>JAJJWW010003368.1:0-317297 GCA_023531295.1 Papaver armeniacum
AGTTAGTGCTGGCTATAACTCACTTACTGACTGTGTTACTAGCGGGTTTAGTATTACTAATAATTCAAGAGCTAGTCAGGAGGATTTGATTATCTTTGCTGGATTTACATTTTGGGAGTGTTTAGAAGAATTAACACCGCCGGTATATCTATCTACGATTGAAGAAGATGAAGACAAATGAAAAGTTATAATCCAGGAGAGGTTTTCATCTTACATATTTTGTCCAATAAAAAATAAAAACAAAAATTCCTGTTTAATTTTGGTAACTGGTTAAACTGATACACAGAATTAATAAATCACAAGAATACACTGCTAGGCATGGCTAGTACATTTGGTTACAACTTAAATGAAATAAAACCCCAGGAGATATAAAAAAAAAAAAAAGGATGCACAACAAGAACCCAAGAGATCAAACATTTCAGAAAAACAACTTCTCAAAGAAGGAACAAAAATCTTCTCTGGTTACTAGAACCAATATTTCCGATTATTGAGAGGAAAAATCATAGTGCAAAGAAGTTTTTGTTGTTGACGATGATGCTCAATTGAACCATCTGCCATGGTTATGTTGCTGCTGCTGCTATGTATTTTATTAACGATCATAGATGGAGAAGGTGCTTGCTTTGTTGGCGCTCATGGGTTAGGGTTTGCTTTGGAGGCGCAAATAAAATGGATGAAGAGAAGAAAACTACTGCTTAAAGGCTTAAAGATCAACTTTAGGGTTCACTCATACATCCAACGGCTTTAAAATATGTATAGTGACATACGCTTTAAGGGATTAGACTACTGGGATATGTGCTTATAACAGTTTAAGGAACAAGTTTAAAATAGTTCGTTTTTACCGAGGACAACATACACGTCGTTCATGGGTTAAACATCATTGGGTTAGGGCCGTTAGGCATGTTACTTAGGGGCAAGGGTCTACTTATCATCTCCTGCCTGTAAAAGAGCTCCAGTGTCTATTCCGGCGAGTTCACTGTTTATCAATTGAACATTCTGATCACATTTGGACATTCAACATTTCATCATCTAAGAACTATATATGTTTCCTAGCTCTGGTATGCTGATTTTTGCTTTATCGTGGGTAACAAAAGCGGAATCAATTGATACAATCAATATAGGTAGCCCTGATAACCTTTCAAAGCACTATAGTGGTATATTGGTGAAAGACACGCCAGCTAAATCTCCTAATGAAGTCATGTTTCTGTCATGTGTAAAATTGTAATGCATATTGAGCTTGTAATTTGACATGCTTTATTACCTTCTATGATGAATGAATCATTCAAATGTAGAACATAGGTGCCGGTAACAGCGATGATGCCTTTTACAGGTATAAGAAATCTACTTTAATGTGTAAAAAATTGCCCCCCTGGAAACAAGCTTCCAAAACTGCCACCCTTAAATGAAATATACATATAACACCCTTTTGGGATTTTATAGACAATTATACCCTTATTTAGAAAGGTCTAGACCCTCTTGATTGAGTCAGCTACCACCTCAGCAAAAAATTTGGCTAAGTCAGCTACCACCTCAGCATAGATTTCACCCCAACAAATCTCTTGTTATTTCCGTCCTCTTGTTCTTTCCGTCATTTTTCAGATCTCTCCTTTCATCTCCTTCCCTATCCAACTCTTCCCTCATTCTTCCTCTTCAGTTCTCTCTCAGAAGATAAAATCATCTGCAAGATTGAATTTCATTGATTTTATCCTTAACACTAGCTCTCCAACCCTTCCCTCATTTTATCTTACTTTTCTCTCAGTTTCATCTCAGATTCAATCCGCTGCAAGATTGAATCTGTCATTGATATGCAGGACAAATACAAATAGTGGACGATTCACAACAAACCACCAATACCCCATAACAGAAAAACCAGAAAAACCCTATATTTTTACATACCCAATTCGCTATCTATGAAGAACTAATAAATACGGATAAAACGTAGGTATTTGAAATAAGAGATCAGGGAAGAAGATTTGGATAAATGGAGAGCCAAGAGAGTCCAGGATAGAAAGATATAACCCCAACTTCAAAACCAAAAGTAGAAGAAAAAAAGGTATGATTTAGGGTTTAAAATTATCCGTCATCAATCCGAAATTAGGATTCAATTTTGTTGGATATGAAATGAAAGTCGGCAATTTTTGGTTTAAGTGTTTAAGATTTTGAATGATAAGTGGTTTTAGAAATTTTATTCGGTTAATTGAAGATGAGATTTTGTCTTTAGATTTTTGGTGTTTGTGAAACTGAATCTTAGTTTGTTTATTTTTATGTTAGTTTCGGGTATTACCATAGATTATCATTTTGTTATTCGGTGCTATAACATTCTTCAAATTATCATTTTTCGTTTTGTGATAAGATGTGTAAATGATGCTTCAGTTGTGCTTATTGTAGGATGTTTGTTCTTGTGGTTTAATCTTTACAAATCAATGGGTATATGGGGGTTAAGTTTTAGAATTTACAATAGACTCGGGAATGTGGATTCATATCATGATTTAGATTCAAGAATTAGGGCACTATAGTAATTGATTTGGTGTATCTTTTGCTCATGACATTGTCTCTTGGTGGTAGGATTAAACGTTGCCATAAGATTTTTTTCTTCGATGTATGGCCATCAACTACGATTCTTTTGTAACTTAAAACACCGGGCGTGTATCAATCTTTAAAATTTGATGCATAAGTGGTTCATACTTGTTATAATTTAAGATGGCATTTATTTGGCTTTTTGAGTGTGAAGGCTCTATCCTTCCACTTTTGTATACCAATGATGCTCACAAGAAAACTAATTGATTTTTCAATTGGTAGTCATGACAACCGTAGGGATGTGATATCCACAAGATAACGCGTATAATTCTGTCATGTTTTGTCTACTAACTCCATCTCTTTGATCTCATATATAATGCACATTTCATCAACTCATTTCGTCAACTTTTAGTCTTGTTTTCTTTGTTAGCTTGTTTTGGTCAATATACCTTTCGTATTATTTATGCTATTACTAATCTCGACTACATTATTTTTGTAGGTTCCAAGTTATGGGTGCGGGAGGAGCGAAGAAGAAGAAGAAGTGTTCTCGAAAAGTGAAATCGATGTTCATGTGGATGAAACATTGTTGGATGCCACTTTGTTGAGGACAAAAGAGTGGTATCTACAGATGGTGTTGAAAGGTAGATAAGTGACATTTAGCCTGTTAAGGCTAACCATTCATTTTAGTGATGTGTCTGGTCACTTCTTTTTTTTTATTTATTCTTTGGAGATTTACATAAGATATTTCCCGAGTATAATAATCGGTAAAGCTTGGAGAGCTGAATACTTACTTTTAGATATAGTGTTGAATCTACTTGTTCTAATAGATGATTGTATGGTATAGTGTAATTGTGCCACCGTTGAGCATTCCCTGTCAAATGCTAAAATGTATGCATTAATAGCCTAGAACCCAAGTTACTGCCTATCTGCGCACTATTTTAAGAAGTTAAATTTGAACAATAACAATAGTTTAGTTATTTATATATAAGAGAAAGTTAGATGCCTCTATGTGAATCCTATTTTTTCCATGTTGTTGCATTGTTCTTTCTAGGTGTATTTGGTATAAGCCACTTGTAAACGGAAGCTAGACCGGTCATTCCTTGAATCACTTTTACAACTCGAATACAGGTGGTTATTGGATTAGTTGGAATGTACAACTATTTATCCTTTTTAATGTTCGTGCTTGCGCTCTCAAATACTTAACTCTAAGAACTTGTATGTTGTTATTGGTGTACTATTTATTTTTATATTGTAGGATGTTTGTTCACCCCGCTGTGTACCGGGCTTATACGTGCAAAGTAACAACATACTCAAGCCCAAAGGCTTTGAAGAGGGTGCATAACCTGTTGTCTCATGTCGAGCAAGAGAAATTTATGTCAACTGCGATTGGCCCCTTACTGCACCTGCCCATGCAAACGTGGTCTGCTGCCTTATTTCATTTCTTATTGGCTAGTCAGATCTCCATGGATGATGAAGGTGATAAGGGTAACCATGAAGAAATGCACGTAATGGTTTGTGGAAAGGAACTCTCCTTTGGAAAGAAAGAGTTCGCATTGATTTTGGGGGCTTAGTTTTATGAAGTCGAACCATAATTTTTCTCGTCCCTCCACGAAGCCCCGCCTTAAGATGAAGCATTTCCCGATGAAGGAAAACGAAGAATCGGAATGTAGTTGCAGGAAATCCTACACTACACCCTCATTAGATTTAATGTAATTAGCTCTCTAAAAGATGATAAACTTTGAACTTGATTGATTATTCTCTTGAAATGTTTACAAATGCAATTAGAACAAAACCAAAGCAATTACAATTACTCTCTGATTTTTCTCTCCTAATGACTTGCTTAACAATTCAAAAAAGATCTCTCTCATAACAGACTTACACGACCCTTTATATAAGGTATTACATAGTGGAGGACAGCTAAGTTGTCCTTTATTTTCGGGAACGACTCGCGAATCCTCGCGAGTGTGTAATTGTTTGTCCTCGTGACACTCCTAAATCTCGCCAAGTCTTCACACTTTCCTCATGTTCTGACGGTCGTCATCCATTACGTCATTTATTTATCTCCTCGCGACACCATTCGTGACGTTATGATGGATTTATTACTCGCAAAGTATTGGAGTTGCGATATTCTAATCCTACATCTTGCCTCTTATTCCTTGAATATTGCTTGAAGCGATTTTTAAGGAAAAATTTGTTACTGCGATGATCTATGACATTTGCTGATGAAGGAACGAGCGAAAGAATACTGGACTTGAAAAGTATGTACTTGCCTCTATTCTTTTGCGAAGTTCCGCAATAGCTCATCCTTATCTATTTTAACTCCGTAATTTTTACCACGTAATTTATTACGAGATGTCTTTTCTTCCATTTCTTTTTTGACACGTTTCATCCAACCACTTATCTCTGACCATTCACGTCCCATCTCGCATTAAATGCGCTTATTTTCCCCAAAAATCTTTCTCTCTATATATAGTTTTCTTATCTTTCCCTTCTTCTCTTTTATTTCTCTCTGCAATTTTCCTTCAATTTCTTTCTTCCGCAAATTGCGCTTCTGCTACTGTAAATTTCCTTTTCGATTCTTCACTTCCCCTTCATCCCCATATTCGATAATGGCTTCACTTGGTCGTACATACGCACCAATTTTTCGATGAAGTTCACCAAAAATTAACGGACAAAGGTTTCACTTTATCAACCATTCCCCGATCAAAGATCTTCATCTATTCTTTCGCTGCATTATTCTCTCGATCATCGGTGTGATGATTATAAAATCATAGTTTCGCTCGGTCAATCCCTCGCAGGGCTCCCTATTCCTCTATACAATCCCGAGCTACCATTATTTTATGAAATTCTTGCCCACGAAAAGTTTCGCGAGCGTCTATAAATTAAGTGGCATCGCATTCGCTTAATGCTTGAATTCGCCAATCGCGGTGCCGATAAAGGATCTTTATATCCCGACATCGTCAAGAATCCTCAATTTGCAGATTTGCCAATAGTCGCTGAGAAGTATACCGTGGACAATTTCTTTGCGAACTATTCAGTTATATATATGAGAAATGATAAATCTCGCTGGGGTATTCGACTGAAGAAGAATGACAACGTTGATGCTGACAAATTGCTGATGCAGGATATCGACTGGCACTCGGGTAAAAATAATACATCTCGCCACTCCAAGGATGAGAGATGGTGGGTTGTTCCTTTATTTTTGAGTGGGCCTTACATCGCAGGTTCACATGTCCTCCCTTCACACCTCGCGAATTATCACCCTTGGGAGTTTAAATGGCCTGAGAAAACAAAAGAGGTATATTCCCTTTTTTCAATTTCGCTTTGCGATATCTTCTACTTCTTTTATTTATTAACTTTTAGAAAATTTTAGATTGCCAGAATGAGAAAGAAGTATGAAGAAAATCCAAAGCCTAGTATCCTGGCGATACTTCGATCATTCACGAATGAAGTAAGAAACATTTTGTTTTTGTTATTTTAAACAATATTGTTGCCTCTGTTTCTTATCTTTATTCGTGTGTGTAGGTTGGTGTTGAAGAAGTTGAAACTACAAAGATTTCTGATGAAGAAGCTAATGCCGCGAAAGCTAAAGGCAAAAATAAGGCCATTTCTCGCAAGGACAAATCTTCTGGTCCCTCTTCTAAAAAACGGAAACTCCAATCTCCTTCACACTCTGATTCCCAGGCTAGCAAAAAACTCGGAAGATGAAAATGAGATTGGTACTTCTTCTGCTAAGGAGAATCATTCAGATACTTCCGCTATGGCGCTTTTATCCAGTGTCTTCACCGACTCTATGCAAGGTTTTGGTAATGATAACTTGTCTACTACTTGCGAGGCTATCGCTAAAATCTGCGATGCCCCACTGTTGGAGAATAATAAGTCCTTTCACGGAGTTTCCCGAATAGTGACGCCTAGTCTTTTAAATGCTCCCAATGCTTTGGTATGCTCATACTTCCTTATTTCTTTGCGACTTCAATTTTAAGTTTTATCTTAACTATATTTTTTTTTATAGTCTGGGAGAGCTGCTTTTGTTGTTGCTTCAGACCTTGAAAAGAGACGCAACAACCTTGAAAAGAAGAATCTTCAACTTAACAAAAGGATTCGAGAATTAGAAATTGAAGTTGCGTCATCTCGCGATAAGGATGAAAGAATTCAAAAATTGGAAACCGAGCTTACTTCTCAAAAGGATAAGGTTTCTACTCTTCAAAGTGCAAATCAACAACTATATGGTATGAAATTCTTACTCTTCAACTCGTCTTTATTTTTTCATTTGCCTTTCTTTGCCTAATTTATTATTCTCGCAGACATATATAACCTCTCTGAAGAAACCATTCTTCTTCATTCATTTCCTGAGCCTATGGACAATGATGTTCTTCTTACTCATCTCAACGAATCCTTAAGTAGTTCAAAATTAATTCCCTTCCCTTAAATGAACTTCAAACCAAATATCGTCTTCTGGGAGATTGAACATAGATCTTGCTTAGGCTTAGCAAACCGATTTAAGCAAATGTATCGTGATTCCCATAAGAAAATCAAAACCTTAAAGAAGAAAATTAGTCTCATAGATGACAAAGACCGCATTGCTAATAAAGGTGCACAGCACTAGCAAAATTTCAAAAATCTCTTCTTGAAGTACAAATTGAACGAGATGAATCCCTTCGCCGTAATGCCATACTTATCGAAGCGAGAAGAACAAGTTCGTTCACTCCTTGTTATAAATAATGATGATGAATTCGCTTGGGCTCGAGAGTTCTAGACAATGCCAGGGAATAACTTAGGTGTTGATGTTAGTCTTCATACCGAGCATATCGCCTTGGTTAAGGATATGGTATCTGACAGAGAAGGTTGTTTATTATACTTCTCTGCTCTTTATTTCTATAGTACTGTTATTAAAATTTTTAATTCATTGTCATATATTCTGCAGAATCCGAGAAGAGATTTCAGACTAGGATTGGAGAGCTTGAAACCGAAAAAGAACGACTCGCAAAGGATCTTTCTCTTCGCGAGAATAAATATTCTAAATTGAAGCAACAATTCCAAACTACAATGGCGAACTTCAATAATGACGCTGTTCGTTTTCGCAATCAAGCTATGGAAATAGTTTGTAACGATCACAACATTCCTCTTCATTCATATCCTTTTCTTGCTGAAGAAGCTCCGAGAACCTGCCCGTCTCAGATGTTTCTGATAGTGAAGCTTATGAAGAAGAAGAGTCTGGCGATGATAATGATGAAACCGAAGAATCAGATAAAGAAGAAGAACCAACAAAGAAATAACTTCTTTTTCATTTCTTGAAGCATCTGTATATATACATCTTTGTTAGTCTTCCATTTCTGCAACTCCTTATTATAAATTTCTTTGATTGTTGAATATGAATTCAAATTTTGTTTCCTTTGTTCGGATATATCAATCAAACAACCCTTCCTTGTAATTTTTTTTTTTTTTTTTTTTTTTTTTTTTGAACTTTATCACTGCGACAAGATCGCAAGATATCTTCATGGATTAAGAAATCTATTGATCTTGCCTTATCATTATTTGTGTGGTATTATTTTGCCTTCCTAAGTAAAGGTCTTATTTTGCCACCCCTCATTGCGACAAGATCGCAGGACGTCTTTACATTTTCATGTAACGACCCATTGACCTTGTCTTATCATTTCTTAAGTATTTTTGCCTCTGCAGGACATTATATTTGTGACAATATGATAGGTTTAAATGTTCTTGCGACCATAAACTCCCGTGACATTGTCGTCTTTGCGACGAAATCGCAGGACGTTCTTACACTTTCATGTAAAAACCCATTGATCTCGTATTAACCTCGCGTTAGTATTATTGCCTCTCGGGGATCATTGCACAAATATGACAAGCCTATATTTTCTTGCGAAAATAAAGCCTCATGACATTTGCGTCTGTTTTGACACTCTCCCTAATGGAGGGTGTCGCCCTTATCATCTCCCCGGTTGC
Organism: Papaver armeniacum; assembly: GCA_023531295.1. Taxonomy (NCBI): domain Eukaryota; kingdom Viridiplantae; phylum Streptophyta; class Magnoliopsida; order Ranunculales; family Papaveraceae; genus Papaver; species Papaver armeniacum. The sequence continues at coordinate 8,476 of JAJJWW010003368.1, forward strand.
CCCTTCAAGGAGGCGTACATCGGCCATACAAGACTAGCTCCTCCCATCCGGTCTTAACAAAGAAGCAGTTGTTTTCGCAGCCTCTTATCCCTTATACCTATATGGCTTATGGTTACGAGATCGCACCCTAAGTGGAGTTTTCTTCGAGCCGAGTGCAAAGATGCGCCAAGACTTGTCAAGAGTGGTAAGGAAGTTCCATGCTCCCCGCACTCTTGACTCAACCGTGTACCTCGACGCCTTGGTCATACACTGACTCCTTGGAAGAGACCCTCGGTCGCCCAACCAGGGTATAACCTTATATATATAGTTGGGAATCCAAGGTACCTCTTCCGGATAGGCTTTCATGGGCCCCAAATCTCCATGACCCAGGCTTCAGGAGCGGTGTAACCTTCCCCCTGGGCCATGTCAAGAGATACCCCCTTATATGACGCACTTTAGGTCTTACATTTGCCTCTTACGAAATATCATTCGCGAACTAGGGTGTACGCCATAAAGGTTCGTCCCATTCAATCACTCATTCATTTTATCAACATATTCAATCATTCCTTTTTGTCTTTTGTTAATTTGTTTCATGAAGCTATCGCATAATCTCATTTCAATCATTCAATAAAGCTTTATACATTCTTCATGGCGAGATTCTCGCATAACTTTTCTCGCAACCATCATCTCTCGCTTCTTATCCTTATCATGCTTTTACCACTAAATTGTTATCTTTTCGCAATTATTCATTTTTTACACCTTTTATTCCTACTTCCTTCTGCCTCCGCGTCAGTCAAACCTTTCAATGTTTCCTTTTCATCATGATATTCAATTGTTTTTGTGCACTCACTTCGAAGCATCTCTTATCCCTTTGTTTCTATAGTATCCACCATTAATCTTTCTTTTCTCTGCTCATCCTTTACATTCTTCTTCCAGCCTTTCTTTTTTGCCGTTCTTTCTTCGCAGCTTTCTACATCAACCTCATAACACTTTTGCCCCTCCATCCAGTCTCCTTCTATAATTCCAACACCACTAGGATGTGGAAACTTTATACGCTGATGGTATGTCGATGCTACACCCAGAATTTCATGTAGCCACGACCTCCCAATCAATGCATTATAGGGGGACTCCACATCAACCACACAGAACAAGATATCAGTTGACAATCCTTGCAATGGTATTCTCATGTGCACCTCTCCTTTGGGTTTGTTTGCAGTACCATTGAAGCCATATATTTTGTATGTTGAAGGGATCAAGTCTTCATCTTTTCCTCCCATAGTTTTATAAGTATGGTAGAAAAGAATGTTAACTGAACTGCCAGTATCAATCAATATTCTATTAATTGCCCAACAATTTTCCGCTTCATCATCTTCGCCATCAATAGGTTTTGGATTAATCTCCAGCTTTACAATCAATGGGATATCATGTGTTTCTCTTCCTTTAGGTACTTCTTCAGCCGAGAAAGAAATAATTTGCAGTTGCCACTCTTTTAACTGCGATGCCTTCGCAACACTCATCACTTCTTTATCATCAGCATCCCTCGCAAAAACTCTACTAAGCACACTGTCATGAAAATCCTCAATTGTGCGGTATGAATGTACAATGGAGTTGCAAAACAAATTTTTAGCCTTTGTCCCCACTTCTATAACAAATGTTCCTTTTCCTTTTGTCGGTGGTGGTAAATGTTGAGCTTTCTCTTCTTCTTTTAAAAAATGATTCAGCTTCCCTTGGTCAATCATTCTTAGGATAATTCTCTTAATGTTTCTGCAGTCATTTGTTAGATGCCCGTGAAAGCGATGGTAAGAACAGAACTCATGACTCCTATCTCCAGGTGGTGGTTCACTTCCCGCATTCCATGGTGCAGGTATGTTTTCCATCAAGAGTATTGCTTCCCATATCTTCTCCACACTGGCATTCAATGGTGGCATTTTAATTTCCTCCCACACAACTCTGTGACTTCGCTGCCCTCCATGATAGTTATTATTCTGCCTTCGACCTCCATAAGTCTCCTGCGGATGATCGAGCCTTTGGATCTTATTATTCCCACCACGATTGTAGTAGTTCATTTCTTTCTCAAATTCCTCCCCGATCTCGACTTCCCATGGCTACTAACTTTGGTTCTACATCAACTGCCTTTCTTTCTTGTTGACCTTGCGATGTGCTCGCCACTGTGTGTACAAGTTGAGGTAATAAACTTCCATTCGCGATGCTAGAATTTGTGTTCGCTACTGGGTAAGATTCCATCTCATTCTGTCTTTCTTCTAAAGCAATATACTCTTCCTGGAGTTCTCGTAGTTCAGTCATTGTAATTGTATTCTTGACTCTAAAAACTTGAACATACAATAGATTAGTTGCGAACATAGCATTTATGAATGACAGTATAAGGTATCTTTCATCTACCCTTCCGGCCATCTCGCTGCACATTGTCTTCCATCTGACAGTTAGATGTCTTAAACTTTCACCAACCCTTTGTTTCAACCCGAATACATCTTCAATACCTGGTCGCGAGGAGTTGTTACTTATATACGCCCCTAAAAATATAGCTTGTAAATGGTTAAATGATGTAATAGTATTTCTTGGTAAACCCTCAAACTACTTCAACGCTTCTCCAGTCAAACTTGATGCAAAGTATTTACACAATATGGCATCGTGATTTTCCCATTGTAACATACATCTTACATACGCCTTGATGTGTTGTATCGCACAAGTTGTCCCATCAAAGATGCTGGTTAATGCAGGTAAATTGCACTTTGGGGTATTCCTCCTAGCCGCACATCTAATGTAAAGGGAGTTTTCGCAGCTTTCTGCGATGGCTTAATCTAACCTGTCTTTTTCCTCCTTCTCTTCATTGTTCAATATTCCTCTCATTTCGCCAATTCTCTTAAGATTTGCTCATTTGCCTCAGAATTTGAATCTATTGGTCTTTTTAATTCCACCTCTCTTCTTCTGCGCTCATGTCTACTTAAATTCTCTGGATCATCACTTTCTTCCCTCCCTTCTTTGCGGCTTTCTCCCTCATCTCTTTCGCGAATTTGTACACCATTATATCTATCAATTTCTCTTCTTGGTTATCTATCGACTCTCCTTTGCACTCTTTCATACTCTTCATCGATATTTTCCCTATTGCGATTTTTCTCGCGCCTCCTTTCTCGGTTGTCATGATTATTCTCGCCGAATTGCCTCTTCAAATTCACGTTCTTCTATTTCTCGCTCTCAATCTTTCCCTTTCGCAAGCTAAACGTGCTTGCTCAACATAGTGTTTTTCAATATCATTTTCAATCTCCTTTTGTTTCCTTCGTGCCTCTCTCCCATGCAATATTCTTCTTCCTTCTTCATCACCGGATTATTCCGCTCTTGAGGTTGCCTATCTCCTTGATTTCCATCATTTTGGCCATTTTGTACAGTCTCGGTGTCGTGGAACATAACGATCTCCTTCTATTTATCTTCTCTCGCGACATCCTTCCTCAAGATTTGATTCTCTTTCTAAATTTTCTTCATTAACCGTTTCTCGGTGTAGTGTTCTCCTCCTATCTTCTCTCGACCGATCTTGATCTTGATCTCATTACTACTTCTCGATCTTCTATTTTGCAATCTCATATTTTCCATCCTCAACTCATGATTTTGCCTTGTTAAATTTGCAAGTTCCCCTGCTTCTAACCGTCTTTCCTCATACATTGTTTGTCTCAATGCTTCTAATGCTGCGACTTCTTCATTTCCACGAATTGTTTCTCCCATCTCTTCTCGATTTCTATCTTCTCGTCCATTATTTATCTGTTGTTGCTCTTCCTCTCTTTCCTCCATAGAATCTGATCTCCATGTGTGCACACTTACTCTATCATAATCTGTAGTTGTGTTTGCAATCGGTTGAATTGGCGATTGAATTTGATTTTCTTCATCATTTCTTATGTTCATCCTTGATGGTTCTCCCCTTTCATTTCTCCTTTCACCGGCAAGTCTCCCGCTTCTTCTCACGATTATTGGTCCTTATGATACATTTTTCTTTCTTGTCATTCCTTTCTTTTGGTAAACTTGTTAAAAATTGTATCAAATTTCTCTTTTCTTACTTCAAATTCTCCCTGTTTCTAGCGCATATGTAGTTGCAGGAAATCCTACACTACACCCCTCATTAGATTTAATGTAATTAGCTCTCTAAAAGATGATAAACTTTGAACTTGATTGATTATTCTCTTGAAATGTTTACAAATACAATTAGAACAAAACCAAAGCAATTACAATTACTCTCTGTTTTCTCTCCTAATGACTTGCTTAACAATTCAAAAAGATCTCTCTCATAATGAGACTTACACGACCCTTTATATAAGGTATTACATAGTGGAGGACAGCTAAGTTGTCCTTTATTTTCGGGAACGACTCGCGAATCCTCGTGAGTGTGTAATTGTTTGTCCTCGTGACACTCCTAAATCTCGCCAAGTCTTCACACTTTCCTAATGTTCTGACGGTCGTCATCCATTACGTCATTTATTTATCTCCCTGCGACACCATTCGCGACGTGATGCTTATTACTCGCAAAGTATTGGAGTTGCGATATTTCGATCCTACATGGAAAACATTTGAAGATATTACTTTTTGGCAAAAAGGAGAAGGACGAAACAAAATCGAGGAAATCTGGCAAAAATGAGGAGGAGGAAAAAAAATCGCGTGAATGTCACCAATCAAGCAACTCTAATGCTGAATGTGAAATTTTCAAAGTCCCATTGAAATATGATGACAATGTGAAATTGTCGTTACTATATGTTGTCCACGGGTATGTCCTAGTGTTTATGGGTAAAAATCATTTCTGCCGATTTCGGTAAATTCGGTAGGTGAGTGAGAAACTGGTTCAAACCCTAAACAAATGTGTTGCACGTGAGCACTTTATAGATTCGAGAGATCAATCTGTACAAGTACGGCCTAAACCAAGAAATGGCCGTTCCAGACTTGCTTCGGTCACAAAGTGGAGGAGAAGGGTTGATTTGGGGGAGGGAAGCAAAGAAAGGTGTTGAGACCAGAATGATTCTAAGAGAGTAGTGTCTCGACTTGTATCAGAAAGTGGAAGCTTCGTAAGCTTGCAAGAGATGAAAGCTTTTTGGAGAGCTTGCAAAGTTGCCTTTTCTGAGAGTGTAGTATTTTTCTCCCGATCGAGACTTGTTGTCCGGGTGGAAATAGGTAAGACCTATTTATACAAGTCAAGATTGAAACGTACCCTAGCCTCATGAAGGAAGAGAGTAAAGGGTGAAATAATGGGAGGAGGTGGAAACCGCATGGTGTTAATGTGTGAAAACGTTTTCACCATTATTTCCTCTTTTATTTGACCGCTTTATTCCTATTCACGCTTTCTTAATGTGAGGGTAGTGTACGCTGCATGTTGTGACCACCAAACCAAAACCCTGAAAAGCATCCCCGCCTTGTGTTGATGTCTCGAGTGTTGGTTGCACCTTGAGTGCAAGTGGCGCCGCTAGGGGCGCGCGTGGCATGTGCGGAATGCCTTTGTTGCGGGTTGCACTCGAGCGCAAGTGACAATGCCAGAGATGCTAGTGGCGTGTGGCATGTGTCAATGGCATGTGTGGAAAGCCTTGGTGGTGGGTTGTACGTTGAGTGTTAGGCTACCAGTGTGGATGTGCCAATGGCATGCGTGGCTAATTTAGATCACGGCCTCGTAAGAAAGCTACCAGTGATGCGTGTTGGCACGTGCCAATGGTATGCTCGGCCATTAGGGCCACGGTTTGGTAAGAAAAGCGACCAGCGAGCATGTTGGCATGTGCCAATGGCATGCTCGGCCATTAGGGCCCACGGTTTGGTAAGAAAGCTACCGGTGATGCGTGTTGGCATGTGCCAATGGCATGCTCGGCCATTAGGGCCATGCCACAGTGAGAAAAGCTACCAAGGAGCATGTTGGCATGTGCCAATGGCATGCTCGGCCATTAGGGCCACGGTTTGGTAAGAAAGCTACTAGTGAGCGTGTTGGCATGTGCTAATGGCATGCGTGGCCAATTTTGGGTCGCGCCTTGGTAGAAAAGGCTACCAACGAGCGTTTTGGCATATGCCAATGGCATGCGTGGCCAATTTTGGTCGCGCCTTGGTAGAAAAAGCTACCAGCGAGCATGTTGGCATGTGCCAATGGCATGCGTGGCCAATTTTGGTCGCGCCTTGGTAGGAAAGGCTACCAGCGAGCGTGTTGGCATGTGCCAATGGCATGCGTGCCAATTTGAGTCGCGCCTTGGTAGAAAAGGTTACCAGCGAGCGTGTTGGCATATGCCAATGTCATGCGTGGCCAATTTGGGTCGCGCCTTGGTAGAAAAAGCTACCAGCGAGCGTGTTGGCATGTGCCAATGGCATGCGTGGCCAATTTGAGTCGCGCCTTGGTAGGAAAGGCTACCTGCGAGCGTGTTGGCATGTGCCAATGGCATGCGTGGCCAATTTGAGTCGCGCCTTGGTAGAAAAAGCTACCAACGAGCGTGTTGGCATGTGCCAATGGCATGCGTGGCCAATTTGGGTCGCGCCTTGGTAGAAAAGCTACCAGCGAGCGTGTTGTCATGTGCCAATAGCATGCGTGGCCAATTTGGGTCGCGCCTTAGTAGGAAATGCTACCAGCGAGCGTGTTGGCATGTGCCAATGGCATGTGTGGCCAATTTGAGTCGCGCCTTGGTAGAAAAAGCTACCAGCGGGCGTGTTGGCATGTGCCAATGGCGTGCGTGGCCAATTTGGCCTAGGTTGCATGGTTTGCAAGCCTAGGTACGGGCGCTACTTTGGCATGGCGCGGCTAGGGCCAAGGTAAGGGTGTTTGGCTTGGCGTGGCGAGACTAGCATAGCTAGGGCCAAGGCGGGGTGCGTTTGGCATGGCGCGGCTAGCTTGGGTTAGGTGCTTTGGCATGATTTGCCATTGGCACGGAGGTGCGGCTAGCATGGTTGGCATGCTTTGGTGCATTTGGTGTGACTAGCATAGCTAGGGCCAAGGCGGGGTGCGTTTGACATGGCGCGGCTAGCTTGAGCTAGGCGTGGCTGGCATGATTTGCCATTGGCACGGAGGTGTGGCTAGCATGGTTGGCATGCTTTGGCGCGTTTGGTGTGGCTGGCATGATTTGCCATCGGCACGGAGGTGCGGCTAACATGGTTGGCATGCTTTGGCGCGTTTGGTGTGGCTGGCATGATTTGCCATCGGCACAGAGGTGCGGCTAGCTTGGGCTAGGCGTAGCTGGCATGATTTGCCATTCGCACGGAGGTGCGGCTAGGGCCAAGGTAAGTGTGTTTGGCTTGGCGTGGTATAATTAGCATAGCTAGGGCCAAGGCAGAGTGCATTTGGCATGGCGCGGCTAGCTTGGGCTAGGTGTGGCTGGCATGATTAGCCATTGGCACGGAGGGGAATTAGGGGTTTGTTCGTTGTAACCCTAATTTGAAAAAATACCCCCTATTAATTACTGACTACATGCATTAAATGTTTTAATAAATGTGTCACTGGTGAGATTAGGTTATTCGGGGTTTTACGATTTCACCCTTTGTTTAAAAACCACCATCAACGTTAAGTCCCCTGCTTAGCTCGGAACAGGAGCTTTGTTGCGAGGTAAGCATAAGATGGTGACAAACTATCAGCAGCAAATCGTAAAGAGAATTGAGGAGGCTCGTCTGACCTTTTTATAAATAGGATTTGGAATCCTTGCCTCGGGATTTTGCACAAATCGGGAGGCTGGCGCAATTGGGAAGTCAGCATCATTGAGAGACAGGAAGCTGGGCGGCATTGAGAAGTTGACACGAGTTAGGAAACTGAGCGTGCTAGCTGGTGGGACCGGCGCAAGGTGGGGAAGCTGTGCGTGCTTGCTGGCGGGACTTGGGCGGTCATTGGGAAGTTGGCGCAATTGGTGGGACCGGTGCAACTTGGGCGGCATTGGGAAGTTGGGCGCAATTGGTGGGACCGGTGCAACTTGGGATGCATTGGGAAGTTGGGCGTCCTCGTGATCCCGCATGATTTTTGGTAAAGGGAAATCCTTCCCTATTTCAGAATCTTCACGCCCATATATATATAAAATCCCTTTCTCTTATCTTGCACCTTATTCCTTTCATCCTTTCCTACTAGCGGCAGAGTCACAAAGAAAAACCGGCTTCCAGGTATGTCTTCTCTTGTTTCCCTTTTCACGTAGGTGCAAACCCTAAGAGTAGGCGTTTTTCTTTATAATCCTTGCAATGATATTGCGCATATAATTTCTTGACGTGCCTCTTGTAGAAAATATTGTATGTATGCACCCAAGGGAAATACTGCATATATTATTCGAACCCGTAGGAAAGTGCTCCATATATAATTTTGAACCCGAAGAAGGATACTGCAGACGCACTTGAGCCCGTATAGAATACTGCGTATAATTTTGAACCCTGAAGAAAATATCGCGTGTGCAGTTTCGGACCCGTAGAGAATACTGTATATGAATCCCGAAGAAGAATACTGTATATGCGCTTCACATGACTTCGAACCCGTAGGAAATATTGCATATATGAATTTCGGTCCTGAAAGAAATACTGCGCGTGCAGTTTTGAACCCGTAGAAAAATGCTCCATATATAATTTTGAACCCGAAGAATGATACTGCAGACGCACTTGAGCCCGTATAAAATACTGCGTATATAATTTTGAAACCTGAAGAAAATACTGCGTGTGTATTTTTGAACCCTGAAGAAAATACTGCGTGTGTATTTTTGAACCCGTAGAGAATGCTCCATATATAATTTTGATCCGAAGAATGATACTGCAGACGCACTTGAGCCCGTATAAAATACTTCGTATATAATTTTGAACCCTGAAGAAAATACTGCGTGTGTAGTTTTGAGCCAGTAAATAATACACCCTCTCTTTTTTTGTATTTCAGGTTTTCCTTTGTTGGGCGCGGTTATGTGTCAGGGAGATAATTTTGTTTTTTCTCCGTGTGCAGATATCTTGTTATTAAGTTGTTATTAAGAAATCCGACAAGATGTTACCTGAACATAATTTCGCCTCATCGAAGGATGTCCATAATTCCAAACCGAACACGGATGATGAATTCTTCGCCAAAAACTTGCCTCTGCTCGGAAAAATCACCTGTGTTTCGTGCCAATTTTGTTAACCGGTGGTGAAGATGAAAAGAAGACACATTCGGTTCGCCCAGAAAACACCATACGGTTCTGTCTTCATAAAGGGGTATATTCCTCTCCCAACATTGATTTCAGGATGTGCCAAAGCCCATTGCGTTCTTTTGATAGATGGGTTGAGTTCATGGTGAGTAAGGAGCATATAAATACCAACTTGACTCGAGCGCAGATTATTGATGTCGAGCTTGAGAAATCTCCGACATTAGGAAGGATATCCGGGCTTGGTTGCTTTCATCTCCGGATGGTGTTCGGACACCCATACGATCATATGTAGATGGGGTGAGATAACTTTCTCCTTGGAGAGTGTGGCTCTCTTGCTGAATCTTCCCAGAATCGGGAATCTTAACATCCAATTATCCGAAAGTGAGGGGAAGATACGTGGGATGACCTTGCCGCTAAGTTGGGAGATTTCGCTCGGAAAGACTCCATCGCGAAGTCGAAGGATTCTGTAGGAAAGAGGATGAAAGGTGCCTTTACAAGTGGTGGATATCTCAATGGTTTTAGGACGAGTTGGAACCTAAACGAAAAGCAGTGATCTTCACGTTGCAGCATTTTTGGCTCTCTGGTTGTCTAGAGACATTTTTGACGACGGTTCTGGTAAGAAGGAGATAAGACCAGAGTTGCTAGTGATTGCTGTGAAGTTGGCAAAAGGCGAAGTCCTTCCCATTGGCAAGCTATTTCTTGGTTCCCTTTATGTGCATCTGGATCACCTAGTTGCGAACATGCGAGTTTCGAATGGTTTTATGAAAGTGGATTCATATGTGCACTTTGCTTTCCTGCAAGCTTGTTTATGGGAACACTTTGAGAAGTATGCCCCAAAACCGTTATCTTCGATTCCCGCGAGTTGGGGGGGGGTTCCCGAATTCTTCGATGGGTGAACAGGCGTCCAAGGGTTGGCATGAGCTTGGTTAGTCTTCTCGATAAGTCATATGAAATCAGTTTTCGCCCATGGGAGCCTGCCCACAGGTCGATGACTCAAATTGACACCTTTGCTTCTGCTCCGGTCATGTCTTTGTCTTCAGATGGCAATTTGAGCGTTGGTGAAAACTTTTTCATTCAAAGCTGCATGTCCGGTTATATGTCGTCTTTCTTCATGGGGTCTTTCCATATAGCTGCTTACAATATTGACCGTGCGGCTTGTCACATGGGTTTCGATCAAGGGGTGCCTCTTGCTTACCAGCTAGTGATTCCTAAGGATTCATTGCATTCCGCCCTCAATGCCAGTGCCCTCGAGCCGGGTATCCGTCTTCCCTTCTTTCAAATGGGAAGAGTAACTTCGACGACCTTTGGCTATAATGAGTTCTGGTGCGATGAGTTTATTATGATCCAAGATTTTGTAAACAGCGTGGTGGAGAATGTTCGTTGTAAACCTTCCCAGCAGTTTGAAGAAGTATCCAATGTTGAGAGATCTCAAGCGAAAGTCGCCAAAGAACTCGGAAAGTCCCTGGGCCAAGGAACGGAGAACGAAGAATCGTGGTTGGCGGGTTCGGGCGATTTCAAAAGATCCTCCCGCAGCTCTCGTGTCTTTCAGTTCTTCCAATAACCAGGTATGTGTCGCCTCCTTATCGGTTTGTCTCAAAACACATGAATTTCTGCTGAAAACATGTGTCTCGTTTCTTCCAGGGCTTTGGTAGTGTTAATGCTTTCGCTGCCCTTGCACGTTGCCAGGAGACGGCAATTTCTTCGAAGAATTCCGGCGGCACTGAGCCTACTCATAGCGGTGATGAGTCAGAGAAAGAAGAAAGTTCGACAAGTGAGAGTGATTCCTCTGGCAGCACTGGTTCTTTTTCGGGAAGTGGTTCGGTGAGTTTCGCGCCTCTTTTCTTCCTTCTTCCGTTTCTTCTTTTGAAAAATGTCTAAATCAAGTTCGCAGGAGGAATCCGGTTCGGAGGACGATTCTGGGATGGAGCCACACGAAAACTTGCCTTTGGTGACCACCGTCGGTGACTTGGAGATGGGAGTTAGCTAATTGCCGGGCACATATGTGGTTCAAACGGTGGATGATTCTCTCGATGGTTGCTGCCGTAGACATGGAAGAAAACCCTCTGCGAGTCGTGAGGCCGTTGCGGGCGCCATTTTTGATCCCCGTACTTGGTTCCTTATCCAGTCATGTCTTTGGTTGGCGGCTTGCTCCTTGCATAATGGAGTCTTGGCTAAGTATGAGGCGTTGTACACCAGAATAACTGGGAGAAGTACGGACATATGGCCACAACCAAGAAAGTCACTAGTCGATTTGCGCTGGTTAAGCGTGTGGAAGAGGCTTTATCTTCCATCGAGGATATGCGTGAGGTGACCGGGTCACACCGTTTCGAAGACGTTATTGCCGATCGGGAGCACCATCGCGACGTGTGCGTATAAAAAGAAGTTCAACACTTCGTGGTTTGTCGAAGGCCTTGTTGAGATCCAAAAGTTGAAAGATGCAACAATCAAAAGCCTTTCCGCCGAGGAGATTGCACGACAAGAGGTGGAACTCGAAAAGCTTTCCAAGATGTTGACTATGAAGAGAGCGGCTCTCGAAGATGCAAAGTTGACTTTCTCCAAGAAGAGCAGACCTCTGTTGGATGATTTTCCTTGAATGTTTCTCTGTTAAACTTTCATTTAGGTTCTTTTTTTTTTTTTTTTTGAGAAACATACTGGATGTTCGGTTCAAAGTTTGACCGGTTTTGATAGACAGCTGGTAGCTTTTGAGGGTATTGGATTATTTCTGGGATGAATGGTTTTGATAATATGACTCTGATTATGTTTTGAGAAAGGAATATTACTCACTTCATAGGTTTTTGTGAACATGCCCCTCTCCATGTAAAAGGCGGCTTTGCTGGTAGCATCGCTAGCAAGTCCCCAATCGCAGGTAGCATCTTCGGCGAGTCCCCAGTTTTCTCGTGTAGTTTTTACAACTGGTGACCGGGTCGTCTGGTAGTTGAGTCGGATCGAGTGGTAGCATCTTCGGCAAGTCCCCAGTTTCTTGTGTAGTTTTTACAACTAGTAACCGGGTCGTCTGGTAGTTGCGTCGGATTGAGTCGCCTTCCCCCACCATCTTGACATCTGGGTCGAAGAACGAGATCAACGATCGACATTGTAGCCGATAGATCAATCCTCCATTGTGGTCGCCAATTGTTTATGGGTAAAAATCGTTTTCGCCGATTTCGGTAAATTCGGTAGGTGAGTGAGAAACGGTTCAAACCCTAAACAAATGTGCTGCACGTGAGCAGTTATAGATTCGAGAGATCAATATGTACAAGTCCGGCCTAAACCAAGAAATGACCGTTCCAGACTTGCTTCGGTCACAAAGTGGAGGAGAAGGGTTGATTTGGGGAGGGAAGCAAAGAAAGGTTTTGATACCAGAATAATTCTGGGAGAGTAGTGTCTCGACTTGTATCAGAAAGTGAAAGCTTCAGAGGCATGCAAGAGATGAAAGCTTTTTGGAGAGCTTGCAAAGTTACCTTTTCTGAGAGTGTAGTATTTTTTCTCCTGACCGAGACTTGTTGTCTGGTGGAAATAGGTAAGACCTATTTATACAAGTCGAGATTGAAACGTACCACTCGGCCTCATGAAGGAAGAGAGTAAAGGGTGAAATAATGGTAGGAGGTGGTAACCGCATGGTGTTAATGGGTGAAAACGTTTTCACCATTATTTCCTCTTTTATTTGACCGCTTTATTCCTATTCACGCTTTCTTAATGTGAGCGTAGTGTACGCGCATCTTTGTGACCGCCAAACCAAAACCCCGGGAAAGCATCCCCGGTTTGTGTTGATGTCTCGAGTGTTGGTTGCACCTTGAGTGCAAGTGGCGCTGCTAGGGGCGTGCGTGGCATGTGCGGAATGCCTTTGTTGTGGGTTGCACCTCGAGCGCAAGTGATAATGCCAGAGATGCTAGTGGCGTGTGTGGCATGTGTGGAATGCCTTGGTGGTGGGTTGTACGTTGAGTGTTAGGCTACCAGTGTGGATGTGCCAATGGCATGCGTGGCTAATTTGGATCACGGCCTCGTAAGAAAGCTACCAGTGATGCGTGTTGGCACGTGCCAATGGTATGCTCGGCCATTAGGGCCACGGTTTGGTAAGAAAAGATACCAGCGAGCATGTCGACATGTGCCAATGGCATGCTCGGCCATTAGGGCTACGGTTTGGTAAGAAACCTACCAGTTATGTGTGTTGGAATGTGCACATGGCATACTCGGCCATTAGGGCCATGCCCTAGTGAGAAAAGCTACCAGCGAGCATGTTAACATGTGCCAATGGCATGCTCGGCCATTAGGGCCATGCCCTGGTGAGAAAATCTACCAGCGAGCATGTTGGCATGTGCCAATGGAATGCTCGGCCATTAGGGCAACGGTTTGGTAAGAAAGCTACCAGTGAGCGTGTTGGCATGTGCTAATGGCATGCGTGGCCAATTTTGGGTCGCGCCTTGGTATAAAAGGCTACCAGCGAGCGTGTTGGCATGTGCCAATGGCCTGCGTGGCCAATTTGGGTCGCGCCTTGGTAGAAAAAGCTACCAGCGAGCGTGTTGGCATGTGCCAATGGCATGCGTGGCCAATTTGGGTCGCGCCTTGGTAGGAAAGGATACCAGCGAGCGTGTTGGCATGTGCCAATGGCATGCGTGGCCAATTTTAGTCGCGCCTTGGTAGAAAAGGCTACCAGCGAGCATGTAGGCATGTGCCAATGGCATGCGTGGCCAATTTGGGTCGCGCCTTGGTAGAAAAAGCTACCAGCGACCGTGTTGGCATGTGCCAATGGCATGCGTGGACAATTTGGGTCGCGCCTTGGTAAGAAAGGCTACCAGCGAGCGTGCTGGCATGTGCCAATGGCATGCGTGGCCAATTTGAGTCGCGCCTTGGTAGAAAAAGCTACCAACGAGCGTGTTGGCATGTGCCAATGGCATGCGTGGCCAATTTGGGTCGCGCCTTGGTAGAAAAGCTACCAGCGAGCGTGTTGGCATGTGCCAATGGCATGTGTGGCCAATTTGGGTCGCGCCTTGGTAGGAAAGGCTACCAGCGAGCGTGTTGGCATGTGCCAATGGTATGCGTGGACAATTTGAGTCGCGCCTTGGTAGAAAAAGCTACCAGCGGGCGTGTTGGCATGTGCCAATGGCGTGCGTGTCCAATTTGGCCTAGGTTGCATGGTTTGCAAGCCTAGGTGCGGGCGCTACTATGGCATGGCGCGGCTAGGGCCAAGGTAAGGGTGTTTGGCTTGGCGTGGCGAGAGTAGCATAGCTAGGGCCAAGGCGGGGTGCGTTTGGCATGGCGCGGCTAGCTTGGGCTAGGTGTGGCTGGCATGATTTGCCATTGGCACGGAGGTGCGGCTAGCATGGTTGGCATGCTTTGGTGCGTTTGGTGTGACTAGCATAGCTAGGGCCAAGGCGGGGTGCGTTTGGCATGGCGCGGCTAGCTTGGGCTAGGCGTGGCTGGCATGATTTGCCATTGGCATGGAGCTGCGGCTAGCATGGTTGGCATGCTTTGGCGCGTTTGGTGTGGATGGCATGATTTGCCATCGGCACGGAGGTGCGGCTAACATGGTTGGCATGATTTGGCGCGTTTGGTGTGGCTGGCATGATTTTCCATCGGCACATAGGTGCGGCTAGCTTGGGCTAGGCATGGCTGGCATGATTTTCCATTGGCATGGAGGTACGGCTAGCGCCAAGGTAAGTGTGTTTGGCTTGGCGTGGTATAATTAGCGTAGCTAGGGCCAAGGCAGAGTGCATTTGGCATGGCGCGGCTAGCTTGGGCTTGGTGTGGCTGGCATGATTTGCCATTGGCACGGAGGGGAATTAGGGTTTTGTTCGTTGTAACCCTAATTTGAAAAAATACCCCCTATTAATTACTGACTACATGCATTAAATGTTTTAATAAATGTGTCACTGGTAACATTAGGTTATTCGGGGTTTTACGATTTCACCCTTTGTTTAAAAACCACCATCAACACCTGGGAAAGGGAAATGACAAAGTAGTTGAGTGTGATCACTGGTACCTGGTGGATAACCTCGTCGACTTCAACTCTTATCCTTGGGCTGAAATAGCGTTCAACACAACTATTGTTAAAATCAATGCTTCCTTACCTTATCAGATTAAGGCTGACAAGCCTGTTGGTAATGAGGTGACTTACAAATGTCAAGGAATGGCTCATGTCCTGGTGGTAAGAAACAGTTGGGTTGATATTTTCTAGTTGTCTAATTTTTTGCGATTGTTGTTTTAAAGGTTTTCCTTTTTTCACCAAGGTTTGGGGTCTGGAAGTTGTTTGTACCATAAGTAAAAATACCACTTAATGGGCTAAATTGATACTTGAATCATGTTTTGGTCCTCATCCAAGCCCACTAACCAGTCAACCAAGGCATCCCACCAGTCTGCATGGACTGGTCAATGGTCAAAGTCGGTCAACTATCGAAGTCAGTCGCACCCCTAGCCAATTTTCAGTCTTGTAGCCAGCAAAGCTGCAAACCAATTCCCAGCCAAAAAGTCTTCCACGCTGCCAACCAGTCTTCAACCATGCTGCCAGCGAGCCTCCATCCACACTGTCATCCATCATGCTTGTCAACCATCATGCCTGTCAACCATCAAGCCAGTCCCTACCCATGCAATCGGTGTCTCGCCAAAGACAAATGTCCACCAATATCGCCGACCATCATTTATGCGAGAATTTAGCATGGAAGCATAAATGTGCGTTTCATGCTAATTGAATTCCAAAGAGTTTGACCATGCGGAGTGAAGTCCAGCGATTTCGGCCATGCAAAGTGCTAAATGCGGCGATTTCAAACCATGCGGTGCTAATTGCAGCGATTTGACCATGCGGTACTAATTGCAAAGCCCGATTTCATACATGCAGAATTAACTCCAGCTGTTTCATACAGAATTGATGATGGAGACATGAATGAGCAGTTAATGTAATTTATGTTTATATTTAGATGTGAGACTGTATAAATAGGAGAGGCAGAAATCAGGAAGGGGGCAGCCAATAGAGGAAAAAGAGAGAGAAATAGACTGAAAACCGATTATCAATAAAACACTACTCCCCAAGGGGATTCACCCGTGGATGTAGGCAAACCATGCCGAACCACGTTAAACCTCTGTGTCTCTTTATTTGCTTTCCAATCCATCTCCAAACCCTAATACTCACCAAAACTATCCATTCATCGTGTTTCGTACCCAAAAGTAATTTTGGGTACAAACATTGGCGCCGACTAAGGGGATATACGAGAAAAGAAATCGTGCTTTCCCATTGAGAAAAGTTGTAGAAAAAGCTTCAAAATCGTGTCCGTGAAAAAGCAGTCTGAGCATTTTTGAAAATCACTGTTGCAGTCCAGTTGATCGCAACTGCTGCAGACTAGTTTGATCATAACGATGCAGATCCGGTGATCGCAATTGCTGCCGACCGTATAATCGTACATACTACGGTCCGATTGATCGCAATCGCCGCAACCAAGATTCGCCGTTTGATTTGTCAAGCTATTAGTCATGCGGATATCTTGAAAATCGCATCACTACAAAATCTGATGATAGTGTTGCTGGAACGCTCGTTTCGCGGCAAAAGATGTAGTGAAATACGATCAAAACTGTTATAGGATATTCGATCCACAACATGGCTGGATCCAGTTTCGATTTCTATCACTGCCGTCCGGTGATCGCATTCTTTGGCTGATCGATTAATCACAATTACTATAGCCCAGCATCGCAGTCGGAAGCCACCAAAGCTGACTTATTGCGAAAATCACCAAGGTTGTTATCAGGATATTCGATCCGCAGCATGATTCAAGTCCCAAGTCCGAAAAAATTGCTTCTCAAATAATGCATTATCCACCTGTTCAAGTTTGTTGTATGACAAAATCGATACTGTCATGATCGCAAAGCTGTCAAGTTGTATACATCTCAAGGTGGTTAAATACCCAAGGGAAAACCTCCAGAAAAGCATCTCAGAAAATTCCAGAAAGGGCCACAAAAGTGCAGCAAAATCATGGTGAAAATTCCAGGAGACACAGCAACAGTCCACACAACCATTGCTAAACATCTATAGGGCTGTTACGAAAGCTTTCAAGGAAAACACAACAAGTCAATGAAACCTGTCACCAAAAGTCCAAAGGCAAAGATCACAGTTCCAGAAATGTGTTGCGAAAGGTTTCAAAAAAAAAAAAAAAAAAAAAGCCGGCGGCCAACACGAGCGGCGGCGGCGGCAGCGTAGCGGCAACGCTCAGATCTGTTCACCCTCTTCAGGGGTTTCGTTCACCCACTTTACTTTTCACTCACCCACGTCATACGTGTCCATCACCCACTTCCATCAATCAGAAAAGGTTTGATGTTTCGTGTTACATCAAATTTCGATGTACGACGTATGTAAACCGTTGATGCTCAGTGGTATATCAAACTTCGATGCTCCGCGATACATCAAAATTCCATTCTCAGCTACAATTCAATGCAATGATGGTACATCAATCTTCGATCTACTGGACACACTGAGACCGTTGATGCTCTCTGGTACATCCATTTTCGATGCTCTGTAAAAAAAAAAAAAAAAAAAAAAAAAATTGTCGGCGGCGACCGCTGGCCATTACTGCGGCGCGAAACGGCGGCGGCGGCGGCGGCCATTTAACAGCGGCGAGACAAGGTTGGCAGGCACTCGCCGAGCGGCAATCGGCGATTACCGGGCGATTAATTGCCGGGTGTCGGAGTCTTGCAAATAATCGGCGATTAATTGGGGTGTATGATTTGGTGCTTCGCTGTACAACTTAACTCCGTAGTCCTGTTTCAATGCTACACGACGCAACTTAATCTCGTAGCCCTCGGATTATTCCGCCCCGTTTCCCTTGCCTTGCGGATATATACACCCCACTAGGGCTTGGTCTAAAAATTTGTTTCGCTGATATCTTCTTCGTCTTACGTCCGAATTGGATGATTTTTGGCTCGTTGCGATCGCTTTCGATATCCTACGACATGAAGTACATCGATCACAATTCGCTGAAATACGCCCGTAGGTATCTTCGATCCGACTTGGACTTAATCGGTGCATTCCCGGTCCACAGACAAATCAATTACTAAGTCGAGACGAGACGCTAAGGCAACTATACTAATCATCATCGCTGGAAAACACCGACATAGCCAGTGGACATCCTAATCACTTCGTAAGCGAAGTCACAGTAACATTTTCTATAAGGTAAGTATAAAATTTACATATTTTTGCATCTTTTCATATATTCATGCATACTTTTGTTCAGTAAGACACCTTTAATGTGGCAAGCATCTTCTCACGAGGGGATGCACACATTTCAATTTTGCGCGCATCTGGAATAGTGGGATTGGCCCCCCGCGCAAATTCCAGATAGCAGACATATTCAAAATCCCATGCGCGAGCAAAATGCAGCAAGGCAGTGCACCCTTGTGCAAGCATTGAGCAGCATGACAATTATTATCTTCCGAGGGAAAGTTGCATATCACTTCAATGTGACCAAGTAGCACTTGGGGCCAAGATATGTAACACCTCATGATATGAAATAACTCTTTTGGGGCAAGCTGTGTAACACTTCATACACTTGGGGGCGAGTTACATAGAACCTAATCGTAATGCGGGATTAAGCTTCTGAAAACCGAAACTTGTGTAACCCAAACTTCTTAATCCCGCAACGAGTTGCAGGATTAAGAGGGGCGAGTGTACACCCTAATATTTTTGCGCAATTTTTACAATCGTAATGTTAAACTTCTATAGTTATGCTTTGATTGAATTATTGTATTCAGTTCAAAAGCTTGTTGCACTTTCGGTTGGACGCGACCGCCGCAGATCGGCTTTTGCCTATGAATTCAGTACTCGATTGGACGCAATCGATGCGATGAAGCACTCGGTTGGACGAATCGATCTTTGTCTAGTTTTATTTGTGTGATTACACCTAGGTTTATCGAATCTGTTTAAATCAAGTCCCTCGAGAGCTGCTGCAAGATCCAATTGATTGAAGCTACTGTGATCCGACTCTGTTTGTATTCTGCAGTCCAGGTGATCGCAGCATGCTTGCTGAGATCGATTAATCACAATTACTATAGCCCAAAGATCGCAGATCGGAAGCCACCAAAGCCGACTTATGCGAAAATCACCAAGGTTGTTGTCAGGATGTTCGATCCGCAGCATGATTCAAGTCCCAAGTCCGAAAAAATTGCTTCTCAAATAACACATTATCCACCTGTTAAAGTTTGTTGTATGACAAAATCGATACTGTCATGATCGCAAAGCTGTCAAGTTGTATATATCTCAAGGTGGTTAAATACCCAAGGGAAAACCTCCGAGAAAAGCATCTCGTAAAATTCCGAAAGGGCCACAAAAGTGCAAAGCAAAATCATGGTGAAAATTCCAGGAGACACAAAGAACAATGATCCACACAACCATTGCTAAACATCTATAGGGTCACGTTACGAAAACTTTCATGGAAAACACAACAAGTCAATGAAACCTGTCACCAAAAGTCCAAAGGCAAAGATCACAGTTCCAGAAATGTGTTGCGAAAGGTTTCAAAAAAAAAAAAAAAAAAAGCCGGCGGCAATGAGCGGCGGCGGCAACGCTCAGATCTGTTCACCCTCTTCAGGGGTTTCGTTCACCCACTTTACTTTTCACTCACCCACGTCATACGTGTCCATCACCCACTTCCATCAATCAGAAAAGGTTTGATGTTTCGTGTTACATCAAATTTCGATGTACGACGTATGTCAACCGTTGATGCTCAGTGGTATATCAAACTTCGATGCTCCGCGATACATCAAAATTCCATTCTCAGCTACAATTCAATGCAATGATGGTACATCAATCTTCGATGCGCTGGACACACAGACCGTTGATGCTCTCTGGTACATCCATTTTCGATGCTCTGTAAAAAAAAAAAAAAAAAAAAAATTGTCGGCTGCCAGACCCGGCGGCCATTACGAGCGGCGGCGGCGAAGACAGCGGCGGCCACGAACGACGGCGGCAGACAAGGTCGGCGGCACCAGCGAGCGTCAATCGGCGATTACCAGGCGATTAATTGCCGATTAATCGGGTGCTGCAAATAATCGGCGATTAATTGGGGTGTATGATTTGGTGCTTCGCTGTACAACTTAACTCCGTAGTCTGTTTCAATGCTACACGACGCAACTTAATCCCGTAGCCCTCGGATTATTCCGCCCAGTTTCCCTTGCCTTGCGGATATATACACCCCACTAGGGCTTGGTCTAAAAATTTGTTTCGCTGATATCTTCTTCGTCTTTCGTCCGAATTGGATGATTTTTGGCTCGTTGCGATCGCTTTTCGATATCCTACGACATGAAGTACATCTGATCACAGCTGTTGAAATACAGTTCCGTAGGCATCTTCGATCCAGCTTGGACTTAACTGATGCATTCCAGTCCCACAGACAAATCAATTACTAAGTCGAGACGAGACGCTAAGGCAACTATACTAATCATCATCGCTGGAAAACACCGACATAGCCAGTGGACATCCTAATCACTTCGTAAGCGAAGTCACAGTAACATTTTCAATAAGGTAAGTATACAATTTACATATTTTTGCATCTTTTCATATATTCATGCTTACTTTTGTTCAAGAAGACACCTTTAATGTGGCAAGCATCTTCTCACGAGGGGATGCACACATTTCAATTCTGCGCGCATCTGGAATAGTGGGATTGGCCCCCCGCGCGAATTCCAGATAGCAGACATATTCAAAATCCCATGCGTGAGCAAAATGCAGCAAGGCAGTGCACCCTTGTGCAAGCATTGAGCAGCATGACAATTACTATCTTCCGAGGGAAAGTTGCATATCACTTCAATGTGACCAAGTAGCACTTGGGGGCAAGATATGTAACACCTCATGATATGAAATAACTCTTTTGGGGCAAGCTGTGTAACACTTCATACACTTGGGGGCGAGTTACATAGCACCTAATCGTAATGCGAGATTAAGCTTCTGAAAGCCGAAACTTCAGGTAACCCAAACTTCTTAATCCCGCAACGAGTTGCAGGATTAAGAGGGGGCGAGTGTACACCCTAATATTTTTGCGCAATTTTTACAATCAGTAATGTTAAACTTCTATAGTTATGCTGATTGAATTATTGTACTCCAGTTCAAAAGCAACAATCAGTCATTTTGCTATGAATTCGGTTGGACGCGATGCAAGCACGAAGCATCGCATGGCGCAATTTTGCTAGTTTTATGAATTACACCTAGGTTTATCGTTTAAATCAAGTCCTCGATGCTGATGATGTGAAGCACTCGATTGTTTGTACGCAATCGATCTTTGTTTAGTTTTATTTATAGCCCAAAGATTAGCCACCAAAGGTTTATCGAATCTGTTTAAATCAAGTCCTCGGATGTTCGATCCGCGGCATGATTCAAGTCCCAAGTCCGAAAAAATTGCTTCTCAAATAACACATTATCCACTGTTTGTTTTGTATGACAAAATCGAATCTTGTCATGATCGCAAATTTGTCCAAGTTGTATATATCTCAAGGTGGTTAAATACCCAAGGAAAACAAGCATACTATAGGGCCCAAAAGCAAAGCAAAATCATGGTGAAAATTCCGGAAGCCACCAAAGCTATCCACACAACCGTTGCTAAAATCACCAAGGTTAGCGATGGAAAAACAAGTCAATGAAACCTGTCACCAAAAGTCCAAAGGCAAAGATCACCGTTCCAGAAATGTGTTGCGAAAGGTTTCAAAAAAAAAAAAAAAAAAAAGCCGGCGGCAATGAGCGGCGGCGGCAACGCTCAGATCTGTTCACCCTCTTCAGGGGTTTCGTTCACCCACTTTACTTTTCACTCACCCACGTCATACGTGTCCATCACCCACTTCCATCAATCAGAAAAGGTTTGATGTTTCGTGTTACATCAAATTTTGATGTATGACGTATGTAAACCGTTGATGCTCAGTGGTATATCAAACTTCGATGCTCCGCGATACATCAAAATTCCATTCTCAGCTACAATTCAATGCAATGATGGTACATCAATCTTCGATGCGCTGGACACACAGACCGTTGATGCTCTCTGGTACATCCATTTTCGATGCTCTGTAAAAAAAAAAAAAAAAAAAAAAAATTGTCGGCGGCCAGACCCGGCGGCCATTACGAGCGGCGGTGGCGAACGGCGGCGGCGGCAGCGGCGGCCACGAACAGCAGCGGCAGACAAGGTCGGCGGCACCAGCGAGAGGCAATCAGCGATTACCAGGCGATTAATTGCCGATTAATCGGGTACTGCAAATAATCGGCGATTAATTGGGGTGTATGATTTGGTGCTTCGCTGTACAACTTAACTCCGTAGTCCTGTTTCAATGCTACACGACGCAACTTAATCCCGTAGCCCTCGGATTATTCCGCCCCGTTTCCCTTGCCTTGCGGATATATACACCCCACTAGGGCTTGGTCTAAAAATTTGTTTCGCTGATATCTTCTTCGTCTTTCGTCCGAATTGGATGATTTTTGGCTCGTTGCGATCGCTTTTCGATATCCTACGACATGAAGTACATCTGATCACAGCTGCTGAAATACAGTTCCGTAGGCATCTTCGATCCAGCTTGGACTTAACTGGTGCATTCCAGTCCCACAGACAAATCAATTACTAAGTCGAGACGAGACGCTAAGGCAACTATACTAATCATCATCGCTGGAAAACACCGACATAGCCAGTGGACATCCTAATCACTTCGTAGACGAAGTCACAGTAACATTTTCAATAAGGTAAGTATACAATTTACATATTTTTGCATCTTTTCATATATTCATGCATACTTTTGTTCAGTAAGACACCTTTAATGTGGCAAGCATCTTCTCACGAGGGGATGCACACATTTCAATTCTGCGCGCATCTGGAATAGTGGGATTGGCCCCCCCGCGCGAATTCCAGATAGCAGACATATTCAAAATCCCATGCGTGAGCAAAATGCAGCAAGGCAGTGCACCCTTGTGCAAGCATTGAGCAGCATGACAATTACTATCTTCCGAGGGAAAGTTGCATATCACTTCAATGTGACCAAGTAGCACTTGGGGGCAAGATATGTAACACCTCATGATATGAAATAACTCTTTTGGGGCAAGCTGTGTAACACTTCATACACTTGGGGGCGAGTTACATAGCACCTAATCGTAATGCGAGATTAAGCTTCAAAACCGAAACTTGAGTAACCCAAACTTCTTAATCGCAACGAGTTGCGGGATTAAGAGGGGGCGAGTGTACACCCTAATATTTTTGCGCAATTTTTACAATCGTAATGTTAAACTTCTATAGTTATGCTGATTGAATTATTGTATTCGATTCAAAAGCAACAACCGCACTTTCGGTTGGACGCGACCGCTTGCAGATCGGATCGATTTGCCTATGAATTCAGTACTCGATTGGACGAATCGATGCGATCTGAAGCACTCGATTGGACGAATCGATGTCTTTGTCTAGTTTTATTTGTGATTACACCTAGGTTTATCGAATCGTTTAAATCAAGTCCTCAGGATGTTCATTGCCGCATGAGTCCAAATTGATTGAAGCTACTGCAGTCCGACTCTGTTTGTATTCCTGCAGTCCAGCTGATCGCAGCTGCTGCAGATCAGTTAATCACAATTACTATAGCCCAGCATCGCAGTCGGAAGCCACCAAAGCTGACTTACTGCGAAAATCACCAAGGTTACGACAACAAGTCAATGAAACCTGTCACCAAAAGTCCAAAGGCAAAGATCACAGTTCCAGAAATGTGTTGCGAAAGGTTTCAAAAAAAAAAAAAAAAAAAAAAAAAAAGCGGCGGCAATGAGCCATGGCGGCAACGCTTCAGATCTGGTCACCCTCTTCAGGGGTTTCGTTCACCCACTTTACTTTTCACTCACCCACGTCATACGTGTCCATCACCCACTTCCATCAATCAGAAAAGGTTTGATGTTTCGTGTTACATCAAATTTTGATGTATGACGTATGTAAACCGTTGATGCTCAGTTGTATATCAAACTTCGATGCTCCGCGATACATCAAAATTCCATTCTCAGCTACAATTCAATGCAATGATGGTACATCAATCTTCGATGCGCTGGACACACAGACCGTTGATGCTCTCTGGTACATCCATTTTCAATGCTCTGTAAAAAAAAAAAAAAAAAAAATTGTCGGCGGCCAGACCCGGCGGCCATTACGAGCGGCGGTGGCGAACGGCGGGCGCAATGGCGGCCACTTAACGCAGCGGCAGACAAGGTTTGGCAGCACCGCCGAGAGGCAATCAGCGATTACCAGGCGATTAATTGCCGATTAATCGGGTACTGCAAATAATCGGCGATTAATTGGGGTGTATGATTTGGTGCTTCGCTGTACAACTTAACTCCGTAGTCCTGTTTCAATGCTACACGACGCAACTTAATCCCGTAGCCCTCGGATTATTCCGCCCCGTTTCCCTTGCCTTGCGGATATATACACCCCACTAGGGCTTGGTCTAAAAATTTGTTTCGCTGATATCTTCTTCGTCTTACGTCCGAATTGGATGATTTTTGGCTCGTTGCGATCGCTTTTCGATATCCTACGACATGAAGTACATCTGATCACAACTGATGAAATACAGTTCCGTAGGTATCTTCGATCCAGCTTCGACTTAACTGATGCATTCCAGTCCCACAGACAAATCAATTACTAAGTCGAGACGAGACGCTAAGGCAACTATACTAATCATCATCGCTGGAAAACACCGACATAGCCAATGGACATCCTAATCACTTCGTAAGCGAAGTCACAGTAACATTTTCAATAAGGTAAGTATACAATTTACATATTTTTGCATCTTTTCATATATTCATGCATACTTTTGTTCAGTAAGACACCTTTAATGTGGCAAGCATCTTCTCACGAGGGGATGCACACATTTCAATTCTGCGCGCATCCGGAATAGTGGGATTGGCCCCCCGCGCGAATTCCAGATAGCAGACATATTCAAAATCCCATGCGCGAGCAAAATGCAGCAAGGCAGTGCACCCTTGTGCAAGCATTGAGCAGCATGACAATTACTATCTTCCGAGGGAAAGTTGCATATCACTTCAATGTGACCAAGCAAAGACTTGGGGGCAAGATATGTAACACCTCATGATATGAAATAACTCTTTTGGGGCAAGCTGTGTAACACTTCATACACTTGGGGGCGAGTTACATAACACCTAATCGTAATGCGGGATTAAGCTTCTGAAAACCGAAACTTCTTAATCCTGCAACGAGTTGCAGGATTAAGAGGGGGCGAGTGTACACCCTAATAATTTTGCGCAATTTTTACAATCAGTAATGTTAAACTTCTATAGTTATCTTTGATTGAATTATTGTATTCAGTTCAAAAGCAAGCCGCTTTGCACTCGGTTGGACGCGACCGATGCAGATCGATTTTGCATATGAATTCAATACTCGATTGGACGCAATCGATGCATCTGAAGCACTCGCTTGGACGCAATCGATCTTTGTCTAGTTTTATTTGTAACAGTTACACCTAGGTTTATCGAACTGTTTAAATCAAGTCCCTCGAGTCTGCTGCCGATCCGGTGATCGAAGCTAAACGCATCCGACTGTTTGTATTCCTGCAGTCTAGCTGATCGCATTCTTTGTAATCGTGTTCGTCATTGCTGCAGATCACCGATCGAAAGCTGCTGATCCAACTCCACTCTTCGCATCTGCCCAGTCCAGCTGCCCCTTATGCTGCAGATGTTTCTAGTTGTTGCTACAGTCCATCAGATCGAAGCTGCCTTTGTAGTTCAACTTTGCTCGTCTCTCGCGCATTTCAGCCGATCAAAGCCGATGCGTCAGCTCATTCGCAAACCTGCGGTCCAGTGATCGCAGCTGCTGCAATGCTCGATGCTGCTGAACCCGGTGATCGAAGGCGATGCGGTCCAGCTGCTTCGCAACTCCTGCTGATCCAGTGATCGCGGCCTCTTTAGGTCGATTTGCTCGTTGGTGCTCGCAGTCAGGTGATCAAGCCGATGCAGATCCCATCTCTATTCGCAACACTGCGAAATCCAGCTGATCGCAGGCTCGGCCGCAGGCGTTTTGCTCGTCGCTCTGCGTGATCCGGTGATCGTGAATCTTCTGACAATGTTAAATCGCCTGCTCAGACCAGGCTGATCGGAAAGCCGATGCGATCCATCTGTTCGCAACTCCTTCAGTCCAGCTGACCGCTGTTGCTGCAATGCAGCCTTGCTCGTCGCTGATGCATTCTAACTGATCAAAGCAGCTGCAGTACAGTTGATGGAAGCTACCGCAAACCATTTTTGCTCAATGCTGTTACTACCCAGTTTTGCTCATTACTGTAAAAGATAGTTTTTTGTGGCCATCGCATACAAGTCCAACGCAACTACCACAGTTCAATTTTACATCAGGAGCATCACGCTTCCGTTACAGAGCAGTTCAGCCTTCGATCCCGATTTTGCATACGACAATGGTTCATACTCAATTGTTTCCCGCCGAACACAATAGCCTCACTTGGGGGCGACTTGATCACAATCAACGAAGGCGGTTCTATTTATGCTTCAGCAACAAAAATTTACTCATGGGGGCGTCTTGATTTCCGCAAACAACAAGGGAAGTTCGCCGATCACCTCAACATCAATAGTCCTCACGTAGGGGCGAGTTTTATCATTGACTAAGGAACACAAATTTTTTTCTTAACCCCCAACAAGTTGGAGGTTAAGAGGGGGCGATGTTTGTACCATAAGTAAAAATACCACTTAATGGGCTAAATTGATACTTGAATCATGTTTTGGTCCTCATCCAAGACCACTAACCAGTCAACCAAGGTAGCCCACCAGTCTGCACGGACTGGTCAATGGTCAAAGTCGGTCAACTATCGAAGTCAGTCGCACCCCTAGCCAATTTTCAGTCTTGTAGCCAGCAAAGCTGCAAACCAATTCCCAGCCAAAAACTCTTCCACGCTGTCAACCAGTCTCCAACCATGTCGCCCGGCCCGGCCTCCATCCACACTTTATCGGCCATCATGCCACGTCAACCATCAAGCCGTCCCTACCCATGCAATCACTGTTCGCCAAACAAATGTCCACTAATTGTCGACCATCATTTATGCAGAATTTATCATGGAAGCATAAATGTGCGGTTTCATGCGAATTGAATTCCAAGTTTCAGCCATGCGGGTGAAGTCCAAATAGTTTGAGTCATGCAATGCTAAATGCGTAGATTTTGACCATGCGGTGCTAATTGCGGCTAGATCTCGGCCATGCGGTACTAATTGCGCCGATTTCATACATGCAGAATTAACTCCAATTTGTTTTCATACAGAATTGATGATGGAGACATGAATGAGCAGTTAATGTAATTTATGTTTATATTTATATGTGATACTGCATAAATAGGAGAGGGCAGAAATCAGGAAGGGGGCGGACAATAGAGGAAAAAGAAAGAGAAATAGACTGAAATTCGATTATCAATAAAACACTACTCCCCAAGGGGATTCACCCGTGAATGTAGGCAAACCATGCCGAACCACGTTAAACCTCTGTGTCTCTTTATTTGCTTTCCAATCCATCTCCAAACCCTAATACTCACCAAAACTATCCATTCATCGTGTTTCGTGCCCAAAAGTAATTTTGGGTACAAACAGAAGTGTTGCCGAAACTGCGTAGTAGGTTTGGAAGCAAGACTATTTTTGCAAATTGGCGCCCCCATATGCATAGTGTTACATGCGATTTAGTAATAAACCATGAGTCTCTACTTAAGGTTTTGGAGGAGTCAAAGGTTTGAAGTAATAACTATCTGAGTTACTTTATTTTTTTGTTTGCTGTATTATTAATTTGGTCGAGTTACTTTATAAAATTTTAGGGTGAAGTGTGTGATGACATTATGTGGCATAAAGAAGATGCAAAGCATTTGGTAATGTTGGGGTTATGTGAAGGTCCCTTGGTAGATGACGAACAAGAAGATTCGTTAAAGAATGAAAATGTGGTGGAGAAAGAAGATCTGTTTGAGAAGGGTGAGGAATAAAATATATTAGAGTCAGAAAATATTTTTGTGGATGAACAGGTTCCAGAGGATAGCAGCATGGATGATGAAAATGACGAAGAAGATCTGTTAGGGAATGAAAATATGGTGGAGGAAGAAGATCTGTTTGAGAAGGATGATGAAGAAACACGTGTGGCACATCCTAGCTCCCAACCTGATGTTCTTTGTTCTAGGACATCAACTTCAGTCATTGCTTCTTTCGAGTCTTTTGTGAAAAATGCAATGATTGGTCATACGGAGGATCTGAAAAAGACAGTGATTGGTGAAATGGAGGTATTTAAAAGTGCAGTGAAGGGTCAGTTGGAGGAGTTAAGCATCCAGGTAAGTAATAGCCATAAAACAATGTTGAATTATGTGGAGTGTGTAACTGCCGAGATCAAATCAATAAAGGATAAGATTGGTGGAACCCATACGTACAATGCATTGTCAAAGACAAAAACGGTGAGTTAATTGGAAATTCATTGTATTAAGATAGATAGAATGTCACATCTATTCTGATATTGAAGTTTTATTGAAATGATATTTATGTTGTTTGAACAGGGGACTCTACCTGAAGGACATAACGAAGAAGGAGATTTCGATGGTGCGGCAATGCAGAATCCATATGTGATTCCTGGCAATGGATCCAACAGTATTAAATTAAATCCACCATATCCGTACAATCCTCCAAATAAGGAAGTTGATGTGAGCCGACCTGTTGTAAGTAGTTGTTGCATCTCTAGTTTTGTTGTTTGTACTTTTTTCAGAAAACTATCGTGGTATGACTTTTTGACTGTGTCGGATATGTAGGCAGAAAACATTTGTAACGAAGAAGGAGGTTTCGATGGTGCGGCAATGCAGAAGCCAAATGTGACTCCTGGAAATGGATCTAACAGTATTGAATTAAGTTCACGATATCCATACAATCCTCCAAATAAGGAAGTTGATGTGAGCCGAGCTGTTGTAAGTATTCTTTGCATCTCTAGTTTTGTTGCTACATTAGCACGTATATCTTTTGTACTTTTTTCAGAAAACTATCGTGGTATGACTTTTTGACTGTGTCGGATATGTAGGCAGAAAACATTTGTAAATGACTCAACGGAAAAAAAAAAGAAAGCGTCAGAAAAATAAACCTTGCACTGGCCCTGTTGCACCCATTATCGTTCTTTCTGATGATGTTACAAAAGGTCAGGGAAGGGGTATGCGGAAAATAAACCCTGCACCTTCCCTGTTACCCCCATATACTCCTACAGGGAAAGTGGCGAGAAAGAAAGCAAAAAAGGTTCCGATAAGCGAAGAGCCTGTTATCATGAATTATTTTGAAGAAGACATATTGGATCAGCGAATAACGAAGAAGGTGTTTATAGGTGAAAATCGTTTCCGCCAATTTCGGTAAATTCGGTAGGTGAGTGAGAAACTGGTTCAAACCCTAAACAAATATGCTGCACGTGAGCACTTTATAGATTCGAGAGATCAATCTGTACAAGTCCGGCCTAAACCAAGAAATGGCCGTTCGGACTTGCTTCGGTCACAAAGTGGAGGAGAAGGGTTGATTTGGGGAGGGAAGCAAAGAAAGGTGTTGAGACCAGAATAATGCGGGAGAGTAGTATCTCGACTTGTATCGAAAGTGAAAGCTTCGGAAGCTTGCAAGAGATGAAAGCTTTTGGAGAGCTTGCAAAGTTGCCTTTTTCGAGAGTGTTGTATTTTTCTCCTGACCGAGACTTGTTGTCTGGTGGAAATAGGTAAGACCTATTTATACAAGTCGAGATTGAAACGTACCCTGGCCTCATGAAGGAAAAGAGTAAAGGGTGAAATAATGGGAGGAGGTGGTAACCGCATGGTGTTTATGGGTGAAAACGTTTTCACCATTATTTCCTCATTTATTTGACCGCTTTATTCCTTTTCACGCTTTCTTAATGTGAGCGTAGTGTACGCTGCAAGTTGTGACCGCCAAACCAAAACCCTAGAAAGCATCCCCCAGTTTGTGTTGATATCTCGAGTGTTGGTTGCACCTTGAGTGCAAGTGGCGCTGCTAGTGGCGCATGTGGCATGTGCTATTGGCATGTGCAGAATGCGTTTGTTGCGGGTTGCACCTTGAGTGCAAGTGGCAATGCCAGAGCTGCTAGTGGCGTGTGTGGCATGTGCCAATGGCATGTGCGGAATGCCTTGGTGGTAGGTTGTATGTTGAGTGTAAGTGGCAATGCCTGCTAGTGACGTGTTCGGCAATTAGGGACGTGGCCTGGTAAGAAAAGCTACCAGCGAGCGTGTTGGCATGTGCCAATGGCATGCGTGGCCAACTTGGGTCGCGCCTTATAGGAAAAGCTACCAGGGAGCGTGTTGGCATGTGCCAATGGCATGCGTGGCCGACTTGGGTCGCGCCTTGGTAGGAAAAGCTACCAGCGAGCGTGTTGGCATGTGCCAATGGCATGCGTGGACGACTTGGGTCGCGCCTTGGTAGGAAAAGCTACCAGCGAGCGTGTTGGCATGTGCCAATGGCATGCGTGGCCAACTTGGGTCGCGCCTTGGAAGGAAAAGCTACCAGCGAGCGTTTTGGCATGTGCTAATGGCATGCGTGGCAAACTTGGGTCGTGCCTTGGTAGGAAAAGCTACCAGCGAGCGTGTTGGCATGTGCCAATGGCATGCGTGGCCAACTTAGGTCTCGCCTTGGTAGGAAAAGCTACCAAAGAGCGTGTTGGCATGTGCCAATGGCATGCGTGGCCAACTTGGGTCGCGCCTTGGTAGGAAAAGCTACCAGCGAGCGTGTTGGTATGCGCCAATGGCATGCGTGGCCAACTTGGGTCGCGCCTTGGTAGGAAAATCTACCAGCGAGCGTGTTGGTATGTGCCAATGGCATGCTCGGTCATTAGGGCCACGTCCTGGTAAGAAAAGCTACCAGCGAGCGTGCTGGCATGCGCCAATGGCATGCGTGGCCAATTTGGCCTAGGTTGCATGGTTTGCATGCTTAGGAGCGGGCGCTACTTTGGCATGGCGCGGCTAAGGCCAAGGTAAGTGTGTTTGGCTTGGCGTGGCGTGACCAGCATAGCTAGCTAGGGCCAAGGCAGAGTGTGTTTGGCATGGCGCGACTAGCTTGGCCTAGGTGTGGCTGGCATGATTTGCCATTGGCACGGAGGTGTGGCTAGCATAGTTGGCATGCTTTGGCGCGTTTGGTGTGGCTGGCATAATTTTCCATTGGCACAGAGGTGCGGATAGCATGGTTGGCATGCTTTGGCGCGTTTGGTGTGGCTGGCATGATTTGCCATTGGCACGGAGGGGAATTAGGGTTTTGTTCGTTGTAACCCTAATTTGAAAAAATACCCCCTATTAATTACTGACTACATGCATTTAATGTTCTAATAAATGTGTCACCGGTGACATTAGGTTATTTGGGGTTTTACGACTTTACCCTTTGTTTAAAAACCACCATCAACATTAAGTCCGCTGCTTAGCTCGGAACAGGAGCTTTGTTGCGAGGTAAGCATAAGATGGTGACAAACTATCAGCAGCAAATCGTAAAGAGAATTGAGGAGGCTTGTCTGACCTTTTTATAAATAGGATTTGGAATCCTTGCCTCTGGCAGTTTTGCACAAATTGGGAGGCTGGCACAATTGGGAAGTCAGTGTCATTGAGAGACAGGAAGCTGGGCGACATTAGGAAGTTAACACGAGTTGGGGAACTGAGCGTGCTAGCTGGCGGGACCGGCGCAAGGTGGGGAAGCTGAGCGTGCTAGCTGGCGTGACTTGGGCGGTCGTTAGGAAATTGGGCGCAATTGGTGGGACCGGTGCAACTTGGGTGACGTTGGGAAGTTGACGCGAGTTGGGAAACTGAGCGTGCTAGCTGGCGTGACTTGGGCGGTCATTGGGAAGCTGGCGCAATTGGTGGGGCCGGTATAAACAAGGAGGGAGCACGTGTTTCTACAACTAGCAAAGTTTCCTTATTTTGCCTTCCTTCACGCGCGGCTTCAATCAGGCATTATCCATGCTAAAATCTGGAAGCGTTATGTCCCTTATTGCTTCCTTTCCTTTTTTAAGGTTTCGTATTCACACCCAGCACAACTGCATCATCTCCCTCGTTTGAGAAAAGGTTCTTCTTGTTGGGTTTTTCTCTTTGTCATGTCGCACAGAGACGGATCGTCTTCTAATCAGCCAGATTCTCCAAGTGAAAGTGCGGGGTCTGACTCTTGCAAGAGCATCCCAACAAGGGTTATTCGGGTTAAGAAAATCATACCGGTATGTTTTCTCCTTCTTTGGTGGACTGACGTACGCTTTACCACTTGTTTGATGAATGGAAAATTTCCGTTTTGTGCAGAGATATCCCGTTGGAGCATGCGTTACTGTTATTGATGAGGATGACCTGGTCGTTCCCCTCTCTTCAAATCCAACCTTGCTGACTGCTGCAGACTTGGAGAACGCTGATTTAGGGCTCTCTTGTCGTGAATACCCCTATGCAGGTTTGTCGTTTAGAATTCGTGGTCCTTTATACGAGGATATGGAAGACATATGGCCATATCGCTACCGGGAGCGCAGTGAAGTGTTGTTCGTCCGCTTTGGTTTCCGTAGTGAATTGTCTTTTGCCAATGATTGCTGAGATGGAGAATATGTCCATCTGTGCTGCTGCAAAGTCAGCCATTCAAAAGTGGGAGAACATGGTGTCCACCTGTGAATCCTTGGAGTTTAACATCAGCTGGTTGCGGCATCGTCTCAATATTATGAAAGTCGACAGATCTGGTATTCTTGCTGGTGTGATTCCTGCCACAAAAGCCATGCTGGAAGGGGAGAAAGCTTTGGCCTTGGAGTCTCAGAGGATTGAAGAGTTAACTCGAGACTTGAAGAGTAGGCGTTTTTCTTTTATAATCCTTGCAATGATATTGCGCATACGATTTCTTGGCGTGCTTCTTGTAGAAAATATTGTATATATGCACCCAAGGGAAATACTGCATATATGATTCGAACCCATAGAAAAATGCTCCATATATAATTTTGAACCCGAAGAAGGATACCATAGATGCATTCGAGCCCGTAGAAAATATTGCGTATATAGTTTTGAACCTAAAGAAGGATACTGCAGACGCACTTGAGCCCGTAGAAAATACTGCGTATATAGTTTTGAACCCGAAGAAGGATACTGCAGACGCACTTGAGCCCGTATAAAATACTTCGTATATAATTTTGAACCCGAAGAAGGATACCATAGACACATTCGAGCCCGTAGAAAATACTGTATATGAATCCCGAAGAAGAATATTGTATATGTGCTTCATATGACTTCGAACCCATAGGAAATATTGCATATATGAATTTCGTACCTGAAGAAAATACTGCGCGTGCAGTTTTGAACCCGTAGAGAATACACCCTCTTTTTTTGTTTTCCAGGTTTTCCTCTTGTTGGGTGCGGTTATGTGTCAGGGAGATAACTTTGTTTTTTCTCCGTGTGCAGATATCTTGTTATTAAGTTTTTATGACCGACAAGATGTTACCTGAACAGAATTTCGCCTCATCGAAGGATGTCCATAGTTCCAAACCGAACACGGATGATGAATTCTTCTCCGAAAAACTTGCCTCTGCTCGGAAAAATCACCCAGGTTTCATGCCAATTTTGTTAACCGATGGTGAAGATGAAAAGAAGACACGTTCGGTTCGCCCCAAACAACACCATACGGTTCTGTCTTCATAAAGGGGTATATTCCTCTTCCAACATTGATTTCAGGATGTGCCAAAGCCCATTGCGTTCTTTTGATAGATGGGTTGAGTTCATGGTGAGTAAGGAGCACATAAATACCAACTTGACTCGAGCGCAGATTATTGATGTTGTCAGAGCTTCAGTAAATCTCCAGATTAGGAAGGATATCCCGGGCTTGGTTGCTTTCATCTCCAGATGCTGTTCGGACACCCATACGATCATATGTAGAAGGGGTGAAATAATTTTCTCCTTGGAGAGTGTGGCTCTCTTGCTGAATCTTCCGGTAACCGGGAATCTTAATATGCGATTGTCTGAAGGTGAGAAGAAGATGCGGGATGACCTTGCCGCTAAGTTGGGAGATTTCGCTCGAAAAAACTTCATTGCGAAGTCGAAGGATTCTGTCCGGAAAGAGGATGAAAGGTGCTTTTACAGCTGGTGGATATCTCAATGGTTTCCGGACGAGCTGAAACCTAAACAGAAACGCAGTGATCTTCATGTTGCAGCATTTTTGGCTCTCTGGTTGTCTAGAGACATTTTTGATAACGGTTCTGGCAAGAAGGAAATAAGACCAGAGTTGCTAGTGATTTTTGTGAAGTTAGCAAAAGGTGAAGTTCTTCCCATTGGAAAGTTATTCCTTGGTTCCCCGTATGTGCATCCGGATCACCTAGTTGCGAACATGCGAGTTTCGAATGGTTTCATGAAAGTGGATTCATATGTGCACGTTGCTTTTCTCGCAAGCCCGATTATGGGAGCACTTTGAGAAGTATGCTCGAAACCGTTGCCTTCGATTCCCGCGAGTTGGGGCGGCTCTCGAATTCTTCGATGGGTGAACAAAGCGTCCAAGAGTTGGCATGAGCTTGGTTAGTCTTCTCGATAAGTCGCATGAAATCGTTTTCGCCCATGGGAGCCGGTCCATAGGTCGGTGACTCAAATTGACACCTTTGCTTCGCGCTCCGATCATGTCTTTCTCTTCGACGGCAACTCGAGTGTTGGTGAAAACTTGTTTATTCAAAGCTGCATGTCCGGTTATATGTCGTCTTTCTTCATGGGGTCTTTCCGAATAGCTGCTTATAATGTTGACCGTCTTTCTTTCGTCACATGGGTTTCGATCAAGGGGTGCCTCTTGCTTACCGTTTGGTGGTTCCTAAGGATTCATTGTGTGCCTCCTCAATGCCGGTGCCCTTGAGCCGGTATCCGCCTTCCCTTGTTTCAAACGGAAGAGTAACTTCGACGACTTTTGGCTATAATGAGTTCTGGTACGATGGGTTCATTATGATCCAAGATTTTGTAAATAACGTGGTGGAGAATGTTCGTTGTAAACCTTCCCCAGCAGTTTTGAAGTATCCAATGTTGAGAGATCCCAAGCGAAAGTTGCCTGTCAACTCGGAAAGTCCCCGAGCAAAGGAACAGAGAACGAAGAATCGTCTTTGGCGGGTTCGGCGGTTTCAAAAGATCCTCCTGAAGCTCTCGTGTCTTTCAGTTCTTCCAATAACCAGGTATGTGTCGCCTCCTTGTTGATTTGTCTCAGAAAACATGAATTTCTGCTGAAAACATGTGTCTTGTTTCTTCCAGGGCTTCGGTAGTGTTAATGCTTTCGCTGCCCTTGCACATTGCCAGGATACATTAATTTCTTCGAAGAATTACGGCGGCACTGAGCCTTCTCATAGCGGTGATGAGTCAGAGAAAGAGGAAAGTTCGACAAGTGAGAGTGATTCCTCTGGCAGCACTGGTTCTTTTTCGGGAAGTGGTTCGGTGAGTTTCGTGCTTCTTTTCCTTTCTTCTTCCGTTTATTCTTTTGAAAAATGTCTAACTCAAGTTCGCAGGAGGAATCCGGTTCGGAGGACGATTCTGGGGTTGAACCACACGAAAACTTGTCTTTGGTGACCACTGCCGGTGACTCGGAGATGGGAGCTATCCAATCGCTGGGAACAAATGTGGTTCAAACGGTGGATGATTCCCTGATGGTTGCTGCCGTAGACATGGAGAAAGACCCTTTGCGAGTCATGAGGCCAGTTGCAGGCGCCATTTTCGATCCCCCGTACTTGGTTCCTTATCCAGTCATGTCTTTGGTTGGCGGTTTCAGCGTCTTTGGCTAAGTATGAGGCGTTGTACACCAGAATCTGGGAGAAGCATGGACATATGACCACAACCAAGAAGATCACTAGTCGATTTGCGCTGGTTAAGCGTTTGTAAGAGGCTTTATCTTCCATCGAGGACATGCGTGAGGTGACTGGCCACACCGTTTCTGAAGAAGTTATTGCCGACTGGGAGCACCATCGCGACGTGTGTGTAGAAAAAGAGTCCAATGCTTCGTGGTTTGTCGAAGGCCTTGCTGAGATCCAGAAGTCGAAAGATGCAGCAGTCGAAACCCTTTCTGCAGAGGATATTGCACGACAGGAGGTAGAACTCGAAAATCTTTCCAAGATGTTGACTATGAAGAGAGCGTTTCTTGAAGATGCAAAGTTGACTTTCTCCAAGAAGAGGAGACCTCTGTTGCATGATTTTCCTTGAATGTTTCTTTGTTAAACTTTCATTTAGGTTCTTTTTTTTTTGAAAAACATACTGGATGTCTGGTTCAAAGTTCGGCCGGTTTTGATAGACAGCTGGTAGATTTTGAGGATATTGGATTATTTCTGGGATGAATGGTTTTGATAATATAACTCTGATTATATTTTGTGAAAGGAATATTGCTTTTATGATAGTGTGCTAGCAATAGGCACAAGACTCAGTAGTATGACGGTTTTACTAAGAACCTAAAAACAGATCGTATATCTTGCCCAGTCTAAATTTACTCACTTCATAAGTTTTTGCGAACACGCCCCTCTCCATGTAAAAGGAGGCTTTGCTGGTAGCATCGCCAGCAAGTCCCCAATCGCTGGTAGCATCTTCGGCGAGTCCCCAGTTTTCTTGTGTGGTTTTTACAACTGGTAACCGGGTCGTCTGGCAGTTGAGTCGGATCGAGTGGTAGCATCTTCAGCAAGTTCCCAGTTTTCTTGTGTGGTTTTTATAACTAGTAACCGGGTTGTCTGGTAGTTGAGTCGGATTGAGTCACCTTCCCCTACCATCTTGACATCTGGGTCGAAGAACGAGATCGAAAGTCTGACATTGTAGCCGATAGATCAATCCTCTCGATGTGGTCGCCAATTGTTTATAGGTGAAAATCGTTTCCGCCGATTTCGGTAAATTCGGTAGGTGAGTGAGAAACTGGTTCAAACCCCTAAACAAATGTGCTGCACGTGATCACTTTATAGATTCGAGAGATCAATCTGTACAAGTCCGGCCTAAACCAAGAAATGGTCGTTCCAGACTTGCTTCGGTCACAAAGTGGAGGAGAATGGTTGATTTGGGGAGGGAAGCAAATAAAGGTGTTGAGACCAGAATAATTCTGGGAGAGTAGTATCTCGACTTGTATCAGAAAGTGAAAGCTTCAGAAGCTTGCAAGAGATGAAAGCTTTTTGGAGAGCTTGCAAATTTGCCTTTTCTGAGAGTGTTGTATTTTTCTCCGACCGAGACTTGTTGTCTGGTGGAAATAGGTAAGACCTATTTATACAAGTCGAGATTGAAACGTACCCTGGCCTCATGAAGGAAAAGAGTAAAGGGTGAAATAATGGGAGGAGGTGGTAACCGCATGGTGTTTATGGGTGAAAACGTTTTCACCATTATTTCCTCATTTATTTGACCGCTTTATTCCGTTTCATGCTTTCCTAATGTGAGCGTAGTGTACGCTGCAAGCTATGACCGCCAAACCAAAACCATGGAAAGTATACCTCAGTTTGTGTTGATGTCTCGAGTGTTGGTTGCACCTTGAGTGCAAGTGGCGCTGCTAGTGGCGCATGTGGCATGTGTGGAATGCCTTTGTTGCGGTTTGCACCTTGAGTGCAAGTGGCAATGCCAGAGCTGCTAGTGGCGTGTGTGGCATGTGCCAATGGCATGTGCGGAATGCCTTGGTGGTAGGTTGTATGTTGAGTGTAAGTGGCAATGCCTGCTAGTGACATGTGTGGCAAGTGCCAATGGCGTGTTCGGCCGTTAGGGCCGTGGCTTGGTAAGAAAAGCTACCAGCGAGCGTGTTGGCATGTGCCAATGGCATGCGTGGCCATCTTGGGTCGCGCCTTGGTAGGAAAAGCTACCAGCGAGCGTGTTGGCATGTGACAATGGCATGCGTGGCCGACTTGGGTCGCGCCTTGGTAGGAAAAGCTACCAGCGAGCGTGTTGGCATGTGTCAATGGCATGCGTGGCCAACTTGGGTCGCGCCTTGGTAGGAAAAGCTACCAGCGAGCGTGTTGGCATGTGCCAATGGCATGCGTGGACAACTTGGGTCGCGCCTTGGTAGGAAAAGCTTCCAGCGAGCGTGTTGGCATGTTCCAATGGCATGCGTGGCCAACTTGGGTCGCGCCTTGGTAGGAAAAGCTACCAGCGAGCGTGT
Organism: Papaver armeniacum; assembly: GCA_023531295.1. Classification (NCBI taxonomy): domain Eukaryota; kingdom Viridiplantae; phylum Streptophyta; class Magnoliopsida; order Ranunculales; family Papaveraceae; genus Papaver; species Papaver armeniacum. The sequence continues at coordinate 46,587 of JAJJWW010003368.1, forward strand.
TGGTATGTGCCAATGGCATGCGTGGCCAACTTGGGTCGCACCTTGGTAAGAAAAGCTACCAGCGAGCGTGTTGGTATGTGCCAATGGCATGCTCGGCCATTAGGGCCACGTCCTAGTAAGAAAAGCTACCAACGAGCGTGTTGGCATGTGCCAATGGCATGCGTGGCCAATTTGGCCTTGGTTGAACAGTTTGCAAGCCTAGGTGCGGGCGCTACTTTGGCATGGCACGGCTAAGGCCAAGGTAAGTGTGTTTGGCTTGGCGTGGCGTGGCCAGCATAGCTAGGGCCAAGGCAGAGTGTGTTTGGCATGTAGCGACTAGCTTGGGCTAGGTGTGGCTGGCATGATTTTCCATTGGCACGGAGGTGTGGCTAGCATGGTTTGCATGCTTTGGCGCGTTTGGTGTGACTGACATGATTTGCCATTGGCACAGAGGTGCGGCTAGCATGGTTGGCCTGCTTTGGCGCGTTTGGTGTGGCTGGCATGATTTGCCATTGGCACGGAGGGGAATTAGGGTTTTGTTCGTTGTAACCTTAATTTGAAAAATCCCCCTATTAATTACTGACTACATGCATTAAATGTTCTAATAAATGTGTCACCGGTGACATTAGGTTATTTGGGGTTTTACGACTTTACCCTTTGTTTAAAAACCACCATCAACAGCAGGATATAGATGATGTGAACAGATTCATAAACCTCGGGTTAGCCTCCTCCCTAGGATACTCTTTTGTTTATATGTCTTGTTGTTTCTCCTCCCTAGTATACCATTTTGTTTCTCTGTCTTGTTGTATATGTGAAAACTAACAATGATGGTGTTGCCTTGTAATGTATCTTAATTTACCACAGTATCAAGGAACATGGCGATAACTATAATGGTGATGGTGCATCATTATTGTCTTGCTTTGAGTATAAACTACTACTATGTTCAACTGGTTGGTTATGCAGTAATGTGAGTCAAATTGCATCATTTGATATTGACGATTAAATCTAATAATGAGAACATCATTTGGGTTGTGAGAAGTTATATGTTTATTGGTCTGCCTGCAGATTATTGACAGTGCATTGGTGCTTTTGCACAAGTCTTATCCTTCTAACAAATCGACTGGTACCTGGTCATACTTTGAAACTCACTTACTGGTAAGTTTTTGTGCATAATAGATTGGATATTTTCTACTTCTTTATATTATTGTATGAATACATTGTGACTGAGGTTCCTTGCTAGTGAAACAGCAACATTGTGCAAATGGTGATTTTTCCCAAGTTGACAGATTGAGATTAGGATTAGCAGGACGCCGTGGTTTACCACCTAGTGAGCATTTACCCTCTTGGGATAAGGTTGATGTCGTATATGGTGTAATTTGTATTCAAAAGGTTCACTGGGTCGCAGTCTCCATTCAAGTAAAGGAGAAGACAATTATAATATATGATTCTCTTAGACCGAATCGTAATAATCGCTCAAGCAAAATTCACACGGAAGTCGGTCAAATTCGTGATTATTTGGAGAAAGCATACAACCGCGGTCCATGGTGGTGTAGATATGACTTAAAAACCCCTTTGCAAAATGATACGTGAGTCTTACTTGAAATCTATTTTTAACCTTGAATTTTTAACCTTATATTTGGAGAATTGATCCATATACAATTTATGAAGTAGCTCTTGTGGGGTGTTTTCCTTCAAGTTTATCGAGCATATGGTTAGGAAGATTCATGTTTGTCAAGTCCAACCTGCTTTCGCTACTCGTTATCGATGCGAACTTGCGGTGCAGCTATTCAAGAAACAATTCATAGAGGTGAATGGCACAAGTGGTGAATAGTAACCTGTAGTAATCATATGATTTTGTAGTATAATTCCTGGCCAACATGTTGGTTCCTGTTTTTTGGATGTGTATAGTTGAAAATGCTGCCAGCTGTAGTTCTAAATCTAAGTTAGTGACGATGGACTCTTATAAGTTAGTGGCGATGGACTCTTATACCCTGGATATATCTGTTTATATTTTGTTGATCATGTTATGATCCTTCAGTTATGTATGTATAGCGGCTTGTCTCTACTTTCAAACGTCTCTGCTTCTAAAAATTGATGCTTATATATTTTATCTACTTCATGTTCTTTGAAAGGAGTTAGCAGCTTAGTGTCAGCTAAAGATCACTGGTTTGGGTGACTTGAAATTTAAAAACTAAGAATACACAGGTAGGAAAAATGTATATAAAAAATCCACTAAAGTTTGAAAACAATATAGAATACATAGGTAGTAAAAATATACAACAAAATAAAGGTTAAGAGGGCCGAGTTTGCTTAGTGGGGAGTAAGCTGGTGGCTATACTTTCGGGGGAAGGATGGGCTTATGCCTAGCATAAAAAAAAAGGTTACAATAAACATTGAAATAAATGCTAGATTTTTGAATTTTGTGTGAACCCAAAATTAGAAGAACAAACTCTAAATTTCTAATTACCATCGGAGATTGAAATTAGGGAGAGGGGTGTCATTGAAATTAATATACGAACCCGGGACAATAAGAACTCGTATAATCCATCCTCAGTTCATCCGGGTCTAACTCGTGTAATATACGAACCCGGGACAATAAGAAATCATATAATCCATCCTCAGTTCATCAGAGTGAGAGACAGATTCAAAACAAGGATAGTCACACCTGACAGTTACAACTTTCAGAAAATATCTAATAGTTATTTTCAGTTTCTAGTTTCAGTTTCTTATCTTGTGTGTCTAATGTGTGTCTTAACTGCCTATAACTAGTTTTCTGTTTGTGTATTTTCAAGTGTTCTATTTGTTGTTCTTGTGGATTCAGAACACAAATCTCTTGAGATTATACCTTGTTTTGTGGATTCAGAACAGTGTTTTTTGGATTCAAAACACACCTTGTGGATTCAAGGCTATTTCTTATCATTACCGCTGCGTCAGGTACTCGTGTCTAACTCTAGTAATCTTTGAACCCAAGATGTCGAAATCCTATATATTTCATACTTAGTTCATTGAAATGAGAACCTCTGTTTAACTCTAGTAATCTTTGAACCCGAGATGTTGAAATATGATATATTTCATCTCTATTAATTCAAAATAGGTCAATGTGAATCGAAATATGCTTAAAGTCTATTAATGTTGAAACTCGGGTCTAACACATAATCTGTCAATGTGAATCGAAATGCTCCATCGCCTATATGGCTTGAAATGCTCCAAAAGTGCCACTCTAACTCCAAACCCACCAAGATGACATTTAAATACTAAGAGTGGTATCTACAGATGCTATTGAAAGGTAGATAGGTGACATTTAGCCTGTTAAGGCTAACCATTCATTTTAGTGATGTGTCTGGTCACTTAGTTTTTTTTATTTATTGCTGGAGATTCACATAAGATATTTCCTGAGTATAATAATCAGTAAAGCTCGGAGAGCTGAATACTTACTTTTAGATATAGTTTTGAATCTACTTGTTCTAATTGATGATTGTATGGTATAGTGTAATTGTGTCACCGTTGAGCATTCCCTGTCAAATATGTGTGTTAAGTGCCTATAACTACCTACTAGTATTTAATCTTAGGATCTTGATTTGTACAACATTCTCAGGAATATTTGGAAACTAAGAAATGATTTGGTCTTCTCTGGGCATGTATTTTCTCAAGATGTTATTCTTCGTAAGACAACGCTGGATTTTAATGTTTGCATGGAAAATAAGGAACCTTTGTCTCTCAATAATCACTTAAGTTATGTGCATCAACGATGGTCACCTTCAGAAGAAAATTTTGTGAAAATTAACGTTGATGCTTCCTTCATCCCTAATAATGGTGTTGCTAGTGCGATTGCTAGAGATTATGAAGGAGAATTTTTGGGTTGTGAACCTATTACATTTGATGCTACGTCCGCGTTGTTGGCTGAATCAATTGCTTGTAAACTGGATGTTTTACTGGCAAGGAGTTTAGGGTTTCAAAATGTTATTATTGAAGGAGATGCAAAGAATGTTATAGATGTTGTTAGAGGCGATTCCAGAGACATCCCCTGGAGCATTCTATCGGTTATTTTACAAGTTAAAAAGGAAGCTTCTTCATTTCCGTGTATTAGATTTGAACATGTTCCAAAAAATGCTAACTTTCTGGCACATAATCTTTGTCAATATGCCATGAAAGAAAATGTAATATGCAGGTGGAATGCTAATTATCCTCCTAGTTGTATTTCGTCAAACCTCAATTTCAATGAGGTATCTGAATAAAAATTCATTGTTTGTTAAAAATGAAAAGGTTGTTGCGAAATAGATTCTTATCACCTGACTATGATCAACTTCTTTCGAAGCTGGAGAGACTGATGAAGAACAAGGATAGTCACACCTAACAGTTACAACTTTCAGAAAATATCTAATAGTTATTTTCAGTTTCTAGTTTAAGTTTCTTATCTTGTGTGTCTAATGTGTGTCTTAACTCCCAATAACTAGTTTTGTGGATTCAGAACAATATTTTTTGGATTCAAAATACACCTTGTGGATTCAAGGCTATTTCTTATCATTACCGCTGCGTCAGATACTCGGTTCTAACTCATGTAATATACGAACCCGGGATGATAAGAACTCATAATCCATCCTCAATTCATCCGAGTGAGAGACTCGGGTCTAACTCTAGTAATCTTTGAACCCAAGATGTCGAAATCCTATATATTTCATATTCAGTTCATCGAAATGAGAACCTCTGTTTTAACTCTAGTAATCTTTGAACCCGAGATGTTGAAATATGATATATTTCATCTCTATTATTTCGAAATCTGTCAATATGAATCGAAATATGCTCAAATTCTATTAATGTTGAAACTCGGGTCTAACACAGAATCTGTCAATGTGAATCGAAATATGCTCGAATTGAGTTTAGCAAAGAAACACAATTTCGCAAAGAAACACAAACTTCATGATCTGTATGAACAAAATAGGTTTATGTGAACCATTGGATTCTTAATCCGTACGAGACACAATAGATGGTTATTGGCCATCGATTTAGGGAGAAACCCTAAATGTCGCGAATTTGCCTTAAAGATTCACAGTAATTACAACCGTTTCCACCAATATAAGCAAATCATAACCCTAATTATCACTTTTACTTGCTGTATCCCCTCTCTCTTCATCAGTTCATTTGCAAACGAGAACCAGACCAGCCAAAATATCTCCTCCTCTCTCTGAACTCCACCATTACCAACCATTTAACCCCTATATGACAAAACCTCATTAAAATTCATTATGATTATTAACCTTCAACATCTCTCAATTGTGCAGCAGTTATGTTTGATTTTACAAAATCAGCAGGTACAGTTAGGGTTTTTATTTAAAATTTCATTTTCTTTCCTTGATTTCTTAATGGTCGATTTTCTTAATGGGGTTTAACAATTATTGTTTTCTGGTTGGTTTTAGGTAGATGTAACATCTTAAGTTGCGAGTTCAGATCTTCTGAGTAGATCTCAACATCTCTAGTCGTAGTTCATATCGGGTATACTTGATTTTATTCGATTTAGGTGATGATTATCGTTTATATAATACTGATGTTAGGTTTGGCTTGTTGATTTTAACTTTTTTTTTTTTTTTTTGGTATTTTTATGCAGATGCATGGAGTTAGGTTTTAATATGGGATTTATCGGTTTGTTGTTAGGTTAGTTACTTAAATTGAATGACTTGAACTTTAATTTGATATGAAAGTTGTGTATTGGTGTTGATGTGATTTTTTTTTTTTTTTTTTTTTTTTTGTTTTTGCAGGTTGAGAAACTAAAGAAAGAAAATGAATTTGAAGATGAAAAGAGAACTAAGTTGGAACATGGAAACACGCCCAACTAAAGCTGAGAAGAAATTGAAGGACTCCAATTTGAAGCTAGTGAATGTAAGGACTTCAACTGAAGCTGAGAAATGGATATGGAAGTTGTGGATTGGTGTTGATGATATATATTTTTTTTTGTTTGTTGTTTTTGCAGGTTGAGAATGTAAGGAAAGAAGTTGAATCTCAAGGTGCCTGCAAGTACCTTTTCCTGCTAATATTCCTATTCCCAGTTAAGTGCAATATTATAGTTTGAAATTTTCATAGTTTAGACTGCATTTGATGTTGCCTCACATTTAGATTGTCTGTTTTTTATCTGTTGCTGCTTGTGAAAATTACCCTTTTGCCTCACGAAGACAAAAAATATTTTGGCCTGCTTTACGCCAATCTGGATCATATGTTTAACACTTTTCGCTGTTTTAGAAGATTCAATTTTATTCCATGTTTATAGATTGGTTTGGTTGATGATGGAGGTAAATACTAAATGCCCTACTATTCTTATTTTTACGACAATGAATGAAAACATGTTAGTTTGGAATTACAATCAGAATATCTAATTTTAATATGTGTGTGCAGGCGTTATGTAAAGTTTCTAAGTATAATCAACCTGAAATTATGGAAACTCCTGAAGAGTTCTCTATGTGACTCTTTATAATAGCGATTTAATGCCTAGTGATCCTGAACTCCATTTAAGGGTTAAATGACCCCATCAGTATTGCACAACAACTTCAGTTACTACCAAGTAAACTGAACAGAATATAAAAGGTATGCTAAATTACCACTCATACATAGCATTGCTCTAAATAAACTTTTTTTTACCATAATACTGCAAGAGAAAATGATTGATTTTACTACCACTCCATTTACATATTAGTCCCCTGTAGAGCAGAATACTTCTTCCGATTAATCAATCTCCTATTAAGTGCGTTATTCTCAGCTCTTATAGAATTAACACATTTGATCAGATCATTGTATGTATGGTGTAATAGATCTCCAAGAGGTGGCAACGGAGCAACTGGAAAACCCAACTTAGCTGTTTCCTTTCTTAATATACGACCTTCTTCAATCGCGTCATACCATTCCTCACAGGACATAACTCCATTGGCAGAAATGTCAAGATTTGTTAAAGATATACTTGAAGAACCCTCATCCACTGGTTTTGGTAGGTTGTTGGTTTGTTGGTTGCTACGACGACTTCTTTTTGAAGAAATTTTAGAAAAACATTTTTCCGAAACTCCATCGGCAGAAGTATCCAGATTTGTTAAAGACATACTAGAAGAACCCTTATCTGCTGGTTTTGGTAGGTTGTTGGTTTGTTGGTTGCTTTGATGGCTTCTTTTTGAAGGAATTTTAGAAAAACATTTTTCCAAACATGATTTGCTCTCTGATCTTAAACCCATGTGATCAAAGTGGGTAGTTTAAATTGTAAGGAATCACTCCTAAAGGTTGGATGTCATATACATATATATATGTATAGAATTGTAGATCGAGAAAGCATCTTCCTACCTCACTCATATCTTAGATTTTCCTTTTGTTTATAATTTTCTTTTTCTTTGTTTTGATAAATGACACACCCATTTGCTTTGAGATTTGAATAAACATTTACTTCCCAACTCCCACACTCCCACCTGCTTTGACTTAAAATAAACTACTGACCGCCACAATGACCATCTGGACTCTCTAATTTATTAGTCAGAGGCAATAGTTTGTCCCCATATTAGATCTTCCTTTGCATATTATTTATTAGTCAAAGAGGCAATAGTTTGTCCTTTATTGAATTTTTTTCAGTACTCTTTTTTAGTCAGGGAGGCAACGGTTTGTCCCCTTATGGCATGGAGGTGCTGTGGCTAATGTGATGAAAAGAAATTGGTTTTCACTTTTCAGGTACAGATGAGAGGATTTGAAGGGAATGTGGTCAATGTTTGTAAACATGGAAACATGTCAGTAATAAGGAATTCCTTTGAAAAGGGTAATTCCCAAGAATGGGACAAGCTTTAAATTCGCTTTTTTCTCTTCCTTTATAGGTGAACATGAGAGGCGCCAGCTATATTTAGTTGGCATTAAATTCTACATGTTTGCCAACATAAGTATAAATGGACAACATTCATATTCGTTTGTGCTTAATTATCTCTAGGGTAAAAAAAATCACTGTTATTAGGTGCATTTGTTTACAAGTTTTTATCTCAAACCATCCGAAAACAATGGCAGGATGCTCTCAACAGGCTGGCCTAACCTCACTCAATTCAACTGCCCGAACAAGAAATCAATATACTACCATATATGGGAGGAATCGTGTTAAGTCTGATGACTCTAAAAATGGTGTTGAGTCTGTTGACTCTAAAAAACCTATTGCTAAGCGTGTAGTAACTAATTTCTACAAAACAAAAAATGGTAGCCAATTTTGTAAGGAGTGGTTTGAGTTAGTAGAGGAGGATCGCCAGTTGCGTAAAGAATGCAACAGGTTAGGGATCTCAGTCCCGGAATCATGTATCATTCCTTATCATGGCAGCGGCGTATGGATCAATGAGGAGAATTTTGGACAGAGTTTGTTTCAAGATCTCGCCCTTGTTGAGTTGATGAATGGTGCAATGAAGAGCGATATCCGAAGGCACAAGAACGCAGAACTTGAAAAGAAAAGTGATGAAGAATGGTTTAAGCTAATGTGTCGACTAGTTTATTTTATATTTAAAGTCCTTTTTATTAGGTACGATGAAAGCTGTTTTTCCTTCTAGGTTGTCCTAGTTATGGCTATATAATTTTGGTTGATTCAATAAGAAAAGTCTAGTTATGGCTATATAATTTTCGTTGTTTCAATAAGAAAAGTAAATGAAAATTAGCACGTTTAAAAGAGTGCATAACCTGGCTACCAATTACTAAAACAACATGTCTCAAAAAAAAAAAAACTCAAAAAAAAAAAAAAAAAAAAAAAACTATTGATCCTGTCATTTTGCATCAACCTCTACTGAAGTAAATGATTTTTGATTCTTGTAATCAGTTCACATGAAACATGCCAGTACTACGGAACTTGCAATTAATGAACATTAGAAAACTAAGGAATTCCTTTTGAAAGGGTAATTCCCAAATTCAATTAAGACATACTTTTCGAAATTTAAAGTTTCATATCAAGTCTGAGAAAAACTAATTTAACCTGAGGATGAAAACATGACTAAAACCACTCTACTAATGATGCCGCCTAAACTATTTCAAACAAACATAACAAGGTAAGCAATGTCAGCAACCAAAATCACTCCAATTCTAAGCCTTGGGACAACGTTTGCTGTTAGCATAATGCCCCGTCTGGTGACACCTTGAACAAGCTCTTTTCTTTCTAGGTTTTTCAATAGCAGACCTTTTCCTCTTGATGCACCGACGACCAACTTCCGGTGTAGTTTTTGGAGGAAGCACCACCCACTCTGCCACCTCCATTGGGACATCCCAAGTTTCTGGGCTCAGCACACCATAGATTTTAGGTTCATACATAGATCTCCAAACATATGTTTTATAATATTACCCACAAAGGACTTCTTCTTTTATCTTATATGTCTCACACACTGCAAGTACATGGGGACACGGAAGATGCTGATAGTCAAACACTTTGCACGTGCAAGACCTTCGGTCAAGATAGATGGTGTGCTGCTCTTCATAGTCACCCTCATCCACTTCATATTCGTCCCCATCGACATGGCAAGCCACAAACCTTTTTTCCACAGCCCACCGTTCTTTGATTATATCCCGTGCATGTTCACTCAAAGGATCTTGCCAATCAGGAGCTAGTTGTCTACGTTGGCAGAACCATTCCTTAAGGAACCTGCGAATGTAATCGACTAAATGGCAATGTTTGTACCCAAAAATACTTTTGGGCACGAAACACGATGAATGGATAGTTTGGGTTAGCTTTTTGGGTTAGGGGTCGATTTGAAGATAAAAGAAATTGACACAGGTTTTACGTGGTTCGGCGTGGTTGCCTACCTCCACGGGTGAATCCCTTTGGGGAGTAATTTTTCATTGATGTTTTCATTACAATCTCCTTTTCTCTCCTCCCTATTCTCCCATATTTATAATGTTTCACACATAAATTACATTAACTGCTCATTCATGCCTCCATCATCAATTCTGTATGAAACAGCTGGAGTTAATTCTGCATGACAGAAACTGCTGCAGTTAGTACTGCATGGCTGAATCTGCCGCTTTTAGTACCGCATGGCTGAAACTGCTGCAATTAGTACTTCATGGATGAAACTGCTGGCTTCAATGGCTGAAACTGCTGGAATTCAATTCTGCATGAAACTACATATTTATGCTTCCATGATAAATTCTGCATAAATGATGGCTGACAGTATTGGTGGACACTTGCTGGCGTAACAAATGACTGCATGGGTAGGGACTGGCTTGATGGTTTACAGGCATGATGGCTGGCAGCGTGGATGGAGGCTGGCTGGCAGCATGGTTGGAGACTGGTTGGCAGTGCGGAAAAGTTTTTGGCTGGGAATTGGTTAGCAGCATTGCTGGCTACAAGACTGAAAATTGACTAGGGGTGCGAATGACTTCGATAGTTGATAGACGGTTGATTTTTGAATGTTGACCGACCGTTGACTTTGACCATTGACCTTGACCGGAAGTTGACCTTGATAGTTGACCGACTTTGACCATTGACCGCTCTACGCAGACTGGTGGGCTGCCTTGGTTGACTGGTTAGTGGGCTTGGATGAGGACCAAAAGGTGATTCAAGTATCAACTTGGCCCATTAAGTGGTATTTTTACTTATGGTACAAACATCGCCCCCTCTTAACCTCCAACTTGTTGGGGGTTAAGAAAAATTTCGCGTTCCTTAGTCAATGATAAAACTCGCCCCTAAGTGAGGATTATTGATGTTGAGGTGATCGGGGAACTTCCCTTATTGTTTACGAAAATCAAGACGCCCCATGAGTAATTTTTTTTTGTTGAAGCGTAAATAGAACCGCCTTCGTTGATTGTGATCAAGTCGCCCCCAAGTGAGGCTATTGTGTTCGGCGGGAAACAATTGAGTATGAACCATTGTTGAATGCAAAATCGGGACCGAAGGCTGAAGCGCCTCAGAATGGAGCGTGATGTTTCTGATATAAAATTGAATTGTGGTAGTTGCGTTGGACTTGTCTGCGATGGCCACAAAAAAACTGTCTTTTATAGTTATGAGAAAAATTGGGTAGTAACAGCATTGAGCAAAAATGGTTTGCAGCAGCTTTCATTAGCTGGCCTGCAGCAGAAACGAGTAAAACTATACTGCAGCTGCTTCGATCAGTTAGAATGCAGCAACGACGAGCAAGGCTGCACTCTGATGAGCTCGCGGTCTCATGGATCTGCAGGAGTTGCGACCGAGTTTGATCGCATTAGCTTCGATCAGGGGTCCGGCAGCACGCATCGATCATTAAAAAATGCGATCAGTGGATCGCAGCAATGACAAGCAAAGCGCGCTGCAGTAAAGAGTGCGATCACTGGATCGCAGGTGTTGCGAATAGAGCTGACCGCATCGGCTCGGTCAGCCGGACCGCAGCAAAGAACAGCAAAACTACATCTGCGAGCAACATGATCGGCTAGGAGCGAGCGGGGAACTACATCTGCAAAGTTTTGCGATCACTCGGGATTTGCAGGAGTTGTGAACAGAGCTGGACTGCATCAGCTTTGATCAGCCGAAATACAAGAGCGACAAACAAAGTTGGATCAGCTGACTTGATCTCATTGATCGTGTCATCATCTACTAGCAGCGACTGCAAAGCGGCTGCGGGCTTGGTGGAGCTGCGGGACGACGAGCCTCACCAGCAGCTGCAGGCAGCTGGACTGCAGGGAATGTGAGCCTCTTGCAGCAGCTGCGGTGGGCGGACTCATAGAACACAAATGTAGAAGGCCGGATCGGCAGCAGCTTCGATCACCGGACTTTGCGGCCGACTGGGCCGAGGACTTGGACTTAAGCAGGTTCGATAAAACCTAGGTGTAACCGTTACAAATAAAACTAGACAACATCATTTGCGTCTAACTGAGTGCTTCCAGACTGCATCAGTTGCGTCCAACTGAGTACAAAATTCATAGGCAAAACTGGACTGCATCGGTCGTGTCCAACCGAAAGTGCGGTGATTTGCTTTTTGAACTGAGTACAATAATTCAATCAACATAACTATAACAGTTTAACAATACTGATTGTAAAAAATTGCGTAAAAATATTAGGGTGTACGCTCGCCCCCTCTTAATCCTGCAACTTGTTGCAAGATTAAGAAGTTTGGGTTACCTGAAGTTTCGGTTTTCAGAAGCTTAATTCCGCATTGCAATTAGGTGCTATGTAACTCGCCCCCAAGTGTATGAAGTGTTACATAGCTTGCCCCAAAAGAGTAATTTTGGACCATGAGGTGTTACATATCTTGCCCCCAAGTGATAGTCAGTCACGTTGAAGTGATATGAAACTCGCCCCCAGAAGATAGTGATTGTCATATTACTCAATGCTCGCACAAGGGTGCACTGCCTTGCTACATTTTGAGCGCGCATGAAACTTTGAAGATGTCCGCTACCTGGAATCTGCGCGGGGGGCCAATCCCACTATTCCTAGATGCGCGCAGAATTGTAATGTGCATCCCCTCGTGAGAAAATGCTCGCCACATTATAGGTGCCTCATTGAACAAAAGTAGGCATGATTATATGAAAAGATGCAAAAAATATGTAAATTGTATACTTACCTTATTGAAAATGTTACTGCGACTTCGTCTACGAAGTGATTAGGATGTCCACTGGTTATTTCGGTGTTTTCAGCGATGATGATTAGTATAGTTGCCTTAGCGTCTCGTCTCGACTTAGTAATTGATTTGTCTGTGGGACTGGAATGCACCAGATTAAGTCCAAGTGGATCGAAGAAGTTTCTACGAATCGTATTTCAGCAATGTGATCGGATGTCTTGCAATGATTATGCACAAAAGCGGATGAATCGATTGTGAGGAAAAGCGTATTGAAACGATTTTGGGGAAAGACGGACTACAGCAGTTCGACCCACTGGACTGTAAGAATTAAAAAGGACTGTGGTTGTTCGATCAACAGGCCAACAGTTGTTGCTATGAAACCGGATTACAATAGTTCGATCAACTGACTGTAATATTTATGTAGAAAAGGACTGGAGCAGTTCGATCAACTGGACTGCAGTATTCTCGGTTGTGATGGAATGTGACCGTTTCTGGTGCTGTCATTTTACATTTCTAAAAAGTTTTTTTTTTTTTAAACTTTCTCCGAAGATTGGAATGTCGCCTTCACGACCTTGGTAATTGACATACGATCTCGTCGGGCCGACAATCACTCAGTTTAGATGCCCGAAGAAAAAGTTATCGAAGAAACGAAATTGGTTGGTTAGCCCCTTGCTCCAAACATGTTGATGACGTGATTGTACACAAAAAATATTATTCTCCAATTGCAAAATTTTACCTTCATGTCGTAGGATATCGAAATGCGATCGCAACGAGCCAAAAATCATCCAATTCGGACGTAAGACGAAGAAGATATCAACGAAACAAATTTTTAGAACAAGCCCTAGTGGGTTGTATATATCCGCAAGGCAAGGGAAACGGGGCGGAATAATCCGAGGGCTACGGGATTAAGTTGCGTCGTGTAGCATTGAAACAGGACTATGGAATTAAGTTGTACAACGAAGCACCAAATCAGAACCCAGAATTAATCGCCGATTAATCGTTGAGCCGTAGCAGCATCCGATTAATCGCCTGCTACTCGGCGATTACCGCTCGCCGCCGCCGCTGCCGCCGCTCGCCGCCGCTCATGGCCGCCGACTTTTTTTTTTTTTTTTTTTTGATGTTTTACAGAGCATCGAAAGTGGATGTACCATGGAGCATCAACTGTTTGTGTGTCCATTACATCGAAGATTGATGTACCAACTCTGCATCGAACTGTTGCTCAATTTGGAATTTTGATGTATCGTGGAGCATCGAACTTTGATGTACCATGGAGCATCAACAGTTTGTGTGTCCATTACATCGAAGATTGATGTACCAACTCTGCATCGAACTGTTGCTCAATTTGGAATTTTGATGTACCTGAGAGCATCAACGGTGGTCATTTGCTGCGCATCGAACTTTGATGTAACTGGAAGCATCGAAGAACTCTGACGTGGGTGATGGACACCTTTGACGTGGGTGAGTGAAAACAAAGGTAGGTGAACGAAACCCCTGAAGAGGGTGAACAGATCTGAGGTTGCCACCGCTCGTCGTCGTTGCGCCGCTGCACGCTGCCGCCGCTCGGCGCCGCTCATGGCCGCCGGCTTTTTTTTTTTTTGAAACGTTTCGCCACGCTTTTCACGAACTGTTGCTTTTTGTTTTGAAATTTCTGCAACGGCTGTTGGTGGTGTTATCTTTTCTCTTTGACTTTTTGCAACAGTTTTCTGGGTTGTTGTCTTTTCTCTTTACAATTTCAGCAACAGGTTTGTTGGACTGTTACCGTTTCTCATGGAATTTTCACCATGATTTTGCTGCACTTTTATGGCCCTTTCTGGAATTTTCTAAGATGCCTTTCTATAGGTTTTCCCTCGGGTATTCAGGCACCTTGAGATGTGGACAACTTGACAACTTTGCTATCATGACAGTATTGACTTTGTCATACATCAAACTTGAACAAGTGGATAATGCGTTATTTGAGAAGCAATTTTTTTTTTTGGACTTTGGACTTGAACATGCTGCGGATCGAACATCCTGACAACAACCTTGGTGATTTTCGCAGTGAATCAGCTTTGGTGGCTTCCAGCCGCGATCTTTGGGCTATAGTAATTATGATTAATCAACTCAGCAGAATGCGATCATTGGACGACGGCAGTCATAGAAATCGAATATCCTCCAACAGTTTTGATGGTATTTCACTACATCTTTTTGCCGCGGACCGAGCGTCCCAGCAACACTATCATCAGATTTTGTAGTGATGCGATTTTCAGCGGTATCCGCAGGTAATAGCTTCAGCAAATCTGAAACGGCGAATCTTGATTGCAGCAGTTGCGATCAACTGGACTGCAATCTGTGCGGTTATATGGTCTGCAGTAGCTGCGATCAGTTGGACTGCGACTGTTATGATCAAATCGATCTGCATCGATTGCGATCAATCGACTGCAATGATGACTTTTCAGACGCCTCGATCGCTTTTTTCACGGACACGATCTTGAAGCATTTTTATCAACTTTTCTCAATGGGAAAACACGATTTATTTTCTCGTAATTCCTCTTAGTCGGAGCCAATGTTTGTACCCAAAAATACTTTTGGGCACGAAACACGATGAATGGATAGTTTGGGTTAGCTTTTTGGGTTAGGTGTCGATTTGAAGATAAAAGAAATTGACACAGGTTTTACGTGGTTGCCTACCTCCACGGGTGAATCCCCTTGGGGAGTAATTTTTCATTGATGTTTTCATTACAATCTCCTTTTCTCTCCTCCCTCTTCTCCCCTATTTATACAGTTTCACACATAAATTACATTAACTGCTCATTCATGCCTCCATCATCAATTTTGTATGAAACAACTGGAGTTAATTCTGCATGACAGAAACTGCTGCAGTTAGTACTACATGGCTGAAACTGCCGCTTTTAGTACCGCATGGCTGAAACTGCTGCAATTAGTACTTCATGGCTGAAACTGCTGGCTTCAATGGCTGAAACTGCTGGAATTCAATTCTGCATGAAACTGCATATTTATGCTTCCATGATAAATTTTGCATAAATGATGGCTGGCAGTATTGGTGGACACTTCTTTGTGAAACAGTGTTGCATGGGTAGGGACTGGCTTGATGGTTGACAGGCATGATGGGTCGGTTTGGCAAAGCATGGTTGGAGACCGGTTGGCGAGTCGGAAAATTTTTTTAATTTGGGAATTGGTTAGCAGCATTGCTGGCTACAAGACTGAAAATTGACTAGGGGTGCGACTGACTTCGATAGTTGACAGACGGTTGATTTTTGACTGTTGACCGACCATTGACCTTGACCGGAAGTTGACCTTGATAGTTGACCGACTTTGACCATTGACCGGTCTGCGCAGACTGGTGGGCTGCCTTGGTTGACTGGTTAGTGGGCTTGGATGAGGACCAAAAGGTGATTCAAGTATCAACTTGGCCCATTAAGTGGTATTTTTACTTATGGTACAAACAGGCAGATTGGAAGACCTTTAACATCAGCTATTCTTGAATTGAAAGCTTCATAGGCGTTTGTAGTCATGAGAGTAAAATGACCTGTTCTAGCCTTCACCCTGGCCCACATTTCCGGTCCAAGATCCACTACAGATTTTAAAGCAGCGGGGCTCGCTAAACCTAGGTCTCTCATAGCAAGTTCATACTCATCATTGCTAAACGCTTTTGCAGCTCTTATAAATGCCACCGAAGCCGCGGCGCTGTGGTAGGTCTGTTTGATATTTTCTGCAAGGTCAAACATTACAGGACTGACCTATAAGTACAACATGAAGCATGCATATGATGCTATTGTCATTGATCTGAATTATATATATGTCTGAAATGTATCATACAGTAGGGTGGATATATGTCTGAAATGTATCATACAGCAGGGTGGACTCCCAAAACATATATATATATATATATATATGTTTGAAATATATCATACAACAGGGTGGACTCCCAAAACTTGTTTGGATTGTACATATATATGTGACCACTATTGTGTGTGTATATCCTATATGGTACTACTGTCATGGACCTGAGTGTCGTACCTAGTACATTATATGCAATATGATGCTATTGTCATTGATCTGAATTACATATCTAATGATACAAGGGACTAACTAACTTCATAACTATGTCTAGATACGTACATATAAAGAGCTACAATATGATAAGTAACACTAAATACAAATCAAGTTAACGTTGTATCCATTCAGATAACTAGCATAAAATCTATTTAAACACAAAACTCATGTGTTTATAGTATACAAAGTCTTGTTAAATACCTGAAAGATGGTGGATGCAGTATACTTGATTAGCATAAGGAAATGCCAACCTTATGGCTCTACCGATCGATGGGTGCCTGTCTGTTTCCACAACAACATATTTATTCTTAGCATACTTATCGCCAAGTACTCCGACTAACTTTCTCATAAACCATTCCCAAGATTCATTATTCTCTGAATCAACAACAACAAAAGTAATAGGATAGATCGACTCGTCGGGATCCATTCCAACAGTGACAAGAGAACTCCTTGGCGTGGCCCCGTAAGATGTGTACCATCAACCGCAAATGCGGGTCTGAAACAGTTTTTGAATCCTTCAATGCATACTCCAAAAGAAAAGAAATAACATAGAAAAGAATCATCTGAATCAGTTACAATCTCGGTAACAGTAACCTTGTTACGAACACCAAGCATGTGACTATAACCAACGAGGTGTTGGTACGATTCATCGGGGCTACCTTTGATCAGCTCAATACCACACTTGCAAGCGTTGTATCCCTGCCGGTAATTGATAACCACTCCATAATCCCTTTTTATGTCCAAAAACAGTTGTTTGGGCGTAAAGGCCGCATCTAGTTCTTTGAATTTGTGCTTGAAAAGCTCTGCAATTCCAGTAGCGGCCGCTTTGGTTCTTAATTCAGGGTCAGTCCTTTTGTTGCTTTCACAAGTATGCACGTCGTTTGCAACTGTGAGTTTCCACCACCCACAAGAATCTAAGGGAACTGCTCGCAGACGCCACTCGCATGTCTTGTCTTTGCATTTGGCAATAAACCTCTGGCTGTCGGATTTAAGAGCTATGTACTCAAAATTTCTTTCTACTTTGGCTATTGCAAGTATAAGTTTCAGCTCCCCCTTGCTTTTGAAAGTGTTACCCACACGTAGATCGTTGTACTTCATATCCTTTGGCCGTTTAGGAATATCCAGAACCGGCGCTGGAGTTGTTGGCGCATCATGAAGACATCAGAGTTTCTTGGATGATGGAGTCATTACTGGTTCAAGACATCTCCTAGCCTTTGGACCACTAGTACTCGCTGATAAAATAAAACATTCAACATTAGTGTGACTATTGGTCAGGACAAACATAATACAAAAGTACAATAATAAGAGGGACAAATAAACATACCTTTAACACCACCATCTCCCTTGGCGGTTTCATTCTTGGACTGATAATCCTCACTGGAACTCGACGTGAGATTGTTAAGAGGGGTCAAGGGAGTGTGGGGAAGCATCTTGGATCTGCTGTCATCTTCAGTAGTTGTTTTGGGAGTTATGGGAGGAATATATACTTTTACTTCTTCTCCATATTTGATTGTGTAAAAGCTTGGTACTCCGCATGTCTGGCCAACATAAAAAATCAACATTTCTTCACTAACAATCTTAATCATTTGCTTAAATGAGGTTCCCGAGACATCTATGAGGCCATACACATCAAAACAAGGTTTGTGCAAGAAACCTAAAATATCAATTGCTCTATTCTTTACATCCTCAAAAGTGTACTTATCAGGTACCCCCGAAAGATGTGTCATACCTTTGTAGTCATCATTATCTTCTTTGTGCACCCATTCACCATTGTAGTGGATGAGAACAGCTTTGCTTATCATTATGGTGACGATAATTTAGGGTTCTAAAAGCAACTGCATTTCACAAAACATACTCTCAGTTATATACAACATAAACTTCTTAAGAAAAAAGTGAATTACCAATCAATTCCTAAATGAACACTGAAATCACACAACTTAACCCTTGATTAAAAATAGTGATGATCTACTAGATCGCATGCCTATTTCAACCAACGATTTTCCTGTAAACCTAACCATCAGTTAACACATCCTAAATAAACAGAGGCCAAAATTAAGATCATCATGTATCATGAACCATACATAAATTAAGTAACCAAACCACAAAATTAAAGATAACCCATATCTTATTTGACTGTAAACTATATAAATAAACATCATATTGAATAAATCCCCAATACATATTTAAAAACCCTAACTTTGAGTTTGAAATTAAAATTAACCAATAATTAATATCGAATTTGAAAGATCTAAAAGTTAAGCTCACCTATTGAACACTATATATAGCTCCTTCCTTCTCTATCTCAGTTGGATGATTAGTAAAATATAAAACCTAGCTTTCATGGTGTAGCCGCTGCCATGATATGAGCATAATAAGAAAGACAAGAAAAGTATAAGATGGTGAAAGAAGAAGAAGAAAAGAATACTAAGATATAGATCAAGACTAATAAGAAGAGGTGATCCTGATAGAACAGTAGAACTTCAAGAAGAAGAAACAATGAGTCGAATGAGGGTAAAGTTTTGTTGAAAGGTGCCGCCCATATTGACCAATAGAAAGTTTACACACGGAAATTATAACCTCCCAAATTAACCAATAACATGAGAGCATATCTCACAACAATTGTGAGAGTAATGTGAAGGTCCCGACCTGGCGCCTAGGTGGAGAAAAGGTCAGTACCCTGGATCGAAAAGGTCCTGACTTTTAATATCCTACTTGGCACCTAACCTCCCAAATTAACCAATAACATGAGAGCATATCTCACAACGATTGTGATGTGTAACAGAGGTGTACGTAAGGGGTTGAGTAATGTGAAGGTCCTCACCCTGGAATATAAAGGTCCCGACCTGGCGCCTAGGTAGAGAAAAGGTCAGTAACCTGGATCGAAAAGGTCCTAACTTTTAATATCCTACTTGGCACCTAACTGGCGTGTAGGTGGCCTGGTGGAAAAAGGTCCCCACCCTGGATCAAAAGGTCTTGACTTTTAATATCCTACTTGGCACCTAACTGGCGTGTAGGTGGCCTGGTGGAAAAAAGGTCCCCACCCTGGATCGAAGGTCCTGACTTTGATCCTCCTACTTGAAATCTTATTTAATTCCATTAACAAGGTTATTTTAATATTATCATAAGAGTCCAGTAAGAAGTCTGGACATTTAACTGGACCCTAATAATAAAACATTAATAAAAAAATGTCTTACTTTGATATTTTTATTTTCAACGGAAGGCTTTTTTGAGGTCCACTAAGGTCCTGTAAAGAGTCTGCACCTTAATCACAGGACCCTGATACTTATATACAAATAAAAAAATTGATTTTTTATTTTTTATTCAAATTTTAATATTTTTTTAATAGAATCATAAGGTCCAGTAAAGAGTCCGGACCCTTTCGACTGGACCCTTGCACGGAAAACCACACCGGAAACCACTTATTTTAGTTTTTAAAAGTTAGATATAATAGTAAACTACTTAGGGTCCTCTACTGTTAGGGGCATAAATGTCATATAGTGGCGTTTTTGGTGGGTTTGGAGTTAGGGTGGCACTTTTGGAAACCCATTTCCAAGAGTGGCATTTTTAGGAATTCAGCCGAAGGATGTTAACAATGATTGAAAGCAGTGGAAATGGTATTACTACTATTATAATTTTCAAAAATCCAAACCACAATTTTCAACATTATGAGGTCGGTAACTGACATGATTAAATTATTCCACCGGCCAACAAACCAAACCAAACAATGTGGGCACATGATAAATGTGTCATGCACTCCATAGCTATAGATAAACCTCTATTTCATGGTAAATTAGAGGCATAACGGAAAATCTTGAAAATATCTAGCTTCACCAAGAATGAATTTTATGTGCTCCAACTTCGTAGACACGAGACTGATAACACAGTCATCAAAATCCCAGCTAGGGGACATAACACAACTTATTATTTCTACTTGACAGTTGACAGTTGATACACATTTGCACAAGAATGACCACAAATGCCACCTTTTCTAGAATAAAATTTCACTAATTTCCTAGCAATCTATCTAAGCTAACAACATATAACTGGAACTCCCTGTTGATGGTTGTTTTTAAACAAAGGGTAAAATCGTAAAACCCCAAATAACCTAATGTCACCGGTGACAAATTTATTAGAACATTTTAATGCATGTAGTCAGTAATTAATAGGGGGTATTTTTTCAAATTAGGGTTACAAGAACAAAACCCTAATTCCCCTCCGTACCAATGGCAAATCATGCCAGCCACACCTAGCCCAAGCTAGCCGCACCTCTGTGCCAATGGCAAATCATGCCAGCCACACCAAAAGCGCCAAAGCATGCCAACCATGCTAGCCGCACCCCTGTGCCAATGGCAAATCATGTCAGCCACACCAAACGCGCCAAAACATGCCAACCATGTTAGACGCACCTCTGTGCCAATGGCAAATCATGTCAGCCACACCTAGCTCAAGCTAGCCGCACCATGCCAAATGCACTCTTCCTTGGCCTTAACTACGCTAGTCACACCACGCCAAGCCAAACACCCTTACCTTGGCCCTAGCCGCACCTCTGTGCCAATGGCAAATCATGCTAGCCACACCAAACGCGCCAAAGCATGCCAACCATCCTAGCCGCACCTCCGTGCCAATGGCAAATCATGCCAGCCACACCTAGCCCAAGCTAGCCGCGCCATGCCAAACACACTTTGCCTTGGCCCTAGTTATGCTAGTTACACCAAACGCGCCAAAGCATGCCAACCATGCTAGCCGCACCTCCGTGCCAATGGCAAATCATGCCAGCCACACCTAGCCCAAGCTAGCCGCGCCATGCCAAACACACTCTGCCTTGGCCCTAGCTACGCTGGTCACGCCACGCCAAGCCAAACACCCTTACCTTGGCCCTAGCCGCGCCATGCCAAAGTAGCGCCAGAGCCTATGCTTGCAAACCGTGCAACCTAGGCCAAATTGGCCACGCATGCCATTGGCACATGCCAACACGCATCGCTGGTAGCTTTTCTCACCAGGACGTGGCCCTAATGGCCGAGCATTCCATTGGCACATGCCATTGGCACATGCCAACACGCATCGCTGGTAGATTTTCTCACCAGGACGTGGCCCTAATGGCCAAGCATGCCATTGGCACATGCAAACACGCATCGCTGGTAGCTTTTCTCACCAGGACGTGGCCCTAATGGCCGAGCATTCCATTAGCACATGAAAACACGCTCGCTGGTAGCTTTTCTTACCAAACTGTGGCTCTAATGGCCGAGCATGCCATTGGCACATGCCAACACGCTTGCTGGTAGCTTTTCTTACCAGGCCGTGGACCTAATGGCCGAGCATGCCATTGGCACATGCCGACACGCTCGCTGGTAGCTTTTCTTACCAGACCGTGGCCCTAATGGCCGAGCATGCCATTGGCACATGCCAACACGCTCGCTGGTAGCTTTTCTTACCAAGTCGTGGCCCTAATGGCCAAGCATGCCATTGGCACATGCCAACACGCATCGCTGGTAGCTTTTCTTACCAGGCCGTGGCCCTAATGGCCGAGCATGCCATTGGCACATGCCAACACGCTCGCTGGTAGCTTTGCCGTGATCCTAATGGCCACGCATGCCATTGGCACATGCCAACACGCATCGCTAGTATCTTTTCTTACCAGGTCGTGATCTAAATTGGCCACGCATGCCATTGGTACATGCCAAACATGCACGCTGGTATCCCAACTTGCAAGCCGTGCAACCTAGGCCAACTTGGCCGTACGCGCCATTGGCACATGCCAAAACCCACGCTGGTAGCCTAACTTGCAAATCGTGCAACCTACCGCCAAGGCATTCCGCACATGCCATTGGCACATGCCACACACGCCACTAGCAGCTCTAGCATTGCCACTTACACTCAACGTACAACCTACCACCAAAGCTTTCCACACATGCCATTGGCACATGCCACACACGCCACTAGCAGCTCTGGCATTGCCACTTGCGCTCGAGGTGCAACCCGCAACAAAGGCATTCCGCACATGCCACACGCGCCCCTAGCAGCGCCACTTGCACTCAAGGTGCAACCAACACTCGAGACATCAACACAAACTGGGGGATGCTTTCCAGGGTCTTGGTTTGGCGATCACAGCATGCAGCGTACACTACGCTCACATTAAGAAAGTGTGAATAGGAATAAAGCGGTCAAATAAATGAGGAAATAATGGTGAAAACGTTTTCACCCATAAACACCATGCGGTTGCCACCTCCTCCCATTATTTCAACCTTTACTCTTTTCCTTCATGAGGCCAGGGTACGTTTCAATCTCGACTTGTATAAATAGGTCTTACCTATTTCCACCATACAACAAGTCTCGGTCTGGAGAAAAAATACAACACTCTCAGAAAAGGCAACTTTGCAAGCTCTCCAAAAAATCTTTCATCCCTTGCAAGCTTCCGAAGATTTCACTTTATGATACAAGTCGAGACACTACTCTCCCAGAATTATTCTGGTCTTAACACCTTTCTTTGCTTCCCTTCCCAAATCAATCCTTCTCCTCCACTTTGTGACCGAAGCAAGTCTGGAACGACCATTTCTTGGTTTAGGCCGGACTTGTACAGATTGATCTCTCGAATCTAGAAAGTGCTCACGTGTAGCACATTTGTTTAGGGTTTAAACCAGTTTCTCACTCACCTACCGAATTTACCAAAATTGGCGGAAATAATTTTTACCCATAAACAATTGGCGACCACAACGGGAGGATCGATCTATCGGTTATAATGTCAGACTGTCGATCTCGTTCTTCGACCCAGATGTCAAGATGGTAGGGGAATGCAACTCAATCCGACTCAACTGCCAGACAACCCAGTTACCAGTTGTAAAAACTACACCAGAAAACTGGGGACTCGATGAAGATGCTACCAGCGATTGGGGACTTGCTGGCGATGCTACCAGCAAAGCCGCCTTTTACATGGAGAGGGGCGTGTTCGCAAAAACCTATGAAGTGAGTAAATTTAGTCTGGGAAAGATATACGATCTGTTTTTAGGTTCTTAGTAAAACCGTCATACTATTGCGTCTTGTGCCTATTGCTAGCACACACTTTCATAAAAGCAATATTCCTTTCACAAAACATAATCAGAGTTATATTATCAAAACCATTCATCCAAGAAATAATCCAATATCCTCAAAAGCTACCAGTTGTTTATCAAAACCGGTCGAACTTTGAACCAGACATCCAGTATGTTTTTCAAAAAAAAAAAAAAAAAGAAGAACCCTAAATGAAACTTTAACAGAGAAACATTCAAGGAAACTCATCCAACAGAGGTCTGCTCTTCTTGGAGAAAGTCAACTTTGCATCTTCAAGAGACGCTCTCTTCATAGTCAACATCTTGGAAAGCTTTTCGAGTTGTACCTCTTGTAGTGCAATCTCCTCTGCAGAAAGGATTTCGACTGCTGCATCTTTCGACTTCTGGATCTCAGCAAGGCCTTCGACAAACCACGAAGCGTTGAACTCCTTTTCTACACACACATCGCGATGGTGCTCCCAGTCAGCAATAACGTCTTCAGAAACGGTGTGGCCAGTCACCTCACGCATGTCCTCGATGGAAGATAAAGCCTCTTCCACACGCTTACCCTCCCAAATCGACTAGTGATCTTCTTGGTTGTGGCCATATGTCCATACTTCTCCCAGATTCTGGTGTACAACGTCTCATACTTAGCCAGCACGCTGAAACCTCCAACCAGCACATGACCTGGATAAGGAACCAAGTACGGGGGATCGAAAATGGCGCCTGCAACTGGCCTCACGACTCGCGAAGGGTCTTTTTCCATGTCTACGGCAGCAACCATCAGGGAATCATCCACCGTTTAAACCACATCTGTGCCAAGCAATTGGCTAACTCCCATCTCCAAGTCACCGGCGGTGGTCACCAAAGGAAAGTTTTCGTGTGGCTCCACCCCAGAATCGTCTTCCGAACCGGATTCCTCCTGCGAACTTGAGTTAGACATTTTTTCAAAAGAAGAAGCGGAAGAAGAAATAAAAAGAAGCACGAAACTCACCGAACCACTTCCCAAAAAAGAACCAGTTTTGTCAGAAGAATCACTCTCACTTGTCGAACTTTCTTCTTTCTCTGACTCATCACCGTTATGAGAAGGCTCAGTGCCGCCGGAATTCATCGAAGAAATTGCCGTCTCCTGGCAACGTGCAAGGGCAGCGAAAGCATTAACACTACCGAAGCCCTGGAAGAAACAAGACACATGTTTTCAGCAGAAATTCACGTATTTTGAGACAAACCAACAAGGAGGCGACACATACCTGGTTATTGGAAGAACTGAAAGACACGAGAGCTGCGGGAGGATCTTTTGAAACCGCCCGGAACCCGCCAGCACGATTCTTCGTTCTCCGTTCCTTTGCCTGGGGACTTTCCGAGTTGCCAGGCAACTTTCGCATGAGATCTCTCAACATTGGATACTTCTTCAAAACTGCTAGGGAAGGTTTACAACGAACATTCTCCACCACGTTATTTACAAAATCTTGGATCATAATAAACTCATCGCACCAGAACTCATTATAGCCAAAAGTCGTCGAAGTTACTCTTCCCGTTTGAAAGAAGGGAAGGCGAATACCCGGATCACGGGCACTGGCATTGAGGGCGGCACGCAATGAATCCTTAGGAACCACCAGCTGGTAAGCAAGAGACACCCCTTGATCGAAACCCATGTGACGAGCAGCACGGTCAATATTGTAAGCAGCATATAACTGGACATGCAGCTTTGAATAAACAAGTTTTCACCAACACTCAAGTTGCCATCAGAAGACAAAGACATGATCGGAGCAGAAGCAAAGGTGTCAATTTGAGTCACCGACCTATGGACCGGCTCCCATGGGCGAAAACTGATTTCATGCGACTTATCGAGAAGACTAACCAAGTTCATGCCAACTCTTGGACGCTGTTCACCCATCGAAGAATTCGGGAGCCGCCCCAACTCGCGGGAATCGAAGGCAACGGTTTCGGAGCATACTTCTCAAAGCGCTCCCATAACCAGGCTTGCAGAAAAGCAACATGCACATATGAATACACTTTCATGAAACCATTCGAAACTCGCATGTTCGCAACTAGGTGATACAGATGCACATACAAGGAACCAAGGAATAGCTTGCCAATGGGAAGAACCTCACCTTTTTCCAACTTCACAACAATCACTAGCAACTCTGGTCTTATTTCCTTCTTGCCATAACCGTCATAAAAAATGTCTCTAGACAACCAGAGAGCCAAAAATACTGCAACGTGAAGATCACTGCTTTTCTCCTCACCTTCAGATAATTGGATGTTAAGATTCCCTGTTACCGGAAGATTCAACAAGAGAGCCACACTCTCCAAGGAGAAAGTTATTTCACCTCATCTACATATGATCGTATGGGTGTCCGAACACCAATTGGAGATGAAAGCAACCAAGCCCGGGATATCCTTCCTAATCTGGAGATTTACTGAAGCTCTGACAGCATCAATAATCTGCGCTCGAGTCAAGTTGGTATTTATGTGCTCCTTACTCACCATGAACTCAACCCATCTATCAAAACAACACAATGGGCTTTGACACATCCTGAAATCAATGTTGGAAGAAAAATATACCCCTTTATGAAGACAAAACCGTATGGTGTTCTCTGGGCGGACCGAACGTGTCTTCTTTTCATCTTCACCACCGGTTAACAAAATTGGCACGAAACACGGGTGATTCTTCCGAGCGAGGGGCGAGGGGTTTGGCAAAGAATTCATCATCTCGTGTTTGGTTTGGAACTATGAACATCCTTCGATGAGGCGAAATTTTGTCGGTGTAACATCTTGTCGGATTTCTTCATAACAACTTAGTAACAAGATATCTGCACACGGAGAAAGACGAAATTATCTCCCTGACACATAACCGCACCCAACAAAAGGAAAACCTGGAAAACAAAAAAAAAAAGAGGGTGTATTCTCTACGGGTTCAAAACTGCACACGCAGTATTTTCTTCAGGGTTCAAAATTATATACGCAGTATTTTCTACCGGATCGAATGCGTCTATGGTATCCTTCTTCGGGTTCAAAATTATATATGGAGCATTTTTCTACGGGTTCAAAACTGCACGCGCAGTATTTTCTTCAGGTCCGAAATTCATATATGCAATATTTCCTATGGGTTCGAAGTCATATGAAGCACATATACAATATTCTTCTTCGGGATTCATATACAGTATTCTCTACGGGTTCAAAAATGCACACTCAGTATCTTCTTCAGGGTTCAAAATTATATACGCAGTATTTTATACGGGCTCAAGTGCGTCTGCAGTATCCTTCTTCGGGTTCAAAATTATATATGGGGCATTTTTCTACGGGTTCGAATCATATATGCAGTATTTCCCTTGGGTGCATATATACAATATTTTCTACAAGAAGCACGCCAAGAAATCATATGCGCAATATCATTGGAAGGATTATAAAAGAAAAACGCCTACTTTTAGGGTTTGCACCTACATGAAAAGGGAAACAAGAGAAGTACTGGAAGACATACCTGGAAGCCGGTTTTTCTTTGTGACTCTGCGCTAGTATGAAAAGATGAAAGAACAAAGTACAAGATGAGAGAAAGGGATTTTATATATATTGGCGTGGAGATTCTGAAATAGGGAAGGATTACCCTATACCAAAAATCGTGCGTATAAGGAACGGGCCCACAAGGGCGCCCAACTTCCCAACGTCGCCCAAGTTGCCCGGTCCCACCAATTGCGCCCAACTTCCTAACGTCGCCCAAGTTGCACCGGTCCCACTAATTGCGCCCAACTTCCTAACGTCGCCCAAGTTGCACCGGTCCCATCAAGCTCGCGTCAGTTTCCCCAATCTCCCAAGCCAAACCGGTCCCACCAATTGCGCCAACTTCCCAACGACCGCCCAAGTCACGCCAGCTAGCACGCTCAGCTTCCCCACCTTGCACCGGTCCCGCCATCTAGCATGATCAACTTCCCACTTTGCGCCGGTCCCGCCAGCTAGCACGATCAGCTTCCCAGTTTGCGCCGGTCCCGCCAGCTAGCACGCTCAGTTTCCCAACTCGCGTCAACTTCTCAATGCCGCCCAGCTTCCTGTCTCTCAATGATGCTGACTTCCCAATTGTGCCGACCTCCCGATTTGTGCAAAGCGCCATAGGCAAGGATTCCAAATCCTATTTATAAAAAGGTCAGACAAGCCTCCTCAATTGTCTTTACGATTTGTTGCTGATAATTTGTCACCATCTTATGCTTACCTCGCAACAAAGCTCCTGTTCCGAGCTAAGCAGGGGACTTAATGTTGATGGTGGTTTTTAAACAAAGGGTAACATCGTAAAACCCCAAATAACCTAATGTCACTGGTGACACATTTATTAGAACATTTAATACATGTAGTCAGTAATTAATAGGGGGTATTTTTTCAAATTAGGGTTACAACAAACAAAACCCTAATTCCCCTCCGTGGCAATGGCAAATCTTGCCAGCCACACCTAGCCCAAGCTAGCCGCACCTCTGTGCCAATGGAAAATCATGCCAGCCAAACCAAACGCACCAAATCATGCCAACCATGCTAGCCACACCCCCGTGCCAATGGCAAATCATGCCAGCCACACCAAACGCGCCAAAGCATGCCAACCATGCTAGACGCACTTCTGTGCCAATGGCAAATCATGTCAGCCACACCTAGCCCAAGATAGCCGTGCCATGCCAAATGCACTCTGCCTTGGCCCTAGCTACGCTAGTCACACCACGCCAAGTCAAACACCCTTACCTTGGCCCTAGCCGCACCTATGTGCCAATGGAAAATCATGCCAGCCATACCAAACGCGCCAAAGCATGCCAACCATGCTAGCCGCACCTCCGTGCCAATGGCAAATCATGCCAGCTACACCTAGCCCAAGCTAGCCGCGCCATGCCAAACGCACTCTGCCTTGTCCCTAGCTATGCTAGTCACACCAAATGCGCCAAAGCATGACAACCATGCTAGCCGCACCTCCGTGCCAATGGAAAATCATGTCAGCCACACCTAGCCCAAGCTAGCCGCGCCTTGACAAACACACTCTGCCTTGGCCCTAGCTACGCTGGTCACGCTCACGCGAAGCCAAACACCCTTACCTTGGCCCTAGCCGCGCCATGCCAAAGTAGCGCCCGCGCCTAGGCTTGCAAACCGTGCAACCTAGGCCAAATTGGCCACGCATGCCATTGGCACATGCCAACACAAATCGCTGGTAGCTTTTCTCACCAGGACGTGGCCCTAATGGCCGAGCATGCCATTGGCACATGCCAACACGCTCGCTGGTAGCTTTTCTTACCAAACAATGGCTTACAATGGTTTGGTAAGAAAAATCTTGGTTTAACCTACTTAGATTAATGAAAATCTTGGTTTGATGGTAAAACCAAGATGATGGCTTAGAAGCCGTTGTAATGGACTTTCATATTCACAAATTGTTTCTCAAATAAATCTTATTAAACATTTAACCTACTTAGATTAATGAAAGTTCAAAACAAACAACTTTGGGATCAAACACTAAACCTACTGATATTAATGAAAATTGAAGGAAACAACTTTGGATTCTGTAACACAGTTCATCAAACACTTAACCTACTAAAAATTATACACTTAACCTGCTTAGATTGAGTAGGGGGATTCTTTGAGCTTCCAACTAGGATAATGGAATACAAATACTAGATACGGTAGGATTAGGGATTACAAATAATGATTACTCTTTCACCCAATTTCATATAACAAAACAAATTATCAATTCATTCCTAAGAAATATGGAACTCATAATAACTTACCTCGTTGAAGAAAAGGAAGAACCAACGAAATTTATCTTCACCAGAATCAAATCTCACCCATCTTCTTCATCTTCATCGTTCACAATTTAGGTTAAATCAATCGACATGAATACCAGAATATATAACCTAGCTAAAATTGATCGGGTTTAAATTAAAACTCAGATGTTTTTTTTTGGTGAAACGACTAACTTTCAGAAAATTTTGCACTCTCAGAAGGTTTCAATGGCGGCACGCACGAAGAACAAAGGAGGAAGAGTTTTCTTATTTTGTGTTTGTATGGACAAAATTCGATACAAAAGGGTTTACATTTGTCCAAGTCAACTTTCCTACTAAGTCATGGACTGTTGACTTGATCTTGACGCCTATTTTCTAATATTAAGAAAATAAAATAAAAATAAATTTTGATTTATAAAAATTAAATACAATTGTTAGTTTGTGAAAATATTGGGAAAA
This sequence comes from Papaver armeniacum, assembly GCA_023531295.1. Taxonomy (NCBI): domain Eukaryota; kingdom Viridiplantae; phylum Streptophyta; class Magnoliopsida; order Ranunculales; family Papaveraceae; genus Papaver; species Papaver armeniacum. The sequence goes on from JAJJWW010003368.1 coordinate 76,350, forward strand.
ATTGTGACAAGAAAATTTCTAAGAGTGGTAAATTTGGGGTTGTTTTAGACCTGGAGAAGTTTTAGGGTGGAATCATCATTTGTGATTATAATTGTTGTTGTTTAGATAATTATCAACAAATATTATTGTGACTAATAAAATAATTTAATATTCCTAATTATTATCACGAATACAAAATTTATTAACAGTTATAACTGTTGCAAGACTTATCTCAGGTGTATCTGTGACTGATAAATAAACTGTGACAGGTTGCACTGTAACAAAATCCTGGTTTTGGTGTAGTGTAGTATCAGAAGGAACCGTACCTTTAGAGTGCACATGAACCTTTTGCTGGCTGGACAAGAATGGGAATGAGCTTTCTTCAAACCGAACGTGTCTGGAGATGTAAATTCTATTCTTCTGCCTATACAAGCACATGTAACCCTTATGTGCATTGTTGTACCCAATAAATACACATGGCAAAGATCATGGTTCTAGCTTGTTTGCAGTATACTGCCTAATACACGGATAAGCTAAGCATCCGAATACTTTTAAGAAAGAGTAATTGGGTTTCTTATGAAACAGTAGTTCCAATGGGGTTGTGATTTCTGAGTTTGATTTAGGTAGCCTATTAATGAGATAACAAGTTGAGGTAAAAGAATCAGACCAAAAGGATGTTGTCATGTGGGCATGAATTAAGAGAGCCAATCCTAATTCAGTAACATGACGAATACGACGTTCAGCAAGACCATTTTGAGGAGATGTATGTGGACAAGAAAATCGATGCTGTATACCAGACTTATTTAGATATGCAGTGAACTTCTTATACTCCAAAGCATTGTCAGATTGAAAGATTTTAATTTTATGCTTAGTCAGATTTTCTACTTGTTTATGAAAAAGTATAAAAGTTTGTAGTGCATCTGAACGTTGTACTAGAGGTAAAACCCAAGTATAATGAGAATAAACATCCATTAGAAGCATATAATAACGAAAACTAGTTCTTGAAAGGTTGGGAGAGACCCAAATGTCTGAAATAATTAAGCTCAAAGGCTTATCATAAACTGTGGAACTAACAGAAAAAGGTAACTTTCTGCTCTTGCTAATGTGACAAGAGTGACAATAATCAAATTGTTTAATATTGGAAACAGGGAGAGAAAACTGATGACAAATCTTAGAGACAGTGCGTAGCATAGGATGACCTAGTCGCTGGTGCCAAAGTGGGAAGGATGAAGAGACATATGACTGCGGTTTTATTGGTTTGCTAATGTTGTCAACCCTTCAAAAATGTAAATCCCATTCCTATTTTGTCCTTGCAGCAGTGGTGTTCCCGTGCACTTGTCCTTCACAACAAAGTAAGATGTGTGAAACTCAAAAACACATCATTATCTTTACAAAATTGAGAAACTAACAGAAGATTAGTTCTTATTTGTGGTACATGGTAAATATTGTTTAAAAGAAATGCTCTTGATTTATATGTTAAAGAGGCAATTTGGTTTAAACGAGTTTACAGCTAACTATTGTGCGAGTTGCTATCCTGAAGACTTGTGCTGTTACATTACTCTTCTGACTAACTCAGTTCAGCTTCTGTTAACTGAGTAGTCCTTGTTTGGTTAACAGTTTAAATTTGGTTTCGCCTTGTGGAAATTACTACTGATGTTATAATGGTGAACTTATCCTCTTCCATCTGTTTCTTTTATCAACAACTAACATAACATGGTGGAGCTCACAGGGTGGTGGTGACAAAGATGCTGTTCATTTTTAATTTTTAATATCATCTGGATAGCCTTATAATTATACCAATCGCTATTGCAGGAACCAAGAACCTGGAGTTGCAGGATTGGAGTAGTAGGGGATTCCAACTCTAGTTCAGTTTATGCCAATGTGTTTCCTTCCCGAGTCCCCGTAGTGGATCTACAGAAAGGTTTTTGCTATTCTAGTTTCTTGTTTTGCTTATATAAATAAATTATTATTATATTTCATTCTCTGCGCATGAAGCTTTGAATTCACAATAGAATTGAAATTATCAGCATAACATGTAGCTATACACAAACTGTTACTTTTTTTCCCTTGAAGCTAACAAAGTCTAGTTAACAAACTTTTTATCCTACTTTATAGAGAAAATGTTGTCTACAAAAACTGCCGAATGTATGGTCTATTTCTTGTGAATCAGAATCTTTCCTCACCATGTTGATGAATATGAAAACAATTTCAGGATCTTATTTTTCATTTGAGTTCAAACAGTTCTTGAAATTTTGTGTGGTATTATTATAGACAATGACAATGCCTTGTACATGTAGTCTTGAAATTTAAGATAATAAACTCTCTTATAATCCAAATGAATTTGATTCACCACACAAACTGTTCTAAGTCCATCAAGCCTGTTGGAGTCTTCAAACTCTCTTAACATGACAAAAAAAAAAAAAAGCAATAATTTCTCAGTCCTGGGCAATTTATTAGATGCAAAAGAACTATAAACGCATTGTTTGTCAGAGCATCTTAAATTCAGTTCCCAAATTTCTTTTATGCTTTTACTACAGTTATTTGTTCGCTGAGCAAGTTGTTATCTAATTCATTTTGCATTCCCACTCCCACTCCCATTTGTGTGTTTGTGTGGTGAATCAAATTCATTTGGATTCATGAAATTCATTCAAATGCATGGTTAACCTGACTTCCTTCTCTTATTGCAATAATTTTGTGGCTATTTTAAGTTGTTTCTCTACCCTAATCTAGAATTTAATTTAATCCGTTTACAGAACGATCCGAGGCATCAAAGCCACCCCATTATCTCCAACAGCCTGGAGAAAAATACCAAACAAGTCTTCTACCCATGCTCATATAAAAATACCAAACAAGTCTTCTACCCATGCTCATATAAATGTGTAGTTTATTCCCCTATGTCAAAATCACCAGCAAATACATCAGCACCAATACAAATTTATGAATAATAACCCATTAGATAAACCACATAATAAACCAATTTTCCAAATGAGTAATCTTTATGCAAACAAAACCTCTTCAAATCTAAAACTAAAGTAATCTTGAGGTAAGCTGTTATAAAGAAAGAGCTGCACTTTTTGGCCTAGCCTTCTTCGAAGCTTAAAAATGCACTGCTTCAACGGTTCAACCCAAATCAAAATGGGATCTGGAGGGCTTCCAGGTCCTGCAACCACAAGCTGCGAGCAGTTTCTTTTTTAAGACGTTCCAACTCGGTTTCAAGAGAATGTTTCTCGAACTCGAGACTTTCAACTTTTTCAATTGTCCATGTCAGAGATTAGATACTTGAACCCTTCGTCCGGGTCTTCATAAAATCCTTGTTCGCGCATAAGTTCAAACAGTTGTTCTTGTGACCTTGGCACAAAGATTTTGATGTCTCCGTTCCGCATTCTGTTGATGTACTCAAGTCTACTAGTCACTTTTTGAAACTGCAATTCGACACCCCTCTGTAGTGCTTGACGCCTATCTTCGTATTTTGCAAGCTTAATCCGGTAAAAATCTTCAATGATTTCTTCTACATCTGCATAAAGCTTCGGCTTTCCTTCGGAGTCGAGAAGGTACATCTTCTCGGTTTGAAAACTCTTCTCGAGTCTTAACCACTGTAGAAGCCCGCCCTTACCACCCTCCTTCCGTGCCTGATTGATACTTTCCTCACTCTTGAAGATTACTCGAATGCTTATCGTTGTATGAGTGCATCGGTCTTCTGTCTCTTGGATTAATGAATTTTGTTTATTTTTCAACTTAGCCAAGACATTTCTGTAATCATCGGTCCACATCTGGACAGGAAGTGCAGTTATTTCTACCGTATTGTCACCGATCTCTTCTATGACACCTTCCGAAACGAAGCCCGATCATTCATTATGATTTTACCCTTATGGCCTTTGTACCACGGTTCCAATTTTTGTTCAACTGTCCTACCTTCTAACTTACTCATTATCTTCTCAACTAGCACACGGGGGTTGTAGCATGGAATCTTGGTTTTCCAACCGGTAGCTATTCCGGAACGACCGTTCACAAGAACCAACGGGATAATCGGGAAATAATGTTCGGGCTGAACCATCATGTCACGCTCGCGGCGATAATTTAATAAGCCATCGTCCCCTTCAGGAAATAACATTCTTGCGGATGGAGATAAGTTTGTGCAAAGGTACCTCGCAGGTGAATATCGTGTGACCCCTCGGACTCTGTCACCAAAATATGCATCTGACTCAAACAGGTTCATGTTGTTTGTCCCGACGAAGTTTTGGGCCAGCCCAACAATGGTTCCGTTGATATTCTCTGCACCATGTCCATATGCTGTTGAAGAAGAAACGGAAGCACTGAAATTCTCTAATGGTTTTTGTGTAACAGGATTTTCCTTTGGCTCAGTTTTAAACCATCGACATAGCAGGGTATGGAACGTGATAGATCTGTCCGTCCGTAGAATATCAGCTCTTTGTTCACGAAGTCCCGGAATCTAATGCTGGTTTGTGCGTAATCACGTAATTCAACCACTGTGTTCAATATCCATTCTCTTCGTTGGGAGACTTTGCTTTTGGAAAATGCCAGTTTGATCGCGTTGTCGTCCTCCTCATCAAACCAAACAATATGCTTCTTGTAACTCTCCGAGTTGTTAAAATACTCCTTCCCTTCGTCCGTGGAACTGGACCCCAAACCTTTATAATGCTTAAAAGTATAATTAAAACGATTTGATTTGTATCTGTGCCCTTTATCCATTCTTCGTAATGCTGGATGGAATAGAATGGAATGGCCAGCTGTGAATTTTTCTTGAAAGTTTTTACTATGGGAGTTATCAGTTCAGATAGAAAGGGATGATCTTTAATTTTAATCAAGGAAGGCCAAAGATGGTGGAACATGTTTATAATGAGACCCTTTATGTGTGCACCGTCTCTATCATGCAGACGAAACAAAAGTCAATCAAGCCCAGTCAGATATCAGTTAATCAAGCCCGGTTAGATATCAAATTTTCTAGTTATTGAAGGGAAGTGAGAAAGAACCTGGTCAGCCATTATCATAACACGCCCATATCTTAAGCTCTTTAGACTCTCCTCATCACCATACTCTTTGTTTTCTTCGAGACCAAGAATCTTCTTGATGTCTTTAATCTCGCGATTTCTTCGAAGTTTCCGCGTGCTTGCATCTCTTACATTCAAGGGTTTCCCTTGCATTGCATAAACGCCGAAGTTGTCACGTTTGGCACCAGAAATCCCCGCCATCTGCAAAGACCACTATTATAGCTAGATTCTTTTGTTTACAGCAATAGACGTTGGATAAGCTATTTGGTGGTGCTTTGACACCATATATTATAAGGTAATGGCTAAGAACTAATATAAGGGAAATCTAACAGTTACGGAAGGTAATGTTTTGACATTCTTTTATTGGCATCCAACGGGGGGGAGATTGGATTATGAAGTGCCGCTCTTCGGGAAGTCGACAAAGAGATTATTATGTTCCCATCTCCATATTTATTATGTGGTGCAAGCAAATGCATCCGGTCTTTCAAATGTGATGTTACGAGCCAAACGCTAAAAAACTATGACGCAATTACTAATTTGCTCTTTTTATACTTACCACAAGGGATTTCGCAGACTCGCCTTTTGCTAATACCAACTTGCACTCGAGCGATCTCTCGCCACCCGCTAAGTTTGCATCTTCTAGCTTTTCCAAATGAGTTATTCTTCGAAACCCGTCGTTCTTCCTTAGCTTTCTTTCGATAGTCCCAAGTACTTCGGACTCCACTGAAACACACAAACCTGCCTATCTTTTAGAGACGGAGGGAGTAATATTTAATCAAATTAAGTAACCATCGATTCAAGATAATGAATATAAAAGGTTGATGTTTGTACGGCTAACCTTCAGATAAGAAGTTTGCTGGTAGTTGAATTTCTATATCAAATGTCTCTCGGGGAGTTAACTAATTTTTCTCTGTTCTTCGGGTCGAAGACCGGGTTGTCAATGACTGCATTTACCGATATCGAAAGGTACTTCGTGACCAGGTGTGCTTTAAGATCCTTGTCGATTTCCCTACTAAGTATGGGTAATAGATGGTTAGCCACCTGGTCGGTGACATACTCCACATGTGTTCCTCCTCCGACAGTAGCTACTCCATTTACAAAGCTTATCTGTTCAGACAAATGATAAAAATGGTAAGCAGTGAATAATTCGGTGTAAAGTTTAGTAGAAGGTCTAGAGGCTTTGGATAATGGATGGGTTATATCCCTAAATTTCTCAATTCAATTATGTAACCTCCCTTATTAGGCGACCGAGCGAAGCGAGGGAGGACTCCATATACGATGATTTTATGCCAACGTGGGACATGACTTTTTTTTTTTTCTTCAATTTGACACAAAAGATTGAATGTGGTGTCCCTCAAAATTTTGGTCCGGATGCCTGGAAAATTCGAAAATGCCCCTCCCTTTCAGTCCAATTGTTACAACTCATTATTTATCCTATTTTTAAGGGCTATAATTCAACCGAACTTTAATATAACATATCTAAAAATCCGCGCCTTGGAACTTTTCAAATTTTATCCCGTTGGAATGGTTTTAAAGAAAAAAAAAAACGCAATGAGTAAAACAACAATATCACATTTAGAGTTTTTACAAAAAAATCGGAGGTGTTTATCATTTTAGGCACAATTTTCGAAAATTAAATGTCTATCCACTATGCAAACCACGACAAATGATACATAATACTTTATGTAGCCATTGTTTGGTTTATGCATCAACTTATTTTCCGTTGCAACTAATAAAACAGTGTACTCCCTCCGTTTCAATAAAGGTGATACTTTCTCTTTAGGCATAATTATCAAAATTTGAATGCATGGCCGTTATGCAAACCACCACAAAGGATGCATAACACATTATGCAACCATATTTTGGGTTATGCAATGGCTAATTTTTTGTTTCAGGAAAAGCGATACTGTCACCACGTGTCAGGAAAAACGATACTCAAACCGTGCCAGGAAAAATGATATTTTCACGCCGTGTTAGAAAAATGATATTTTCACCCCGTGTCAGGAAAAATCATACTTTCACTTCGTGTTGGAAAAATGATACTTTCATCCCGTGTTAGAAAAATGATGCTTTCACCCCGTTTCAGGAAAAGTGATACATTCACCCCTTGTCCAGAAAAGTGATACTTTCACCCCCTTGTCTAGAAAAATGATACTTTCAGCCTTTAAAAGTATCTATTTTTCTGAAATGGAAGTAATATATACCTAAGAATATCGTTCCAACAAAAAAAAGATGCATGATGAATTACGAAGCCACCACAAAGGATGCATAATAGTTTGTACAATCGTATTTTGGTATGTATCCACTAATTTGGTTATGCAACCACTAAAACGGTGTATATGCCTCGAAAATAACATTCTGACAAAGAAAAAAAAATGTATAGGGATCATCGGTGTTTTGGTTTTTTTCGGTCGGCCCTCTCACCGTGGTAGCGGTCATCTACTTATCAATATATTCATATTTTTCAAGCAAAAAAAAAAAAAAAAAGAACAAATCAAAGCAAAGAAGATGCATAGAGATCACAGAAACTCAAGCAAAATTTATGAAGCTAATTAGAACACTTACCTAGATATAATAGTAATTTTGTATGCAAATTCATTAGATTCAAGCTAATATGGCAAATATAAAAGTAGATTATCGAAAACATTTGTTGATATTTAAGGGCCTGATAAATACCCGTACTCGACGGATAGTTAATGTTTTTATTGGGTCCGGTTCCGAGTCCATCAATTTAGAAACCGGGCCCGGAAACCGTTAGGACTCGATAGGATCCGTTGGCATCCTATAGAAATCATCGGTGTTTTGGTTTTTATCAATATGTTCATAGTTTTCTAGCAAAAAAAAAAAAAAAGAAAAGAAAGAATAAATCAATGAAAATTACGAAGAATTGGTTCAAGTATAAACCTGTTCAAATTGTCCTTCTGTTGTGCTCACCGAAACTTCCCACCTTTGGCCAATTTTCTTTCTTATATTGCCTCACCAAGAAAGAAAAAATGAAAATGTAATTGATTGAGTAGACTGGATACATAAGAGGGGGTGCAAGTCAAGTGTGAGGGCTAATCATTGAAAGACCTTGAAGTTTGATGTGGCGTTCTTTCGTACATATCCAGATAGCCGAAGAAGGAGTCGACTTCAATGCTTTCACTGTTGAATTTAACTTCGACTCTTGTTCCAAAACAAGCAGCAATCTCCCGGAGCCGCTTTTGCATCAGGGGAATGAGATCTCCTTGTTCAAAGCCATACATGTTGAATGCTTGGAAATCAAGCTGAAATGTAATGCGAGTCCCCTTCAACGGACTGTGTTCAACAGTTTCAACTGCTGGTATTTCCACCATGTCGTGTTGAAAACACCTTGAATGAGCAAAATCAATGTAAAAATTAATTTAAGCCAATCTCGTAAAGAAAATCAAAATTCTAAAAATCCATAATAGCAAAATTGAGAGAACATATTTACAATGTGATCAAAAGTTCGAGACAAATGAACCGAGCTAATTAAATCCCAAATATAAATAAAGATCAAACCTGTCTATGTGATTGTGATGAACCGTCGCCAGTTTGAACAGTAAACGACTTTGAGAACAATTTTACCAGCTCCAAAGAACTGAATATTGACATCTGAACCGAACCATTGGTCAAAACAGAAATTGTATCATTATCCGTAGTGACCTCGAGACTGTCCATGGAATCATCTTAAAATGGTGATATACTGAGTTACCAATAATCTGATCCACCAAATTTAACACTGCGGGAACGAAATTAACCTATTTATAAACAATTTTTGATGTACTAACATCATGAACCCATCGCATTTCTCTTACTTCATTTACTGAATCAAGAACAAGACCAGGCTTTCTGAGGTATACATCTCTCGGTTTAAAATACTCCTCAAAACATCTTGCGTTTTCATTTGTCATATTCAATTACTTGGTAATACTGTTGGTTTTATGATTGAATTAATAAGGAAATTCGAAGTAATTTGATTGAATGGAGGTGAGGGCTCTTGGTTACTCTCTACCTCTTCTACTCAATTTCATTTCATTGGATTGCATTCTCTTTCTTCATCTATTCTTTATATACTAGGTCTACATAAACCTAATACAAAAGCATGTGGAACACTCATGTGTACTCACTAAATTACTAATAATCTTAATTAGCTAAGTAACTCCACATTAACTAACAATCTCCTCCTTAATGTGATGTTCTACTACTCCTAGTAATTCTCTAAAATTCTGAAACTTGCCTTTGGGAAGTGCCTTGTTGAATATGTCCCCCAATTGGTATTCCGTCTTGCAATACTTGAGTTCTATCTCACCATCTTCAACCGCTTCTCGAATGAAATGGTACTTGAGTTTGATGTGCCTTGCTCTACAATGCTCAACCGAATTTTTGTACATAGCAATTGCCGATTTGTTGTCACAAAAGATTGCGCTGCTTTCTTCTTGCTTCTCTTGAATGTCTTCCATGATTCTTCTTAGCCATACAACATGAGATGTAGCTATTGATGCCGAAATGTACTCCGTTTCCGCCGTGGATTGAGCTACGGTTTCTAGCTTCTTCGATGCCCATGCGAATATACCCGAACCAAGAGAAAAAACATAACCATATGTACTCTTCATGTCATCAATACACCCTCCCAAGTTGCTATCACAATAGCCAACTAATTTGACATCCAAATTTGTTGAATACATGATTCCAAAATTTCTTGAATACATAATGCCCATATGATGTTTGTTCATTGATAGATTTAACTAAAGCTTCATTATCAGACTCAAAAACTACGGATGCTAGTCCTTTGCTTATAGCCCAGCACACTGCATCATTCATCGCAAGACACCTTAAAATTATTAAGAGATAAACAATGGCTATTTAGATTCAGTATTATTTCGATAGAGAGATTCCTATTAAGCCGGCTTAACATTTTGAAAAACAAGGCCACACCTATCTTTCCATATATACCATATAGTTATCATCAGATGGTAAAGTGATTTCACAACATCACCATTTCCAACTACATGCTAGCTGCTGAGAAGCAGTATCGAACTAACTCAAAATACAACTTAATAGATTATTATGCCTAGTCATAACATTATGCATATTCACATAATGCTTATCCATACATATTTAGCATATTGACATTCCATAAAGAAATGATTAAATGTTTTTAAAGTGGAATTACAAAATTCACAATAAAGATCAATATCATTTTTATATCTAGAAATCTTATTCCTAGTGGGAACAATGTCTTTCAAGCATTTCCAGATAAACATTTAACCTTATGTGGGAGCTTAGTTCTCCATAAAACTATCCACACACAGTTGAGAATCAGTTGATTTCTAACAATTGCATTAGTTCTACTATTAAGGATGTTTTAGGCACTCTTAACAGAGAAAACTCCCTTTTTATCTGGAGTCCATATAAGAGTATCAACAGCCATCTGAGGGATATGCATAAAAAGAATTTTAGAAGCAGTTTCAACATGAAAAATATTATCGATCAAAACAACATTCCAAGTTCTTGTACCAGTTATAAAGAGATCAGAAACCACAATAAGAGTTTGAGTGATAGCCAAACCTGCAATTGGATTAGGAGGAAAGTCCAGTCCAACAACCCAACTATCTAACTAAATATGGATTTTGGTACCACATCTAACACACTAAAAACTATTATTTTTGATAATGTATCTGCATTTATGTATATCCTTTCAGATCCAAGAATTTGTGTCACTAATCTTAGCTTGATTTAATAAATTAACATCTCTGAAATATTTGGTCTCCATAATTTCAACCCACGACTCATCTCTTTCATTATAGAGGTTCTAGACCAGCTTACAGATAAGAGCTTGGTTAAACAATTCTAGATTTCTAAAGCCAAGGAACCTAAATCCTTAGGTTTATACAAATGAGACCAAGCAATGAACTTAATACCTTGTTATACATGCAAAATTTAACCATATTCTCAATGAAAAGGAGTTGTATGTTTTTTTTTTAGTTTAGTTTGCTCGAGGACTATCAAAGTCTAAGTGTGAGGGAATTTGATAGGTGTAGAATACACCGTATCTATTATCTATAGTTTATGCTTTCTTTGCTATTTTTTCTTATAAATTATGTTCTTTACGCGTGTTTTGAGTTATTAGGTACTTTGGAGTCATATGGAGGAAAAGAAGAAGAACAAATCACCAAATTTGAGCAAAAATGGCAGCATTGTCATTTCATAGGAGAACACTATCTGGAGCCCGGTCAAGGTTAAGAGGAAACTCTCTTTTGAGGGAGTACTAAAGACAGCCATCTAAGGTTAAGGGACCCCCCCACATCTAAGACCTACTTAGGATCGACCGTCTGAGACACATTCAATTCATTTTTTACATCTGATGAAATTGAGAAAGAAAACAATGGCTGCACAGCAGCATGAAACTGAGAGACAGAGATCGAGAGGCGAATTCAAGAGTAGACAGAACTGAGAGAAGAAAATGATGAATCAAAGATGGTAGTTGCTTCCATGAACTTTGTTTGTACCCAAAATTACTCTTGGGCATGAAACACGATAAATGGATAGTTTTTGGTGTGTTTTTAGGGTTAGGAGACGAATTGAAGAACGAAAATAAAACACAGGTTTAATGTGGTTCGGCATGGTTTGCCTACGTCCACGGGCGAATCCCCTTGGGGAGTGATTTTTTTTATTGATAATTGTGTTACAATGTATGTTTTTTCTCCTCTTGGCTACCTCCCTCTATGATTTCTGCTCCTCCCTATTTATACAATTCAATATCTAATTCCAATATAAACTTAAGTGGCATTAACTGCTCATTCATGCCTTCATCTTAAATTCTGCATGAAACCGCTGGAATTAATACTGCATGCCACCATCTTAAATTCTGCATGAAACCGCTGGAATTAATATTGCATGCCTCCATGTTAAATTCGCATGAAACCGCTGGAATTAATACGGCATGCCTCCATGTTAAATTCGCATGAAACCGCTGGAATTAATTCTGCATGAAACCTCGATACATGGTTCCTGGCATTAATCTTCCATGCATAACTTCTTGTATTGATTTGCGTGCCTCCCGTGTATTTTATACACGGTACAAACATCGCCCCTTTTAACCTCCATCTTGTTGGGGGTTAAGAATTTTGTTTTTCCTTCGCATCGATGACGTAACTCGCCAGTCGCCCCCAAGCGTGAGTAGAGACATTACAAAGACGCCCCCAACTGTGATAACCTGCAACAAAATTTTCTCACGTGCTAGGTGAGACTTTTTGCCACGTGGTGGACTTGTGATGCTCGATAGCTAGTCGAGTCTTGAGTAGAATGTAGTGTGTGCTTGCAGCTGGGGCAAGGCTTTTTGCTCGCAACGTAACAAGGCTAGCGCTTGTTTCTCGGGCAGGATAGCTATTGCTTGTGTTGAGTACGAGTCTGTGGACCAATATCAGGCATTGGGCTCGTGGTTGAGACGAGACTTTATGCTTGCCAAGGTGAAAGTCTTTCATACTCGCATGCAAGACGAGATTTTATGCTTGCGATAAAAGCAAGACATATGTGCTCACGTGCAAGGTGAGGCTTTAGGTGCTTGCGAAGTGATGAAAGGCTAAATATTGAAGGGTCTATGCAATCCCCTTAGTCGGCGCCATTTTCCCTTGCCTTGCGGATATGTACACCCCACTAGGGCTTGGTCGAAAATCTTGTTTCGTCAAATAACTTCTTCGTTTTAAGTCAGAATCGAGTGATTTTTTGCTCGTTGGAATCGTCTTTCAATTCCCTACAACATGGAAGTGAAAAATCATGAGTTTGGAAAATTTAATTTTTGAGTTTCCGAGTGGCACGACAAGCACTATCAAGATGCAGGGCACTGCACGTTCAATGTTCGCAAGCGCTATTGTGTCGATTTTCTACCCACAACGCAAAGATCGTGAGTACTGATTGGAATAATAAACCTCAACACGCACATGTTCGGTACTAGTTAAAACTTCTACAGTCCGGTTATACGAACTGATGTAGTCCAGTTGGCCTAAGCAATACTGCAGATCGATTGATCGAGCTGCAGTAGTCCTTTTCCACATAACTACTACATCCGATTGATCGAACTATTATAATCAAGTTTCAAAGAACGGCCGCATGCGACCGATCACTGCTGCTGAAATTCAGTTCCGTGGCAACTGTCTTCGATACAGCTTGGACTTAATTGGTGCATTCCAGTCCCGCAGATAAATCAATTACTAAATCGAGACGAGACGCTAAAGTAACTATGCTAATCATCGTCACTGGAAAACACTGACATAGCCAGTGGGCATCCTGATCACTTCGTAAACAAAGTCGCGGTAACATTTTCCATAAGGTAAGTATACAATTTACATATTTTTGCATCTTTTCATATACTCATGTATACTTTTGGTCAATAAGACACAATTAATGTGGCAAGCATCATCTCACGAGGGGATGCACACATTTCAATTCTGCGCGTATCTGGAATAGTAGGATCGGCCCCCCGCGCGAATTCCAGATAGCAGACATATTCAAAATCCCATGCGCGAGCAAAATGCATCAAGGCAGTGCACCCTTGTGCAAGCATTGAGTAGCATGACAATTACTATCTTCTGGGGGCGAGTTTCATATCACTTCAACGTGACTGACTATCACTTGGGGGAAAGATATGTAACACCTCATGCTCTAAAATTACTCTTTTGGGGAAAGCTGTGTAACACTTCATACACTTGGGGGCAAGTTACATAGCACCCAATTGCAATGCGGTATTAAGCTTCTGAAAACCGAAACTTCAGGTAACCCAAACTTCTTAATCTTGCAACGAGTTGCAGGATTAAGAGGGGGCGAGCGTACACCCTAATATTTTTACGCAATTTTTACAATCAGTAATGTTAAACTGCTATAGTTATGTTGATTGAATTATTGTACTCAGTTCAAAAGCAACCGCTGCACTTTCGGTTGGACGCGACCGTCTGATCGATTTTGCCTATGAATTACGTACTCGGTTGGACGCAATCGATGCGATCTGAAGCACTCGGTTGGAGCAACCGATCTTTGTCTAGTTTTATTTGTAACGGTTACACCTAGGTTTATCGAACCGTTTAGTTGAGTCCCTCGGCCGCCGTGATCCGGTGATCGAAGCTACCGCAGTCGCCTCCGTTTGTGTTCCTGCAGTCAATAACTTGCAGCTTGTAGTGAGGGCTCGTTGTCCCAGTCCAGCTGCCTGCAGCTGCTGCAGCTGCTGCAGTGTTGCTAGTTGTTGCTGCAGTCCAACAGATCGAAGGCTGCTACAGGCCAACTTTGCTTGTCGCTGCTGCATTTCTACTGATCAAAGTCGATGCGATCCGGCCTTTGTTCACAACTCCTGCAGACCGGTGATCGCAGCTGCAGAGTGTAGTTTTGCTTCGCCGCACCTGCGGTCCAATTGATCGCATTCTTTGCCCAATGCTCGATCTGTTGCTGCACCACCGGTGATCGCTGATGCCGATCCATTTCTGTTCGCAACTCCTGCTGATCCGGTGATGTAATTTCTTGCTGATGCGTTTTGCTTTCGTTAGTGCTGTGATCTAGCCGATCGAAGCGTGCGATCCGGCCCACTGTCGCAACACTGCAGTCCAGTGATCGCAGCTGTTCTTGCGTAGGCGCTTTTGCTCATTACTGTAAAAGACAGTTTTTTGTGGCCATCGCAGACAAGTCCAACGCAACTACCACAATTCAATTTTACATCAGGAGCATCACACTTCCGTTACAGAGCAGTTCAGCCTTCGGTCCCGATTTTGCATACGACAATGGTTCATACTCAATTGTTTCCCGCCGAACACAATAGCCTCACTTGGGGGCGACTTGATCACAATCAACGAAGGCGGTTCTATTTACGCTTCAGCAACAAAAATTTACTCATGGGGGCGTCTTGATTTCCGCAAACAACAAGGGAAGTTCGCCGATCACCTCAACATTAATAGTCCTCACGTAGGGGCGAGTTTTATCATTGACTAATGAACACGATTTTTTTTTCTTAACCCCAACAAGTTGGAGGTTAAGAGGGGGCGATGTTTGTACCATAAGTAAAAATACCACTTAATGGGCCAAATTGATGCTTGAATCATGTTTTGGTCCTCATCCAAGCCCACTAACCGATCAACCAAGGCGACCCACCGATCCGCACGGATCGGGTCAATGGTCAAAGTCGGTCAACTATCAAGGTCAACTTAGGTCAAGGTCGATGGTCAAAGTCGATCAACTATCAAAGTCAACTTTCGGTCAAGGTCATGGTCGACGGTCGGTCAACAGTCAAGGTCAACCGTCGGTCAACTATCGAAGTCAGTCGCACCCCTAGCCAATTTTCAGTCTTTTAGTCAGCAAAGCTGCAAACCAATTCCCAGCCAAAAACTCTTCCACGCTGCCAACCAATCTCCAACCATTCTGCCAGCCAGCCACACTGTCAGCCATCATGTCTGTCAACCATCAAGTCAGTCCTTGCCCATGCGATCACCATTCGACCCGACAAGTGTCCACCAATCTTCGCCACCGTCATTTATGCAGAATTGAATTCCAACAGTTTCATCCATTGAATTCCATGCAGTACTAAAGGCAGCAGTTTCAGCCATGCGCTACTAATTTTTCAGCCATGCAATACTAAAGGCAGCAGTTTCAGCCATGCGCTACTAATTGTAGCAGTTTCAGCCATGCAATACTAAAGGTAGCAGTTTCAGCCATGCGCTACTAATTGCAGCAGTTTCAGCCATTCAATACTAAAGGCAGCAGTTTCAGCCATGCAGTACTAAAGGCAACAGTTTCATACATGCAGAATTAACTCCAGCTGTTTCATATAGAATTGATGATAGTGGCTTGAATGAGCGATTAATGTAATTTATGTTATATTTAGATACGTGCTTGTACCGTGTATAAAATACACGGGAGACACGGAAATCAATACAAGGAGCCATACAAGGAAAATTAATGTCATGAGCCATGCATGGAGGTTTCATGCAATATTAATTCTAGGAGTTACATGGAAGATTAATGCCAAGAGTTATGCATGGCGTGTTAATTACGGGAGTTATGCATGGCGGATTAATGCAGGAGGCATGCAGGGTAGATTAATGCCAGGAGGCATGCAAGGCAAGTCAATAGGCATGCAGGGTAGATTAATGCCAGGAGGCATACAAGGCAAGTCAATAGGCATGGAGGGAGTTATATGCAAAATTAATGCATGCAGTATTAATTCTGGGAGGTTTCATGCAGAACTAATTACAGCAGTTTCCACCATCTTTGTACTAATTACAATTTTTGAGCCATGCAAGATGACGATTACAACAGCTTCACACATGCAGAATTAATTCCAGCCGTTTCATATAGAATTAAAGATGGAGGCATGAATGAGCAGTTAATGCAATTTATGTTTATATTGAAATTAAATATTGAATTGTATAAATAGGGGGGAGTTGATAGAGAAAAAGATACTTAATTTTATTATCAATAAAACACTACTCCCCAAGGGGATTCACCCGTGGATGTAGGCAAACCATGCCGAACCACGTTAAACCTTTGTCTCTTTATTTGTTCTTCAATTCGTCTCCAAACCCAAAATACACACCAAACTATCCATTCATCGTGTTTCGTGCCCAAAAGTAATTTTGGGTACAAACATTGGCGCCGACTAAGGGGAGATCGAGAAAAGAGATCGTGTTCTCCCAATAAGATCTAAGGAGCAGTTTCGGTTGACTAGTCCGTGGTAATACGAAGTTCAAGAAAAACTCGTGCTCCTTTGGTGATAAATCTCGTGTCGAGTCCCAACAAAGAAGTTTTCGAATTGTTACATGGATATGCTTTTAAAAAAAAAAATATTGAAGTTGTGTTCGTGAAAGAAGTAAGTTTGTGTTCGTGAAGCAGCTCAGAAAGAATCTGGCGGAAAACAAACCAAAGGAAGACACGAAGGGAAAAGATGTTCTTTATTTCTCTGGTCTTGCTTCAAATCTTACAGGCGTTGATGTCCCAATGGAATCTCTTTCTAGTTTTCGCCATCACGCCATCATGAAATAAGAAGGAACATCTATAAGATCTAAAGACCATCTCCTGTCCTCAATGTCCAAATAGTATCGGTGAAAATCACATCGTTTTAGCTCGCTTAAATCACAGCGGAAGCAACCAATGAATCCGCATGACGTTGAATAGCAAGCTTAGGAAGATTTCGGTTAATACCGCCATCTCAGAGCCTCCGACTCAATGAACTCGTACGGGACAACTCGAGAATAAGTGATGCGGAGACAACCAAGCTTCTGGGATTGATTAGCTAGCTCGTACCAGTCAATATAAATCAGCTCCGACAACGCCTGCAAAAGCGATAAGCCAAACTTTCTATCCCTTACTTATCTCTTTGAATTCTTTTTCGTCTGATTCCATAAATTAAATTTCCTTATTATGAGAGAATGCATGCTTAGTAAAAACCATTTGGGATCAGATGAAACACTCCATATGTTTCATATCATTTAAATTTCAAGAAACTTGCTCAGCATAATACGAGTTCGTGGAGTTAATGATTCATGCTTTTTTTTTTTCATCGGCTTTCACATCACTTGGTCAATCAGTTCTTTTCTCTCTCCTCTCTGCAAATCGGGCGATGACTCAGTAGTAACTCACTGTTTTCATTTTCTTCACAAAATCTTCCACAATCAAACAAATTGATGTTCAACAAAATAATCAGGTGTTTCTAATCTTTTTCGTTGATATTTCATGTTTCTGTTTTAGTTTTATCTTAACTCGCCTGTTAAATTGTGATTTTTTATACAGCTATTTCTTTTCTCTTTTTCAAAATTTCATGAATAGCTAAACTATTAGTTCCACCATTATGTGTTTACATTTGCTTTTTGCTCTAATGGCTTTTGCCTATATATACATTGTGATTATAGCTTTTGCTGAGTTTTCTATTAAGCTTTTGCTTTCAGGAAGTGTTTGTATTGTTATCCACGATCTTACAGATGTTATGAAGATGAAGTTTTGGCAGAACTCCAACTCAGTTACCCGATTCATAACTCTAGTCCGCCAATCAAGCAAATTCAAAAATTACAAAATTCAAAATTACAGTAATTTCAGGAAAGTCTGTTATTTTTGGTTCATTACTTGGTCAATTGCCAGTTGCTATAGTTACCAAATTCTCGACAATCTGCGTAATTCCAATTCCCTTTTTTATAGCCCTAATATTTCTCATCTTTCAATTCAAAGATTTCCTCATAACCCTATATCTCATATCATAAATCATAAATCCAGTGATCTCCATTCTCCTCTCTTTAGAAGCCAAACAAATTTTTTCAAGATGACTGATGAAACTCAAGGAAATGTTAGTAACCTTGTTAACAAGTTCAAACAAGCTCTCTTAGAATTGGGTGATACTAATGAAGTCAAAGTCTTACAAAAGGTCTCAGATAATGGAGAGAGTGAAGGAGGTATTTGGGAAGCAAGTGCCATAGGTAAGGTCATAATTGAGGGTAGAATGAACTATGACACTGTTGAAAAGTTCATCAAGTTCACCTGGCCTTTTATGGAATCGACTGATATTAAAATAGTGGAGATTGAGCCTAACACCTTTATCTTTAAATTCAGTAATTGGGATCTATTGAATAAAGTTATAGATCACAGGCCATGGAGTGTTAATAAGAAGCTGCTGGTGGTTCATGATTATATACAGGATATGGTCTACACTGAAAAGCACTGGGGTTTTCAGCAATTTTGGATCCAGCTAAAATATTTACTACCAGAACATATGAACATCTCTGCGGTTACTAAGATTGGTGAAGTCATGGGTGAGGTTTGCGGGATTGAACCAAAGGATGCTCTTCCAGTTGGTACTGATCCAGTCAAGGTGTGTGTCAATATTGATCTGACCATGCCATTAAGGAGAGGGGTCAAATGTATTACCAATGCTGGTATCTCTAAGTGGCAGCATTTTTTTTTTAAAGACAGCCAAAAAGTATATGCACTGACTGCTATGTCATTAAGCACTGTAAAATCGCCTGCAGTGATGCTGCCATCTATCTAGCCAAAGCTCATGAGAAACCTTATTTCTTTGGAAATCCAAATAATCTCAGGAAAAATATTTCCAAGAGGAATCCCAATGAAGCCCCTGTGCCAAAAAAGGGTCAAAGTAAGTTTGTCAAAGCTGCTGTTTTTGTTCCTCCAAAGGATGGGGTGCCAATTAATATGGATTTCCTGCTTAAGACTACCTCTGCTGGAGATACTGAAGATGTCAGACTGGGCAAAAGAATTAGAGCCTCTTTAGATTCAGACCATTGTACTACTGATGCCGAGACTTCTTCTCAACATAACATCTTGGATAACAATACAAACCTCCAAGAAACTCAAAGGGTCACAATTGGAGCTCTGCATAATGCAAATACAAAAATGGAGGACCAGGTATACATTTCTTCTCATCTTAAACTCCTTAATTCGTTTGATTTCTTTTTCCTGATTTTTTCCTCTATTTTTAATCTGCTCATTCAAATTCTTCTTTTTGGCTCTATTTTTCGTCTTCATTCCATCACTAAGTATACTACTTTTGAAGGCTTTATAGAGAGTTTATTTTTATTCACTCTTTTGATTAATATCCATCACAATAATCTTTTAAAAAGTAAAGAGTCCACAATGAAGATTGTGTCTTGGAATGTTCAGGGTTTTAACAAGGTTAATACTAGAAATCACTTGAGTGATCTTATTAGAATCCAAAATCCTGATATCATTTTTCTCTGTGAAACTAAAATTAGCCAGCTCAAATGTCTTCCTCTCCTCAAACAGTATCAATACCCAAATATTGCATACATAGAACCTGTTGGTCTTTCTGGGGGACTAGTCCTCATTTGGAAAAATGGTTTTACCTGTGAAGTAGTAGACTCCTACTACAACATGTTCAATGTTATAGTTCAAGGTGACCCTAGCAAACCTGAGTTTCTCTTAACTTGCATGTATGGTTATAGTAACTATAGTAAGAAAAAAGAACAATGGGATTTTATTCACAGAATTAGTAGAGCCAACAATAACCCATGGATTGTGCTAGGAGACCTGAATTTTCACTTTCTTGATAATGATAATGTTGCTTCTTCCTCTTCAGATGGACTTGTGAATGGTATTATTAAAGATTGTGGACTAGAGGATATTGGATATATAGGCAAGAATTACACTTGGACCAACAACAATCTAGGAACAGGTGATAAGAAATCTAGGATAGACATGGCAATTGGTAATAGCAATTGGTCTTATTATTTTCCCAATGCAAAACTCATGCATTTACCACAGGTTGGTAGTGATCACAGTCCTATTATGCTTATAAGCGATGCCTTTGTTCCTAAATGTTGGAAACCTTTTAAATTTTTCCTTACTTGGTTGAATGATGATAATTGTGCTACTGTTATTGCTAACTCTTGGAAAGCTAGTGTACATGGTTCTCCAGATTTTCAGTTTAATCAAAGACTCCATATCACAAGGAAGAATCTATCTCTATGGAACAAGGAACATTTTGGTGACATAAACCAAAGGGTTGATAAATTACAACAGGATCTAAAAATTCTCCAAGAAGATCCTAATACCTCCAATGTCCAAGATAATATCATCAACATCAATATTGAATTAGATAAGTGGCACAAAGCTCAAAGTGATTTCTACCAACAAAAATCAAGAGATTACTTCATAAAGGAAATGGATTACAACAGCAAGTATTTCCACACTAAGGTCAATAAAAGGAGATCAAGGAATAACATAGATTCTATACAAGACCATGAAGGTAACTGGTTACAATCAAGAGATGAAATATCTACACATCTTACTCTTCACTTCAAACAAATCAGTTCAACTACTAATCCTCAGCTGAATGAAAGTCTCTATAATATCTTGCCTACCTTAATCACTGAGGATGACAACAATAGACTTATCTGTATTCCTTCATCTCAAGAAATTTTTGATACCCTCAAAAGTATGGAAAATTGGAGTGCACCAGGACCAGAAGGTTTTCAAGATGGTTTTTATAAAAGTCAATGGTCTGTGATAGGAGAAGATGTATGCTTAATGGTCTCCAGATTTTTTGATTCTAAGCATTTATCAAGACAAATTAACAAGACTTAAATTTCTCTCATCCCAAAGAAGAAGAAATCCTTGTGTGCTGCTGATTACAGACCTATAGGTCTGTGTAATACTTCATATAAGATCATCTCCAAGATTTTGGTCAATAGAATGAAGCCTCTAATGCCAAAAATTGTGTCTCCTTTTCAGGCTGCCTATGTGTCAGGTAGACTTATTCAAGACAATACAGTTATAGCACAAGAAATTATTCACTCAATGAAGAAGAAGAGAGGTCAAATAGGTTGGTTAGCACTTAAATTAGACATGTCAAAAGCTTTTGACAGACTAGAGTGGCCTTTCTTATTAAAAGTACTTCAATACTTTGGGTTCTGTAATGATTTTTGCTCCCTGGTTCATCAATGCATCAGTACTACCTCCCTTTCAGTTATGCTCAATGGTAGTCCCTGTGAAAATTTCACTCCCACAAGAGGTATAAGACAAGGAGACCCCTTGTCTCCTTATCTCTTTATTTTAGCTATGGAATTCTTTTCTAGGCATCTTTCTCATTGCTCAAGAAAACAAGTCAATACCAGTATTAAAGTGGCTGCCCTTGCACTGACCATCAATCATCTGTTATTTGCAGATGACTGCTTGATTTTCACTCAAGCAACCACTTCTTCAGTTAACAACTTATTGGAAGTTCTTCATATGTTCAGTTCTCAATCGGGCAGGTTATCAACTTTGATAAATCTGCAGTTCATTTCAGCAAGAAGACTAAGCCAGAAGTTGCAGCAACCATTACTAACATCCTTGGAGTTAAAACAATGAATTCAAGGGAGAGGTACTTGGGGTCACCACTCATAATTGGACACTCAAAACAAGAAGCTTTCAAGAGCATTAAGGAATGTTTTGAAACAAGATTCTCTACCTGGTCTTCCATTAATCTTTCTCAAGCCGGAAGAGGAACTATGATCAAACATGTGCTTAATTCTATTCCTGTATATCAGATGGGTACTTTCAAGCTCCCCAGTAATCTGATCAATCAGCTTACTTCTATTGAAAGGAAATTCTTTTGGGGTCATAAAACTAATAGAGGTTCTAACCCTATAGCATGGCAGAATTTATGTACTCCTAAAGATCTAGGAGGTCTAGCTTTCAGAGATCTGGAAAAATTAAACCTTGCTCTTCTCACCAAATTAGCTTGGAGGATATGTAATGATTCAGGGCATCTAATGGTCAAGATTTTGAGCAGTAAATACTTCAAAAACAAGGACATACTACATCAAAATATAGAAGCTAAAAATTGTTCTTATATTTGGAATGGAATCACTAAAGGCTTAAAGATAGTGCAGCAAAACTATTTCATGGAAATCAACAATGGGGAAGACACAAAAATCTGGTCAGATAAATGGATACCAGGTATGCATCATCCACCTCTTCCTCAAAATGATACTTTCAGATTTTATGAGGAAGTTGCTGAACTTATGATCCCTAACACAAATCAGTGGAACATTAACCTGCTTAATCATCTTTTTGATGCTAATACCTCCATGAAGATTCAAGCTCTCTTTATTGATAAGTCTAAAAAGGATGTAATGATTTGGATGCCTGCAAAAGATGGAAGGTTCTCAGTTAAAAGTGCTTATAAACTTCTCACTAGTTCTGACAGGGAAGTGCAAGTCAATGGTGTTTCTATTAATAAAATGGTCTGGAGAAGATTATGGAACAGTCGTGCAGCACACAGGATTAAAATGTTTGCCTGGAAGTGTATTAGAGAAATTCACTCTTCTAAACACAACCTGGCAAGGTTTAATGGGGATATAGATAATCACTGTGAAACTTGTGGTCATTATGATGAGACTATGGAACACATTATATTTGAGTGCAGTCATGCCAGGAAAGTTTGGAAGGAAGTTCAAATAAATATAGATAATGTCAGATTACAATTTCAAACTGTTTCTGAATGGCTTATAAGCTGGTTCTCAAACAACTCAGTTCTTGAAGAGAGCCTATTGTACACTTTCATGATAGGGGCTTGGATATTATGGAAAGACAGATGTGAAGTGGTATTTCAGGGAGTCTCTCTCAACCCTAAAACTACTATGCACAAGATTTTCTTTTATTTATCTCCTTATTTGCGTGAAACTGCATCAAATATCCCCTCTCATCTGAGTGTTAATATTTCCGATTGGAAACCACCCTTGTACGGCACTTGCAAAATTAATGTGGACGCTTCTTATGATTTGGATACTAACCAACTTGGAACTGGTCTTGTTTTGCGAGATCACACAGGTACCTGCAATGGCATCAAAGGAAGTTACTCAAATGGAGCTTTAAGTGCCGAGGCTGGAGAGTGTATGGAAGTGCGTGAGGCTTTATCTTGGGCCAAGGAGAAGCAACTATTTAATGTCCATATTGAAGCTGACGCCAAATTGGTCATACAATCCATAACGGGTAGCTCTTTGCTAGTTCAATGGGAAAACAGGAATATAATAAAAGAGATTAAACATCTTATCTCTAATTTCAATAGTTGTACTTTTTCTTTTGTTGGTAGAATGAACAATCAAGTGGCAGATTCAATAGCAAAGTCGGTTAGAGAATCCGCTGTAAATCTTGAAGAGTATGTAATTTTCAAGGATGAGTTTTGTAGTCTTCTGGCAAAAGACATACAAAATCAAAGTATTTCAAGCTAGAAAGCTAATAAAATCTTTCTTTTTATCAAAAAAAGCATTTTTCAATCTTTTTGAAACGTCTTAAGCATTATTATTTTTTTTATTTTATTTTTTTCAAGCGTTTTATCATAGCTGTGTATGTTAACTATTACAACTTGCAGCACCACGTTCGCTGAGATAAAATTGCATCCATGGGGGCATAGAGACGATTAACTGTTACAACTTGCAGCGAAAATATGAAAACAGTTCACCACAATCCATAACATTTTTCGGTCTAACTCACACATGATCGCTGGTGTTGGCATTCAGAAAAGACGGGCAAGAGTGCACATGTTCGTGATTACATCCGAACAAGAGTAGGCAGGTCCGCTGTCACAATCAAACTCATGGACGTAAACATGCCAGATCTAAGGTCATCTCCTTGAGAGAGCCACTCAGAAGCCGGTCATATGGGTCATCATCCTGATGGGTAAACTGTCATCACAGTACTACTACCACTGTGAGTTCATTCCATTAAATCACATTACTTTTATTTTGTGTGAACTGCATTTTACGCTCTACAAAAAAAAAAAAAAAAAAAAAAAAAGAGAAAGATCTTTCAGCCGAGCAAGTCCTGCCAAAAGAAAGATGGGAACTTGAAATAGCTCCGACAAAATCGGCGTTCAACTGGAGTAGTTTCCTTGTCCTTGTTCCAAATTAATGGTGGAAGGTGAAGCACACACGTAGAAACCTCGTGGACCGAAGCTTCACCACAAAATCTCATTCTAATTAATAACTTTCTCACTGCTACAAAGAAGAAACTGTCGTCCGCCATCAAGAGCCTTTGATCCAATATTCCATTAAACGTTTGGGGCCATGCTATTAATTACAGTGGTAACCCTGCTAGAGTCGTGATTAATCTCATTCAGTACCACGTCATCTGACAACTCATCCAATAAAGGCCACCCACCGGTCGACACATCAGCACTGGATTCCACATCATGGACCTGATCCAGTCAGTAATGTCTCGTCAGCATCAGGCGCCACGTCAGCAGCATCCAATCAGCGTCATCTGACTGTGCAATTTTCTGCCATGTCAGCATCCAGTTTTCTGCCATGTCAGCTATACTGTCTAGTCAGCAGTTCTCGTCAGCGTATATTGTCTCGCGCTTCGTTAAAATCTTGTTTCATCAATAACTTCTTCGTTTCAAGTCCGAATTGAGTGATTTTTGGCTCGTTAGAATCGTCTTTCGATTCCCTACAACATGGAAACAAGAGTTCTTGTGTTCGAGAAACTTTAATGTGCACTTGGAGCAGCGATATGATTGAGTTCGAGATTCGTGGATAACGACATGATCGAGTTCGAGGTTTGTGGATAGCGACATGATCGAGTTCGAGATGAGGATTGCATAGACCCTTCAATATTTAACCTTGCATCACTTCGCAAGCACCTAAAGCCTCGCCTTGCACGTGAGCACATAAGTCTTGCTTTTATCGCAAGCATAAAATCTCGTCTTGCACGCGAGTATGAAAGACTTGCATCTTGGCAAGCATAAAGTCTCGTCTGAACCACGAGCCCAATGCCCGATATTGGTCCAAAGACTCGTACTCAACACAAGCAATAGCCAGCCTGCCCAAGCAGCAAGCACTATCCTTGTTACGTTGCGAGCAAAAAGCCTTGCCCTAGCCGCAAGCACACACTACATTCTACTCAAGACTCGACTAGCTATCGAGCATCACAAGTCCACCACGTGGCAAAAAGTCTCACCTAGCACGTGAGCCAATTTTATTGCAAAAAGTTACCACGGTTGGGGGCGTCTTTGTAATGTCTCTACTCACGCTTTGGGGCGATCAAGCGAGTTACGTCATCGTTCGATCGACGCGAAGGAAAACAAAATTCTTAACCCCCAACAAGTTGGAGGTTAAGAGGGGGCGATGTTTGTACCGTGTATAAAATACACGGGAGACACGGAAATCAATACAAGGAGCCATACAAGGAAAATTAATGTCATGAGCCATGCATGGAGGTTTCATGCAATATTAATTATAGGAGTTACATGGAAGATTAATGCCAAGAGTTATGCATGGCGTGTTAATTACGGGAGTTATGCATGGAGGATTAATGCAGGAGGCATGCAGGGTAGATTAAAGCCAGGAGGCATGCAAGGCAAGTCAATAGGCATGCAGGGTAGATTAATGCCAGGAGGCATACAAGGCAAGTCAATAGGCATGGAGGGAGTTATATGCAGAATTAATGCATGCAGTATTAATGCGGGAGGTTTCATGCGTAACTAATTACAGCTAGTTTCACCAGGCAAGACTAATTACAACGGTTTCGACCATGCAAGATGACATAAAGCATGACTTCACACATGCAAAATTAATTCCAGCCGTTTCATTTAGAATAAAAGATGGAGGCATGAATGAGCAGTTAATGCAATTTATGTTTATATTGAAATTAAATATTGAATTGTATAAATAGGGGGGAGTTGATAGAGAAAAATATACTTAATTTTATTATCAATAAAACACTACTCCCCAAGGGGATTCACCCTGGATGTAGGCAAACCATGCCGAACAACGTTAAACCTTTGTCTCTTTATTTGTTCTTCAATTCGTCTCCAAACCCAAAATACACACCAAACTATCCATTCATCGTGTTTCGTGCCCAAAAGTAATTTTGGGTACAAACAATATGAAACTGTATAAATAGGGGAGAGCAGAAATCAGGAAAGGGGAGCCAATAGGAGAGGAGAGAAAAACATACACTGTAACACAATAATCAATAAAAAAATCACTCCCCAAGGGGATTCATCCGTGGACGTAGACACAACCATGCCGAACCACGTTAAACCTTTGTCTCTTCATTTGTTCTTCAATTCGTCTCCAAACCCTAAATACACACCAAACTATTCATTCATCGTGTTTCGTGCCCAAAAGTAATTTTGGGTACAAACATTGGCGCCGATTAAGGGGATTCGTGTAAAACAATCGTGTTTTATCATTGAGATAGGTGCGTCAAAAGCTCAAAAATCATGCCGCGAATTTTCATGCAAAAATCAGCAAAAAAAAAAAAAAAGGATCCGGTGACGAATCTCAAAATCAGCCCGAGAAAGACTTCTTTGGTCGTTGTTTTAATCAAAAAAATGGTGATGGTCCACTAGAATCTATTTGCAGTTCGTATTGTTAGTGGTGGAATCACTTTCTAGTCCGTGTTGCTGTAAACATCAATGGATTCGATTACAAAAATGAAATAAATCCCCTGCAGCCTCCGTTCGAAATGAGAGGTTTAATAGATGAAGCTCGCGAAAGGTGTTTCCAACAAACTTCTAAGAAGTTCTCCCCTAAGCCAATAACACCGGTAATGACCAGCGCCAGAAGTATTCAGCCTGAACTGGTTAATGCGATCAACACGGACAACACATGCAAAGGAGATAAGCATACATTTTTATCCTTAAATCTCATTAAATGATTTTTGATTTAATTCCATGAATTAAAGCATACGTTTCAATACTTAAATCTCTTTTATTTTTAATTTAATTTCATGAATTAAATTGCTAATGAATAGGCTCAAGCTTAGTGAAATCCATAAAGCATCATGATGAAACGTTCAAACCGTTTTTCAATTCCCTATAGCATGGAAGCAAAAATTTCTGTGTTCGAGAAACTTTTATATGCACTTGGGGCATCAACGTGATCGAGTTCGAGGTTCGTGGATAACGACATGACCGAGTTCGAGGTTCGTTCATAACGACATGATCGAGTTCGAGGTTCGTGGATAGCGACATGATCGAGTTCGAGGTGAGGATTGCATAGACCCTTCAATATTTAGCCTTGCATCACTTCACAAGCACCTAAAGCCTCACCTTGCACGTGAGCACATAGGTCTTGCTTTTATCGCAAGCATAAAATCTCGTCTTGCACGCGAGTATGAAAGACTTGCATCTTGGCAAGCATAAAGTCTCGTCTGAACCACGAGCCCAATGTCCGATATTGGTCCAAAGACTCGTACTCAACACAAGCAACGACCCCTGCCGAGCGAGCAAGCGCTAGCCTTGTTACGTTGCGAGCAAAAAGCCTTGCCCCAGCCGCAAGCACACACTACATTCTACTCAAGACTCGACTAGCTTTCGAGCATCACAAGTCCACCACGTGGCAAAAAGTCTCACCTAGCACGTGAGCAAATTTTATTGCAGGTTATCACAGTTGGGGGCGTCTTTGTAATGTCTCTACTCACGCTTGGGGGCGACTGGCGAGTTACGTCATCGACGATCGACGCGAAGGAAAACAAAATTCT
This sequence comes from Papaver armeniacum, assembly GCA_023531295.1. Lineage (NCBI taxonomy): Eukaryota > Viridiplantae > Streptophyta > Magnoliopsida > Ranunculales > Papaveraceae > Papaver > Papaver armeniacum. The sequence goes on from JAJJWW010003368.1 coordinate 104,309, forward strand.
TAACCCCCAACAAGTTGGAGTTTAAGAGGGGGCGATGTTTGTACCGTGTATACAATACACGGGAGGCCCGCAAATCAATACAAGAAGGCATGTAGGGAAAGTCAATAGGCATGCATGGAAGTTTCATGCAGAATTAACTACACATCAATTGCTCAATTCATGCAAGGCAGTTTCATGCAAACTTAATGCCAGGAGGCATGCAAGGGCATGCGGATTAATGCCAGGAGGCATGCAAGGGCGGTTTCATGCGGATTAATGCCAGGAGGCATGAATTAGAATCAATGCCATTTAAATTTATATTGAAATTAGATATTGAACTGTATAAATAGGGAGAACCAGAAATCATTTAGGAGGGGGGTGGATAAAAAAAAACCATTGTACTGACATAAATAAAATATACTCCCCAAGGGGATTCATCCGTGGACGTAGGAAAACCGTGCCGAACCACGTAAAATTTGTGTTTCTTCTATTGTTCTTCAATTCATTTCCTAACCATAACTACACCTCAAATCTTTGATTCAATCGTGTTTAGTACCCGGAATTATTTCTGGGTGCAAACATTAAAGAGACAAAGGTTTAACGTCGACTCGTTGTTAAAAAAAACATGCCGAACCACGTTAAACCTTTGTCTCTTTATTTGTTCTTCAATTCGTCTCCAAACCCAAAATACACACCAAACTATCCATTCATCGTGTTTCGTGCCCAAAAGTAATTTTGGGTACAAACATTGGCGCCGACTAAGGGGACGCGAGAAAAGAGAATCGTGTTCTCCCAATAAGCTAGCTGGAATCATGTTCGTGAGAGAAGTCATATTCCTCAACTCGTCGCATCTGTTACAGTTGAAATCACTCGTAATATTACATCAGAAGCAGACCTGGATGATATAGTTCGGAAGATAAAGAGGGAAGTACAAGAAAACAAAAAAAAAAAAGTGTTGTATATGTTCACATTTAAGTAACCTACAAGGCGTCCCTGGGCATAACCTGGACGTAATCAGCTATTACATAAATTAGTGCAACATTATTTGTTTTATCCTTGCACGGCATAGCTTAAATTGCCAGGGATAATTTTCTATCTTTAGTTCTCTGGTTATATCGTTTAACAGATCTTCTACCATTTTTCTATATTATGTGATTGGGATACCAACAATTCTTATACAATAAATCCATCACTTAAAATATTTGTTATGGATTATAAATGTGCTAAATGTGGTGTTATAATTTGTGTCACAGTTTTAATATGACAACTAATATCCATTAAAGAAAATAATTAATATATAATTAATATTATAACTACAATCCATCACATTAAGTTTGTTATGGTTTAACCAAAAATGATATATTACGCTTATCATTAACTTTGTAATGGTTGTAACTAGTAATAAAATATTTTATTACACGTGTGACCGACCATTAAGGAGATGACACGTGTCTTTTTTAATTATGGTTGTAATTGTTATAAATTTTGTAACAAATTTAATAAAATTTAATTGACCAATAAAATTATGACACGTGGATTCTTTTGTCATGGTTGTTATTGTCATAGAGTATTTTGTAACGATTTTAACACAATTTAACTGGCCATTAAGAAAATGACATGTGTATTTTTATTTGTGTTATAAATTTTCTCATGCACATCTCAAGTTACAAAATACAGTACCGGTAAATAAAAAAAAGTCGGATTTCAGGTGGCCCGCAACTGCAGATATGGTGCAATTTTAGGTCATCCTGATCCAACGACTAATAATGTTAACCTAACGGATTCGCATTAGGCCCAGCGGAAGGAACTGGTAGTGTCGTTGCGGTTCCTGGGCAGGAGCATTCCCAGGAACTGGTTCGGGCACGCATGAATAGACTTACATTTCATTCCCAGATCTGTAAACATTGACTTAATCTCTGAATACTTACTGGGCACTATGTTGTGAAAGGCGAGCGCCTTTGGCGCTTAAGCACCAAAGGCGCTCTAAGCGCTGGAGCAGCGCCTAGGCAAAAAAGGCGCCTAGGCGCCAGATTATGCCTGAAATGGTTTTTTTCTATTTTTCGGGCGCTCGCCTGGGGCGCCTTAGGCGCCCTAGGCGCTAGGCGCTGGGCTTGGCGCCTCGCCTTGCCCAGCGCCTTTTACAACATAGACTGGGCAATGTGTTTTCCTTTGGTAGCCACCCTTTTATCATTGTCAACAAACTGTTCACGCAATTACCGGAAATTCCAAATTGTTTCTTTTCATTAAGCAGCTCGATAATTGCAGAGAGTGTGCTGACCCCACCTTCACAAGTAGGATACAATTTCTGTTTGGCCAATTTTTTGTACTTATCATGTCGCTTCTGCATATCTGGTTCAAGCTCAAACGGTTCTTCATTACCAGCACGTGTCTCATCATCATCATCATCCATATGAACATCACTATCAACTTCAAATGCAGCATCAATAAAAGCACTCAAATCTGGAAGTGCATCTTCTCTGACTTGCTCCTTAGCCACATTCTCCGGTGGATTCCTCATTGCAATATGAACCGGCTGCTCCTCACCATGCAAGACCAAAGTCACATACGTCTGGTCAATACCATTCTCGTACAAATGTTCCTGCACCATCCCAATACTCCTAAGATGCCTATTTTCACATTTAGCACATGGGCAGGCACAATTTGTTTTCCAAAAACCATTTGTAGATGCATACTGAATGAAAAACTTCACCCCGTCTCTATACACTTTACCGAATCTATCTGATTCAAACATCCAAGATTTATCCACTTCTCCCGACATACTGAAAATTAAAAACCAGCGTCTGTATACAATGATGAAGATATAAAAATTAACTCATTACAACATACAAACAGGTGCATGGAAAGTAAAAAATATCATCTTTAACAAATTTAATAAAGTTTAACTAACCTAATACATTAATACTACATAAAGTGAGGTCCGTCATTATCAACTAACCTACTACAGCTAGACTACATAAATATCATGGAGATGGAGCAAACTGATTCCACCCTGTTAAAACGAGAGCAGCCTGCTTGGGTCCCAAAAAGTCCTTACAAGACGTAAACTACGTCACCCGTACGAACACAGAGTATGCAAGCCTTAACTGAAAATCAGAAGCTTTGCCAAAGGCCAAGTTTATAGAACAGAAGTTGACAATCTGACTATATCTCCAAACAAGAGATGTGTTTATTTCCTGATATGCCGGAATAGATGTGTTTATTTTCGGATACACCGGAATCATTGATTAATCATGCATAAGTGAAGACAGCATATTCATATTTAGCGCACAGTCAAGATTATCAGCATGTGTACATGAAAAATCCATTCAAGAAAACTGCATAAAGTAACTCTTAAAGAGTCAGAACAGAGAGGTCCCTGCATAAAGTAACTCTTAAAGAGTCGGAACAGAGAACAAAACTAAAGAAAAAAAAAAAAAACAAGAGAATCACATGATATCCCCTTTTGAATTACAGTTTTTTTTAACTTTGAAAAAAAAAAAAAAGTTTTGTTTCACTTGTTATCCACTTAATGAATAGATCAAAAATAGTTTGGTTTCATTTTCACTTATGCGTTCATATAGATCAATCAGTATGAATCACACACACACTTCCTCCAAACAATGTGCATCTCCTACTGTTTACTAATGCTCACACGGCTGCTCTAATTTGACATTTTTTTCTGGACTTCCACTACAGAATTTTTCAGTACAGCAACCAAATTCCTTCATCCAAACCTATAACACCAAGCCTATGTGTCATCCTGTTATTGACTATAAAAGTCAAACACCTGAATCCACAAAATATTTAAGCATTGACCAATCACTTCCTAATTAGTAGGAGACATCTTGGAGTATAAGCTGGTGTATGAGAAGTGGGTTAGACCAGCAACAAACAACCTACTAAATATTTGAATATCAAACTTAAAACCCTCGTGGAGGTCATCCAAACTAGAGTTACCAGACTATTAATCAGCCGCCACCATCAGTTTGTATATAAGGTTAGCTGACTAGATATATAAATCTGGGGGGAGCTTTAAATATACAACTTCTAGAATGCAAATTTGCATTTGCAAACAACCTTGTTACACTGCAAAAACTTCATGGAATATATTTTAAGAAATCCATGGCAACAGTCCAAGGACCAGAATGTCTTCGGTATAGAAGCATGAGATTAAAAGACATCTCTGAAAAAACAAAACAAAAAATTGATATCTATGGAATTTAAGACTGAAAACGGGTGAAGAGGTTCTGGTAAAGCTGTTATTAGAAATTTGAGGAGTGCGAAATTAAATTTGGAGCAAGCAATGTCCAAAGTACTAAAGTTAAATAGTTAATAGCTTAAAAGAGATCCAAGACAAATGCTCAAGGATCCAGGGGCACAACTCTAAGGAAAAGTACATATTCAATACTTATTTGGTTAAATCCCAGGTATTCAATACTAACATGAATCAATGGGGATATGTCAGGTGGTGATAGTAATGTCCTGCTGTCGACACTGGAGCGTGTAACGAAGACTTCCTTGTGTCATCAATGAATTACCAAACTTCGCAATTTTCACCATTGAACAGACTCAATTTTATCAAATCAAAGTCTATGTAAAAAGCACACAGAGAATAAGAAAAATACTTCAATGAATCCCACAGAAGAAAGAATATTTCCCATTAAATTAGAATAATTTTTTTGAGTTGAATCAAACTATTCACCGTAACCAACAAAATTAGAATCAAAATTGAACTGAGAATAATAACAAAAACCTGAGTTGTTGATTCTCTATGACCATCGTCTCCCTTACTTTCCCTCTTAGAGCAAGAGAATCACATGATATGCTTAACCAACATTTTAGACAGCTAGAAACAATGGTTTATTGGCATTTTACAGAAATTTGTTGTCGTCAATGAGAAAAGGATTGATAAGTAAGTGCAACATACGATTACTAAATGTAATTTACTCCTACACTAATCATGCATTCTTCTAATTATTAACCAGAAACCCCAAACTTTAAATCACTTTGATTTCTAACATCCCTAATTTTTAAAACCTAGCTTCAAATCAAATACTGAAGTACCCAATTAAAGAACAAGAAGATTAGAAATCTTACCAACACTCGCGATGAACACAATCTCACTAGCGATTTAAGACCTCCTTCGTTGATGATATTCTCTGAAATCCATCCTCACTACCAAATCGCCAGACGAACAATTTAAAAAAGATAGACCAACATAAAAATTACTGATTTTGAAATCTAAAACTTAGAAATTTCTTTATCAATCGGATTCAGGAAGGAAGGTAGTTAATGATGGCGAGTAGAAGATTATATGTAAGGGTTTTTCTCTAAGAACCTTCAAAGGAAAAAATGGCTTCTCTCTGACAGAAGTTGACTTTGGAAAATGGGTGAGAAATATGTTTCGCCAGACGTATTTAAAAAAAGATAGACCAACATAAAAAAGGATATTAAAACTTAGAAATTTCTTTATCAAATTCAGGAAGAAGTAGTTAGTTAGAAGAAGATTATAGTAAGATACAAACACTGGCCTTCAATTTTTAAGAACCTTCAAAGGAAACATAGTGCTAAAAAATTTTAGTTGACTTTGGAAAATTGAGAAATATTTTTTATATTTATTTTTAAAATTTAGAAGAGAGTAACTTGCCTTATTTTATGATAAATATATTTAAAATTTTCAGATTTATGGAAATATTCAAAGTGTGAGAAAATTTGTATCATCCCAAAAATATTTGTACCCGCCTTTATTGAGTCAAAAACAACCTACAAAAAGACATAAAGAGTTACAGTGGTGGGGTCTAATTTTCACATAGATGATTTAAAAGGGGTCTAATTTTCACATAGATGATTTAGGGGTGGAATTAGTTATTTTGGATGTGTAACATCTACTACACACAAGTCTTCACGGATAAAGAGTGTCATATAATTAATCAAAAAGGATAATCCTAAATACTGTGACACTCAAAAATTTGTATCACACTTAACGATTGTTATAATACTTGTGACCCATATATTATGTGATTTAAAAGATAAGCATTACAAATCTCTGTGTTACAAATTACTTAATATGGGCATGCAAGGGCATGCAGATTAATGCCAGGAGGCATGCAAGGGTGGTTTCATGCGGATTAATGCCAGGAGGCATGAATTAGAATCAATGCCATTTAAATTTATATTGAAATTAGATATTGAACTGTATAAATAGGGAGAACCAGAAATCATTTAGGAGGGGGTGGATAAAAAAAAACCATTATAATACTGACATAAATAAAATATACTCCCCAAGGGGATTCATCCGTGGACGTAGGAAAACCGTGCCGAACCACGTAAAATTTGTGTTTCTTCTATTGTTCTTCAATTCATTTCCTAACCATAACTACACCTCAAATCTTTGATTCAATCGTGTTTAGTACCCGGAATTATTTCTGGGTGCAAACATTAAAGAGACAAAGGTTTAACGTCGACTCGTTGTTAAAAAAAAACATGCCGAACCACGTTAAACCTTTGTCTCTTTATTTGTTCTTCAATTCGTCTCCAAACCCAAAATACACACCAAACTATCCATTCATCGTGTTTCGTGCCCAAAAGTAATTTTGGGTACAAACATTGGCGCCGACTAAGGGGACGCGAGAAAAGAGAATCGTGTTCTCCCAATAAGCTAGCTGGAATCATGTTCGTGAGAGAAGTCATATTCCTCAACTCGTCGCATCTGTTACAGTTGAAATCACTCGTAATATTACATCAGAAGCAGACCTGGATGATATAGTTCGGAAGATAAAGAGGGAAGTACAAGAAAACAAAAAAAAAAAGTGTTGTATATGTTCACATTTAAGTAACCTACAAGGCGTCCCTGGGCATAACCTGGACGTAATCAGCTATTACATAAATTAGTGCAACATTATTTGTTTTATCCTTGCACGGCATAGCTTAAATTGCCAGGGATAATTTTCTATCTTTAGTTCTCTGGTTATATCGTTTAACAGATCTTCTACCATTTTTCTATATTATGTGATTGGGATACCAACAATTCTTGTGGAATTTAAAAAGCTAACCAGTGCAGATGAAATTCAGCTCCAATCATACTCATAAAAAATATTGGTTTTCAAGACTAATTCAAACATATAGTGCTCAAGAACAGTAGCAACGGTTCGATTCCTACGCGAGTTCTGGCAGCAAGGCTAAAGCATTTCTACACGAGCTGGGAACAGTAGCGACGGTTTGAGTCCTACGCGAGTTCTAGCAGTAGAATTAGTTCGCAACTTGGATATCGTCCTTCTCCAGTTCAATCATTTGATTTTGATCAATTTTGCAATTTTTGTATTTAGTTTGACTGAACTGCTATTTACAATGTGTACTTGATTCAATATGGTACCTGAGATTTCATCGAGAAACAGGTTACGCCAAGAGGTCGATAACATCTTTCTACATATCGACGACGGTTGCTTGTCCTGACAATAACCAAACACGCATTTTCTGCAACAGCCAACTTATATCATATGGAAACTACCTGAGTTCCGCTGAAGAAAGAAGGTTCAGAAAATGGTGCAGGGCTAGTGTAACAAAGAATACTATCTCTATCTGTTCACTCATGTTAACTATGCACTCTCATCTTATATGCCGACAGTTTTAGTCTCAAACTATAATGATATACTTTGAAATTCATTTATTCAGCATCGGAGTCTCAAGCTATCCGGCGGTCCGTGCCCGGAAATCCATGTCCGACGGTCCGCGCCCGGAAACTCATGTGGCGAGCATTTTTGTATGCCATGGCATACGAGAATGCACACATCTCAATTCTAGCGAATCTTGAATAGTGGGATTGGCCCCCTGCGCGAATTCAAGGTAGCAGAAAACTCAAATTTTCAAATCATGCGCGAGCGAGATGCAGCAAGGAGGTGCACCCTTGTGCGAGCATTTAGCAAACATGACAATTGCTGGGGGCGAGTTACGTATCACTCCAATACTTGGGGGCGAGGTACGTAACACCTTGGCGCGAACAACAATCTTTTAAGGCGAGTTGCGCGACACTCCGAACAACATGTTTAGGGGCGAGTCGCGCGACACATTAATGCAACCTCACTCGTCCGCACATTGTTTAGGTTCGATAAACAAGTGGGGTAGTCAAGTCTAATACGAGTTATTGTTCAGTGATCAACTGTCTGATGTGATGGTTAGACGGTAATGCATGGAGCATTTGAAGCGGTCATATTCATTCTTAAATTTCATATCCTACCTCCGTTTTAGGAAAAGTGATACTTTCACTTTTTCATTTTTTCCTAAAAATAGGCCAAATTGAAAAAGTGAAAGTATCACTTTTCCTAAAACGGAGGGAGTATTTATGAGGGAATCGCTACTCGCTATTGGTACTAGGCCAGTTCTTTAGAAGGTGAATATGTTGAAGACAACATTCAAGAAATCTTAAGGTCAGAGCTAAAAACTTTCTAGGCTCACTTTGGTTATACCCACCTGGATTAACCTATGAACGGCGCGGCATCAAGTTATCCCATAAATTAAGAATTCTTCTTGCGAAGACGTACAAAAGCTTGTTGATGTTCGAGCCATTACCATTCAGCTTAATTCATCAACAACTCGGCAACACCAACACGACTTAGACCATGATACTGGTCATGTATTGCAGCAGCAACATGTTAAGAGACTTTTTGTAGCAATACCCACCTATCGTTGATTGCTGCGTTGTTTAAAAGTGCCACTTGCAGCAAGCATAAAAGTATTGTACTACAGAAAGCATCGAAAAACACGTAAACAACTACTAGCATATAACGGATACTTCAATTTCTTCGTATTCGTACATGCCAGTGGGGGCGACTACATTATAATATTCAAGGAGTTTTTCGAGTTTGAGTCGATTCAGATTATATGTGGATTTCATTTCTTCAAAAATGTGGCTGTCGTCCTATGCCAAAAATCATAACATGGAAAATCTGATACTAAAGAAATGGGAACCCTAAAGACAAAACGAGGAGAATGTTTCGTCCGAGGAAGCAGGTCTACCATTATGAAGTAGAAGATATGGTGTAAGAGACAAGATTACCCTTGGAGATTCATTTGATGATAGAAAGCTAAAAATGAAAGTAAACAACGGAAGTTGGACAGGCCCAGCAAGCCCAAGGATATAAGCCATACGCTAGATGGATATGCGGCAACACAACAGTAGAAGCTCACTGTCTCAACCAAACAAATGACCAGTATAGTGGATAACTATTCACCAGTTAATCCCGAACGCGCTAATGCTAATGGGGGCGAAAATTAGGTGTATGATACTGTGCTCTGGAATTTGTCTCAGAATTTCTAGAGGGAGATACATAATATTTCAATAGCCGTGGAGTCTGTTTGGGGGCGATTCGCACGACAACTCGGCAAGTGCATCTCAAAGTCCAATTATCTTAATCCCACAATAAATTGTGGGTTAAGAGGGGGCGATGTTTGTACCATAATATTTTGGAGGTCGAGACCAACTAAGACTAGCCTTACAGCTAGAACATTTGCGGCCCACACCTGACAACCCGTTTCCGACGATTTGTTTCTTCCGGTCCATCTCTGAGGCCCATAAAGAAAATTCTACAACACCCAGATTATTAGGGTTACCAGTGAAGACAATTGTATAAATAGGAGGGATCTGAAGAGAGATGAAGGGGGAGAGGATTTTTTTTGGGTAATTCGATAATCAATAAAATTATTCTCCTTAGGGAGATTCACCCGTGGATGTAGGCACAATGCCGAACCACGTAAAATTCCTTGTCTTCTTTGTTTTCCTTAATTTCTTTTTAACCTAATTTTACCCCAATCCTCAAAAATCATCATTGAATCAACGTGGTTTTGCCTAAAAGTAATTTTAGGTGCAAACAGTTGTGCCTACGTCCACGGATGAATCCCCTTGGGGAGTGATTTTTTTATTGATTATTGTGTTACAGTGTATGTTTTTCTCTCCTCTCCTATTGGCTCCCCTTTCCTGATTTCTGCTCTCCCCTATTTATACAGTTTCATATCTAAATATAACATAAATTACATTAACTGCTCATTCAAGCCACTATCATCAATTCTGTATGAAACAGCTGGAGTTAATTTTGCATGTATGAAACTGTTGCCTTTAGTACTGCATGGCTGAAACTGCTGCCTTTAGTATTGAATGGCTGAAACTGCTGCAATTAGTAGCACATGGCTGAAACTGCTACCTTTAGTAGCGCATGGCTGAAACTGCTGCCTTTAGTATTGCATGGCTGAAAAATTAGTAGCGCATGGCTGAAACTGCTGCCTTTAGTACTGCATGGAATTCAATGGATGAAACTGTTGGAATTCAATTCTGCATAAATGACGGCTGGCAGTATTGGTGGACACTTGCTGGTCGAAGCAGTGTGATTGCATGGGCAAGGACTGACTTGATGGTTGACAGACATGATGGCTGACAGTGTGGCTGGCTGGCAGCATGGTTGGAGATTGGTTGGCAGCGTGGAAGAGTTTTTGGCTGGGAATTGGTTTGCAGCTTTGCTGACTAAAAGACTGAAAATTGGCTAGGGGTGCGACTGACTTCGATAGTTGACCGACGGTTGACCTTGACTGTTGACCGACCGTCGACCATGACCTTGACCGGAAGTTGACTTTGATAGTTGATCGACTTTGACCATCGACCTTGACCGGAAGTTGACCTTGATAGTTGACCGACTTTGACCATTGACCAGTCCGTGCAGACTGGTGGGCTGCCTTGGTTGACTGGTTAGTGGGCTTGGATGAGGACCAAAACATGATTCAAGCATCAATTTGGCCCATTAAGTGGTATTTTTACTTATGGTACAAACATCGCCCCCTCTTAACCTCCAACTTGTTGGGGGTTAAGAAAAAATTTCGTGTTCCTTAGTCAATGATAAAACTCGCCCCTACGTGAGGACTATTGATGTTGAGGTGATCGACGAACTTCCCTTGTTGTTTGCGGAAATCAAGACGCCCCCATGAGTAAATTTTTGTTGCTGAAGCGTAAATAGAACCGCCTTCGTTGATTGTGATCAAGTCGCCCCCAAGTGAGGCTATTGTGTTCGGCGAGAAACAATTGAGTATGAACCATTATCGTATGCAAAATCGGGACCGAAGGCTGAACTGCTCTGTAACGGAAGCGTGATGCTCCTGATGTAAAATTGAATTGTGGTAGTTGCGTTGGACTTGTCTGCGATGGCCACAAAAAATTGTCTTTTACAGTAATGAGCAAATCGCCTCGGCAGAATTGCGATCACTGGATCTGCAGTGTTGCGAAGGAGCTGGATCGCAAAGCACCAATGAGCAAAATCGCATGCAAAGAATTTGCGATCACTGGACTGCAGGAGTTGCGGTAGCTGATTGCATCGGCTTCGATCACCGGTCTGCAGCAAAGATCGAGCATTGCAAAGAGCCGCGATCACTGGACCCCGCAGTGCGGCGAGCAAAACTACACTGCAGCAGCTGCGATCAGCTGGACTGCAGGAGTTGTGAACAGAGCTGGATTGCATCAGCTTTGATCAGCCGAAATGCAGCAGCGACAAGCAAAGTTAAACTGCAGCAACTTCGATCTGCTGGACTGCAACAACAACTAGCAACACTGCAGCAGCTGCAGGCAGCTAGACTGCAGGGACGACGAGCCTCACTGCAGCAGCTGCGGTTAGCTGGACTGCAGGAACACAAACAGAGCCGGACTGCAGTAGCTTTGATCAGCTGGACTGCAGCAGCTGTTGAGGGACTGGACTTAAACAGTTCGATAAACCTAGGTGTAACCGTTACAAATAAAACTAGACAAAGATCACTTGCGTCCAACTGAGTTCTTCCAAACTGCATCAGTTGTGTCCAACTGAGTACAAAATTCATAGGCAAAACTGAACTGCATCGGTCGCGTCCAACCGAGTGCAGCAGTTGCTTTTGAACTGGAGTACAATAATTCAATCAACATAACTATAGCAGTTTAACATTACTGATTGTAAAAATTGCGTAAAAATATTAGGGTGTACGCTCGCCCCCTCTTAATTCTGCAACTCGTTGCAAGATTAAGAAGTTTGGGTTACCTGAAGTTTCGGTTTTCAGAAGCTTAATCACGCATTGCAATTGGGTGCTATGTAACTTGCCCCCAAGTGTATGAAGTGTTATACAGCTTTCCCCAAAAGAGTAATTTTAGAGCATGAGGTGTTACATATCTTGCCCCCAAGTGATAGTCAATCACGTTGAAGTGATATGAAACTCGCCCCCAGAAGATAGTAATTGTCATGCTGCTCAATGCTTGCACAAGGGTGCACTGCCTTGCTGCATTTTGCTCGCGCATGGGATTTTGAATATGTCTGCTATCTGGAATTCGCGCGGGGAGCCAATCCCACTATTCCAGATGCGCGCAGAATTGAAATGTGTGCATCCCCTCGTGAGATGATGCTTGCCACATTAATTGTGTCTTATTGACCAAAAGTATGCATGAGTATATGAAAAGATGCAAAATATGTAAATTGTATACTTACCTTATGGAAAATGTTACCGCGACTTTGTTTACGAAGTGATCAGGATGCCCACTGGCTATGTCAGTGTTTTCCAGTGACGATGATTAACATAGTTACTTTAGCGTCTCGTCTCGATTTAGTAATTGATTTGTCTGCATGGATGGAATGCACCGATTAAGTCCAAGTCAGATCGAAGACGAGTTGCCACGAATCAATTTCAAAGAAGAATGATGATCTGTACAAGAGCCGTTCTTTGTGAAACTGGATTATAATAGTTCGATCAACTGGATGTAGTAGTTATGTGGAAAAGGACTACTGCAGCTCGATCAACTGGACTGCAGTATTGCTTAGGACAACAGGACTACAGCAGTTCGTATAACCGGACTGTAGAAGTTTTAACTAGCACCGAACATGTGCGTGTTGAGATTTATGATTCCAATCAGTACTCACGATCTTTGCGTTGTGGGTAGAAAATCGACACAATAGCGCTTGCGAACATTGAACGTGCAGTGCCCTGCATCTTGATAGTGCTTGTCGTGCCACTCGGAAACTCAAAAATTAAATTTTCCAAACTCATGATTTTTCACTTCCATATTGTAGGGAATTGAAAGACGATTCCAACGAGCCAAAAATCACTCGATTCTGACTTAAAACGAAGAAGTTATTTGACGAAACAAGATTTTCGACCAAGCCCTAGTGGGGTGTACATATCCGCAAGGCAAGGGAAACGGGGCGGAATAATCCGAGGGCTACGGGATTAAGTTGCGCCGTGTAGCATTGAAACAGGGCTACGGAATTAAGTTGTATCGCACCGCACCGAATCAAATCCTCCAATTGATCGGTGATTAATCTCCGAAGCCGATTAATCGGCATATACAAATACTAAGAAACTGGAGTACTCGTCTGTGCTAGTAAACTTGTTTGTTTATGTGCTGTTGATGCTCCCTGTAGAATGATAATTTTTTTTTTTTGCCAGACACGGTACTCTTGCTCAACGCAACAATTAATCACCATGTTGCATAGATGTTTAGTTCAGTTGCATCTTATAATAAGTGTAGTGTTCATTGGCTGCCTCCAGAGCTTGCTTCAAGGAAAATTATAAATACCCATTTGTAAAGTGAGTCTCTTATACCACGAAAAACCAATGATCTTGCATGTAGAACTTCATGAACGAATCAGATTTAGATATACTTCGTAGACGTAAGAATACAACATCCATCATCTGATGAAGAAAGTACTTGACTTTATAGAAATGTGAGTGATTCATCTCTCGGTCAAAAACCCGCCGGTGTTCCTCAAAAACCAGTTGAACAATAAAAGAGGCACATCAAATATTTGCAACTCAAGAACGAGTATGACGCTTCAAAAGCTCCGTTACGCCTATATAAGTAGATATGACCAAAAATTCCCTGATGACCTTTATTTTACTTTTGCTGGAGAATCTCTCAAACTGCAATAGAAGGAACTTTGAACTCGATCCAGCTTGACTTCCCACTTGTTTATCGAACCTAAACAATGGGCTGATGAATTTTGAATTAAACTCAGGTGTCACGCAACTCGCCCCCGAGCATGTTGTTCGGAGTGTCATGCGAACCCCCAAAAATTGTTGTTTGCGCCAAGGTGCTACGTAGCTCACCCCCAAGTGACAATCGTCGTAGTTGGAGTGATACGTAACTCGCCCCAGCAAGTGTCATGCTGCTAAATGCTCGCATAAGGATGCATCTCCTTACTGCATTTCGCTCGCGCATGAATTGGAAATTGAGTTTTCTGCTACCTTGAATTCGCGTAGGGGGCCAATCCAACTATTCAAGATTCGCGCAGAATTATAAGAGCTCGAGTAGGACTAGGGTCGGTACTACTCTTAATATGTGTGGGAAGACTAATTATATTGCTGGAACTCGAGTAGGACTCGGACGGTCGCTACTGTTCTCAGCTCGCGTAGAAATGCTTTAACCATGCTGCCAGAACTCGCGCATGACTCGAACCGTCGCTGCTGTTCTTGAGCAATATACGTTTCCTTTCGTGTTGAAATCCAATATCCTTTAGATTGGAGCTAACTGGTTAGTTTTTTACATTCCACAAAAAATGTTAGTATCCCAATCACAAAATATAGAAATGTTGCAGAAGATGTTGTTGAGAGATAACCAGAGAACTAGAGACAAGAAATATTCCATGTTTCCCTGGAAATTTAAGCCACATTCTGCAAGAACAAGGGCATATAATGTGGTGATAATTTTTGTAATAACTGAGAGTGTCCAAGGCTTGTCACCTGCTTGTGACCTTGTTGGTCGCACAAATGTTAACTGTACACATTTTGCTAGGTGCAATATGCGAAATAAATAGTGCGATTAAAATGGAAAGGACTCACAGTGGGGGAATACTGGAAGTGCTAATGCTTTAAATGTAGTTTACACATCACATCAGGATGATCTCCTATAAGACCGTCTTTACATAAGGCTCTTTCTATGTGATGACTTTGGATACGACATGCATTCCACCTTGTATTTAGTCGTAGTCATGAACCTGAGCTGTGTTGTCGTCTTTGATAAAAGTAACTCCACTAGCAAATCTCAAATTTTCCTCTGGCTAGGAATTTCGCAAACTGCAACTACAAATCCTTTGGAATCCCTGCTTGTACTCACATATCATGGATATTAGCCAAAATTATGACTTAAATAATTAACTAGAAATGTAGTTCATGTAGCTTTATGTAGAGATTGAATCTATGTCGTCCTCAGCGAGGAATATGTAGCTAATTTGAGTAATAAGCTGTTCGGTATATGCAACGACGACAGCACTAATGGCCAGGCTATGTAGCGCTAGCAAAGTAGAAATCACTATTGACTGTTAAAATCACCATAAAGTATGGATCCAATATTTAAGGTAAAATCCAGACCAAAAAGCTAAGGTGTAAAAACCCCATCAATATTGGTCACATTGTGGGCTTTGTAGTTTATGTTTTCATCGTATATATATATTGAAAATAATTAAAAGGCTTAAAGATACGCAAACCAGTTTGAGATGGAGGAGATAAGTAGCGTCGCATGGTTAAGGTGAATCCGTCTGTATTTGATATCGCGCCAATTTTGAAGAAACCAATAGATGTAGGTTGTTAGATCTGGCGTTGTCGGCCGGAGCTATCTTCGTGACTTGGCCAACATCCGTAAAGTTTTCCAGTTTGTTGTGAACATGAATTTGTTGAACTGGATATCTTGCGGTTGATTACTGCTCCATGATTATGAAGCTTTGGTCCATAGTTTCATCTCTCCATGTGTGTCCCTCGAATCCCTCCTCAAGGATGAACGTTACAAAACCTCTTGCTCAGTCTTCAAGGATGAACGTTACAAAAACCTCTTGTTCAGTCTTCAAGGATGAACGTTACCAAACCTCTTGTTCAATCCTGACATAAAATTTATTATCAGAAAGCATATTTTTTTTTTTTAATTTTTTTTTTTCTTCTTCTTGAACTTCCCTCTTTATCTTCCGAACTATATCATCCAGGTCTGCTTCTGATGTAATATTACGAGTGATTTCAACTGTAACAGATGCGACGAGTTGAGGAATATGACTTCTCCCACGAACATGATTCCAGCTAGCTTATTGGGAGAACACGATTCTCTTTTCTCGCGTCCCCTTAGTCGGCGCCAATGTTTGTACCCAAAATTACTCTTGGGCATGAAACACGATGAATGGATAGTTTTTGGTGTGTTTTTAGGGTTAGGAGACGAATTGATGAACGAAAATGAGACACAGGTTTAATGTGGTTCGGCATGGTTTGCCTACGTCCACGGGCAAATCCCCTTGGGGAGTGATTTTTTATTTTATTGATAATTGTGTTTCAATGTATGTTTTTTCTCCTCTTGGCTACCTCCCTCTATGATTTCTGCTCCTCCCAATTTATACAATTCAATATCTAATTCCAATATAAACTTAAGTGGCATTAACTGCTCATTCATGCCTTCATCTTAAATTCTGCATGAAACCGCTGGAATTAATACTGCATGCCTCCATCTTAAATTCTGCATGAAACCGCTGGAATTAATACTGAATGCCTCCATGTTAAATTCGCATGAAATCGCTGGAATTAATACTGCATGCCTCCATGTTAAATTCGCATGAAACCGCTGGAATTAATTCTGCATGAAACCTCCATGCATGGTTCCTGGCATTAATCTTCCATGCATAACTTCTTGTATTGATTTGCGTGCCTCCCGTGTATTTTATACACGGTACAAACATCGCCCCCTCTTAACCTCCATCTTGTTGGGGGTTAAGAATTTTGTTTTTCCTTCGCATCGATGACGTAACTCGCCAGTCGCCCCCAAGCGTGACTAGAGACATTACAAAGACGCCCCCAACTGTGATAACCTGCAATAAAATTTGCTCACGTGCTAGGTGAGACCTTTTGCCACGTGGTGGACTTGTGATGCTCGATAGCTAGTCGAGTCTTGAGTAGAATGTAGTGTGTGCTTGCAGCTGGGGCAAGGCTTTTTGCCCGCAACGTAACAAGGCTAGCGCTTGCTGCTCGGGCAGGATGGCTATTGCTTGTGTTGAGTACGAGTCTTTGGACCAATATCAGGCATTGGGCTCGTGGTTGAGACGAGACTTTATGCTTGCCAAGGTGAAAGTCTTTCATACTCACGTGCAAGACGAGATTTTATGCTTGCGATAAAAGCAAGACATATGTGCTCACGTGCAAGGTGAGGCTTTAGGTGCTTGCGAAGTGATGCAAGGCTAAATATTGAAGGGTCTATGCAATCCTCATCTCAAACTCGATCATGTCGCTATCCACGAACCACGAACTCGATCATGTCGTTATGCACGAACCTCGAACTCGGTCATGTCGTTATCCACGAACCTCGAACTCGATCACGTTGCTGCCCCAAGTGCATAAAAAAGTTTCTCGAACACAGAAACTTTTGCTTCCATGCTGTAGGGAATTGAAAAACGGTTTGAACGTTTCATCATGATGCTTTATGGATTTCACTAAGCTTGAGCCTGTTCATTTCGCAATTTAATTCATGAAACTAAATTAAAAATAAAAGAGATTTAAGTATTGAAACGTATGCTTTAACTCATGGAATAAAATCAAAAATCATTTAATGAGATTTAAGGATAAAAATGTATGCTTATCTCCTTTGCATGTGTTGTCCGTGCTGATCGCATTGACCAGTTCAGGCTGAATACTTCTGGCGCTGGTCATTACCGGTGTTATTGGCTTAGGAGCGAACTTCCTAGAAGTTTGTTGGAAACACCTTTCACGAGCTTCATCTATTAAACCTCCCATTTCGAACGGAGGTTGCGGGGGCTTTATTTTATTTTTGTAATCGGATACATTGAAGTTTACAGCAACACGAACTAGAAAGTGATTTCACCACTAACAATACAAACTGGAAATAGATTCTAGTGGAACATCACCATTTTTTTATTCAAACAACGACCAAAGAAGTCTTTCTCGGGCTGATTTTGAGATTCGTCACCGGATCTTTTTTTTTTTTTTTTTTTTTTTTTTGCTGATATTTGCATGAAAATTCGTGGCATGATTTCTGAGCTTTTGACGCACCTATCTCAATGATAAAACACGATTATTTTACACGAATCCCCTTAGTCGGCGTCAATGTTTGTACCCAAAATTACTCTTGGGCATGAAACACGATGAATGGATAGTTTTTGGTGTGTTTTTAGGGTTAGGAGACGAATTGAAGAACGAAAATGAGACACGGGGTTAATGTGGTTCGGCATGGTTTGCCTACGTCCACGGGCGAATCCCCTTGGGGAGTGATTTTCTTTTATTGATAATTGTGTTAAAATGTATGTTTTTTCTCCTCTTGGATACCTCCCTCTATGATTTCTGCTCCTCCCTATTTATACAGTTCAATATCTAATTCCAATATAAACTTAAGTGGCATTAACTGCGCACTCATGCCTTCATCTTAAATTCTGCATGAAACCGCTGGAATTATTACTGCATGCCTCCATGTTAAATTCGCATGAAACATTTGGAATTAATACTTTGAATGCCTCCATGTTAAATTCGCATGAAACCGCTGGAATTAATACTGCATGCCTCCATGTTAAATTCGCATGAAACCGCTGGAATTAATTCTGCATGAAACTTCCATGCATGGTTCCTGGCATTAATCTTCCATGCATAACTTCTTGTATTGATTTTCGTGCCTCCCGTGTATTTTATACACGGTACAAACATCGCCCCCTCTTAACCTCCATCTTGTTGGGGGTTAAGAATTTTGTTTTTCCTTCGCATCGATGACGTAACTCGCCAGTCTCCCCCAAGCGTGAGTAGAGACATTACAAAGACGCCCCCAACTGTGATAACATGCAATAAAATTTGCTCACGTGCTAGGTGAGACTTTTTGCCACGTGGTGGACTTGTGATGCTCGATAGCTAGTCGAGTCTTGAGTAGAATGTAGTGTGTGCTTGCAGCTGGGGAAAGGGTTTGTGCTTGCAGCTGGGGCAAGGCTTTTTGCTCTTGCTAGCGCTTGCTGCTCGGGCAGGATGGCTATTGCTTCTGTTGAGTACGAGTCTTTGGACCAATATCAGGCATTGGGCTCGTGGTTGAGACGATACTTTATGCTTGCCAAGGTGAAAGTCTTTCATACTCGCGTGCAAGACGAGATTTTATGCTTGCGATAAAAGCAAGACATATGTGCTCACGTGCAAGGTGAGGCTTTAGGTGCTTGCGAAGTGATGCAAGGCTAAATATTGAAGGTTCTATGCAATCCTCATCTCAAACTCGATCATGTCACTATCCACGAACCACGAACTCGATCATGTCGTTATGCACGAACCTCGAACTCGGTCATGTCGTTATCCACGAACCTCGAACTCGATCACGTTGCTGCCCCAAGTGCATAAAAAAGTTTCTCGAACACAGAAATTTTTGCTTCCATGCTGTAGGGAATTGAAAAACGGTTTGAACGTTTCATCATGATGCTTTATGGATTTCACTAAGCTTGAGCCTGTTCATTTCGCAATTAAATTCATGAAACTAAATTAAAAATAAAAGAGATTTAAGTATTGAAACGTATGCTTTAACTCATGGAATAAAATCAAAAATCATTTAATGAGATTTAAGGATAAAAATGTATGCTTATCTCCTTTGCATGTGTTGTCCGTGCTGATCGCATTGACCATTTCAGGCTGAATACTTCTGGCGCTGGTCATTACCGGTGTTATTGGCTTAGGAGCGAACTTCCTAGAAGTTTGTTGGAAACACCTTTCGCGAGCTTCATCTATTAAACCTCCCATTTCGAACGGAGGTTGCGGGGGCTTTATTTTATTTTTGTAATCGGATACATTGAAGTTTACAGCAACACGAACTAGAAAGTGATTTCACCACTAACAATACAAACTGGAAATAGATTCTAGTGGAACATCACCATTTTTTTATTCAAACAACGACCAAAGAAGTCTTTCTCGGGCTGATTTTGAGATTCGTCACCGGATCTTTTTTTTTTTTTTTTTTTTTTTTTGCTGATATTTGCATGAAAATTCGTGGCATGATTTCTGAGCTTTTGACGCACCTATCTCAATGATAAAACACGATTATTTTACACGAATCCCCTTAGTCGGCGCCAATGTTTGTACCCAAAATTACTCTTGGGCATGAAACACGATGAATGGATAGTTTTTGGTGTGTTTTTATGGTTAGGAGACGAATTGAAGAACGAAAATGAGACACGAGTTTAATGTGGTTCGGCATGGTTTGCCTACGTCCACGGGCGAATCCCCTTGGGGAGTGATTTTTTTTTTTTTGATAATTGTGTTAAAATGTATGTTTTTTCTCGTCTTGGATACCTCCCTCTATGATTTCTGCTCCTCCCTATTTATACAATTCAATATCTAATTCCAATATAAACTTAAGTGCCATTAACTGCTCATTCATGCCTTCATCTTAAATTCTCGCATGAAACCATTTGGAATTAATCCGCATGCCTCCATCTTAAATTCGCATGAAACCGTTGGAATTAATCTTGAATGCCTCCATGTTAATTTCGCATGAAACCGCTGGAATTAATACTGCATGCCTCCATGTTAAATTCGCATGAAACTATTTGGAATTAATTCTGCATGAAACCTCCATGCATGGTTCCTGGCATTAATCTTCCATGCATAACTTCATATATTGATTTGCGTGCCTCCCGTTTATTTTATACACGGAACAAACATCGCCCCCTCTTAACCTCCATCTTGTTGGGGGTTAAGAATTTTGTTTTTCCTTCGCATCGATGACGTAACTCGCCAGTCGCCCCCAAGCGTGAGTAGAGACATTACAAAGACGCCCCCAACTGTGATAACCTGCAATAAAATTTGCTCACGTGCTAGGTGAGACTTTTTGCCACGTGGTGGACTTGTGATGCTCGATAGCTAGTCGAGTCTTGAGTAGAATGTAGTGTGTGCTTGCAGCTGGGGCAAGGCTTTTTGCTCGCAACGTAACAAGGCTAGCGCTTGCTGCTCGGGCAGGATGGCTATTGCTTGTGTTGAGTACGAGTCTTTGGACAAATATCAGGCATTGGGCTCGTGGTTGAGACGAGACTTTATGCTTGCCAAGGTGAAAGTCTTTCATACTCGTGTGCAAGACGAGATTTTATGCTTGCGATAAAAGCAAGACATATGTGCTCACGTGCAAGGTGAGGCTTTAGGTGCTTGCGAAGTGATGCAAGGCTAAATATTGAAGGGTCTATGCAATCCTCATCTCAAACTCGATCATGTCACTATCCACGAACTCGATCATGTCGTTATGCACGAACCTCGAACTCGGTCATGTCGTTATCCACGAACCTCGAACTCGATCACGTTGCTGCCCCAAGTGCATAAAAAAGTTTCTCGAACACAAAAATTTTTGCTTCCATGTTGTAGGGAATTGAAAAACGGTTTGAACGTTTCATCATGATGCTTTATGGATTTCACTAAGCTTGAGCCTGTTCATTTCGCAATTTAATTCATGAAACTAAATTAAAAATAAAAGAGATTTAAGTATTGAAACGTATGCTTTAACTCATGGAATAAAATCAAAAATCATTTAATGAGATTTAAGGATAAAAATGTATGCTTATCTCCTTTGCATGTGTTGTCCGTCTTGATCGCATTGACCGATTCAGTGAATACTTGGCGCTGGTCATTACGGTGTTATTGTCTTAGGATCGAACTTCCTAGAAGTTTGTTGGAAACACCTTTCGCGAGCTTCATCTATTAAACCTCCCATTTCGAACGGAGGTTGCGGGGGCTTTATTTTATTTTTGTAATCGGATACATTGAAGTTTCAAAGAATAACGAACTAGAAAGTGATTTCACCACTAACAATACAAACTGGAAATAGATTCTAGTGGAACATCACCATTTTTTTATTCAAACAACGACCAAAGAAGTCTTTCTCGGGCTGATTTTGAGATTCGTCACCGGATCTTTTTTTTTTTTTTTGCTGATATTTGCATGAAAATTCGTGGCATGATTTCTGAGTTTTTGACGCACCTATCTCAATGATAAAACACGATTGTTTTACACGAATCCCCTTAGTCGGCGGCAATGTTTGTACCCAAAATTACTCTTGGGCATGAAACACGATGAATGGATGGTTTTTGGTGTGTTTTTAGGGTTAGGAGACGAATTGAAGAACGAAAATGAGACACGGGTTTAATGTGGTTCGGCATGGTTTGCCTACGTCCACGGGCGAATCCCCTTGGGGAGTGATTTTTTTTTATTGATAATTGTGTTACAATGTATGTTTTTTCTCCTCTTGGCTACCTCCCTCTATGATTTCTGCTCCTCCCTATTTATACAATTCAATATCTAATTCCAATATAAACTTAAGTGGCATTAACTGCTCATTCATGCCTTCATCTTAAATTCTGCATGAAACCGCTGGAATTAATACTGCATGTCTCCATCTTAAATTCTGCATGAAACCGTTGGAATTAATACTGAATGCCTCCATGTTAAATTCGCATGAAACCGCTGGAATTAATACTGCATGCCTCCATGTTAAATTCGCATGAAACCGCTGGAATTAATTCTGCATGAAACCTCCATGCATGGTTCCTGGCATTAATCTTCCATGCATAACTTCTTATATTGATTTGCGTGCCTCCCGTGTATTTTATACACGGTACAAACATCGCCCCCTCTTAACCTCCATCTTGTTGGGGGTTAAGAATTTTGTTTTTCCTTCGCATCGATGACGTAACTCGCCAGTCTCCCCCAAGCGTGAGTAGAGACATTACAAAGACGCCCACAACTGTGATAACCTGCAATAAAATTTGCTCACGTGCTAGGTGAGACTTTTTGCCACGTGGAGGACTTGTGATGCTCGATAGCTAGTCGAGTCTTGAGTAGAATGTAGTGTGTGCTTGCAACTGGGGCAAGGCTTTTTGCTCGCAACGTAACAAGGCTAGCGCTTGCTGCTCGGGCAGGATGGCTATTGCTTGTGTTGAGTACGAGTCTTTGGACCAATATCAGGCATTGGGCTCGTGGTTGAGACGAGACTTTATGCTTGCCAAGGTGAAAGTCTTTCATACTCGCGTGCAAGACGAGATTTTATGCTTGCGAAAAAAACAAGACATATGTGCTCACGTGCAAGGTGAGGCTTTAGGTGCTTGCGAAGTGATGCAAGGCTAAATATTGAAGGGTCTATGCAATCCTCATCTCAAACTCGATCATGTCGCTATCCACGAACCACGAACTCGATCATGTCGTTATGCACGAACCTCGAACTCGGTCATGTCGTTATCCACGAACCTCGAACTCGATCACGTTGCTTCCCCAAGTGCATAAAAAAGTTTCTCGAACACAGAAACTTTTGCTTCCATGCTGTAGGGAATTGAAAAACGGTTTGAACGTTTCATCATGATGCTTTATGGATTTCACTAAGCTTGAGCCTGTTCATTTCGCAATTTAATTCATGAAACTAAATTAAAAATAAAAGAGATTTAAGTATTGAAACGTATGCTTTAACTCATGGAATAAAATCAAAAATCATTTAATGAGATTTAAGGATAAAAATGTATGCTTATCTCCTTTGCATGTGTTGTCCGTCTTGATCGCATTGACGATTCAGTGAATACTGGGCGCTGGTCATTACCGGTGTTATTGTCTTAGGAGCGAACTTCCTAGAAGTTTGTTGGAAACACCTTTCACGAGCTTCATTTATTAAACCTCCCATTTCGAACGGAGGTTGCGGGGGCTTTATTTTATTTTTGTAATCGGATACATTGAAGTTTACAGCAACACGAACTAGAAAGTGATTTCACCACTAACAATACAAACTGGAAATAGATTCTAGTGGAACATCACCATTTTTTTATTCAAACAACGACCAAAGAAGTCTTTCTCGGGCTGATTTTGAGATTCGTCACCCGATCTCTTTTTTTTTTTTTTTTTTTGCTGATATTTGCATGAAAATTCGTGGCATGATTTCTGAGCTTTTGACGCACCTATCTCAATGATAAAACACGATTGTTTTACACGAATCCCATTAGTCGGCGCCAATGTTTGTACCCAAAATTACTCTTGGGCATGAAACACGATGAATGGATAGTTTTTGGTGTGTTTTTAGGGTTACGAGACGAATTGAAGAACAAAAATGAGACACAGGTTTAATGTGGTTCGGCATGGTTTGCCTACGTCCACGGGCGAATCCCCTTGGGGAGTGATTTTTTTTTATTGATAATTGTGTTACAATGTATGTTTTTTCTCCTCTTGGCTACCTCCCTCTATGATTTCTGCTCCTCCCTATTTATACAATTCAATATCTAATTCCAATATAAACTTAAGTGGCATTAACTGCTCATTCATGACTTCATCTTAAATTCTGCATGAAACCGCTGGAATTAATACTGCATGCCTCCATCTTAAATTCTGCATGAAACCGTTGGAATTAATACTGCATGCCTCTATGTTAAATTCACATGAAACCGCTGGAATTAATACTGCATGCCTCCATGTTAAATTCGCATGAAACCGCTGGAATTAATTCTGCATGAAACCTCCATGTATGGTTCCTGGCATTAATCTTCCATGCATAACTTCTTGTATTGATTTGCGTGCCTCCCGTGTATTTTATACACGGTACAAACAAACTTCAGATGGAGATTGGATTGGAATCAAAGAGTTTATGTGATGAAGGTTTGCTGGTTTAACAGACGGTGGTGATGATTAAGGGTTTTTCAGCGAAATTGAGAGTTGGCATCAAGATGGGTTCGTGGAAGAAGAGAAATTGAACTCGGGGAGGTGGTTGAGCACTGGTGGTAATGGGTTCGAATTTCTGATGCTGAATATCAGGTGGATTCGGAGAATTACGAGATGGGTCTGTTGAGAAATTATCACGTGGTGAAGGAGTTCTGTCATTGCCAGTTATTTTTCTTTGTTTTTTTTTTTTGGTCGTGAAATGTAATCAGGATTTAGTAAAAGCATACTAGCTAACCAGTCCAATTTCAGTATTTACCTACAGAAAATGAACTGCCATTGAGTTTGATGCGGAAAATAGATGCACATTAATTCAATACAGTACCACCAAGATTTTTTCTTGCCGGGAACATCGTTTGACTCCAGAAATGTGTGGAAAATTCAGTCGGATGTGGCATGTTTTCATCTCATTGTGGTTTAATGAATGGTCTTTGATTTAGATGCAGAAAGAAAATGCTCATAAGACAAAATCCACCCGACCGATGGGTGAGAATGTTGTCACCAGATGATGGCTTAGAAGCCATTATAATGGTACCATCAAATCGAAACACTAGTTTCCTGGCACCAACACCTTGAAAGTAAACATTCATGGCAATAAGTTTTGTATCTAAAACCCAAGGATACTTCAGCTGGTTGAACCCAGTAACATTAGAGTTTCAAATTTTGTTCATTTTTGGCTATGTTTTTGAACGTCTCCTTCAATTCGAGATTCAAATGAATAACCAAGACGAGGACTAATGTCCTTGAAACTCAGTGATAACAAGTTAAATGATAAAAATGCCATAAAGGTGTAATTTTTTCCGATATAAAACGCCTTCATTGTTCTGAAATACTCACTGAAGAATGTATAGTAAATTTTGAGGTCGAATATAATCAAAGGTGTGGCTCATGCTTTGTAGTCACCTCCAATCGTGCCCCGAGACATATTTGAAAATAATGTTCCAGATTTTGGGACGGCAAATTTGCTAAAACATCATGAGTCAACTAGACAACACCAGATTTTGAAAATAATGTTCCAGGAACCTTGGTATCACCTGTGCAGTGCTTAACCATATTAGTAACTATGATTTCATTTATCTGACAAGAACAAATATTTTGTTGAATAGATAAAGAAACTGATACAAGATTGGGAAGAAATAGATACAAAATAGAAGAAATATAAAATAACAGTGAGAAGACTGGAAAACAAATTTAACTCATCATGGCATATCAAGATTTTAAACTAGTCATACCATTATCTAGGTTCACAAAGGTTAAACCCAACAAGGCCATAAAGCAACGATAAGGAACTCAATTTGATAATAAACGAACAGGTGGTCTTAGGTTGTTACATCCCTGCTTACGCATTCAGTTTTTCAAACCCCAACAGAACTCCGTCCGACAACAACCTTGTAAATCAAAAGTCTTCAAAATGACATAAGGTGAGCATTTTTCTCCTAACTTTCCTGCACATATAATACTACATGGGCAATTTGTAAGTCTGGTAGAGACAAAAACTTGTATCAAACAAGATCATAACATAACAAGGATTGAATAACAGAATTATTCCTAGGTTAGAATGTGCTTTCATGTTGGGTGCAATAATCAAAAACAAGGAAAAAATCAAATAAGCAAAAGTTATTGATACTTAGCTCCTTTATAGTGGAAGTGATCAATTTGACGAAACCCTTAAGACATTAATGCCCGGCTACAGTCAAGAGTGATGCTATAGCCCTCACAGGACGGATATCTCCAGGATAAAACACCCTACTACACCTACTACTAGCATAAGTTTGAGCTTGGCAACTCCGAAAAAACATAAAGAAAAATCGCGAACGCTTGAGAAAACAATATAAAATATTTTTTCCCTTGGGGGTCCCTCTAAATATAGAGCAACCCCTTTCCCATAGTTTTTTACAAAAGTAGTGAGTTTGTTTATATAATTGACAAATACAACTTAAGAAGAAAAACTCCCCGATGTGGGACTAAAAGGTTTATATAGTCTCTTAAAACTACTAAAAATTGTAAACTCCACAATGTGGGACTAATAAGTTTCATTCATAAAAGAAAACAATAAATTATAAGTTTTATTAAAACTTTAAAAATCCTTTTTTATTAATCGTTTTCCAACATTTCACTGGATAGATATAATAGGTAACAGGTTTCAGACAGAGTGCTCCAAAACAATTGAGTGGCGATATCGGGATTTCCAACATATTACCAACATAAAACATTCTAGAATCTTATAGGATGTCTGGAAACAAAGAATGAAGAAGGTTTAGGAATAAATAAAAATTAAAGCACTGAACTAAATGGTATTAAGGATATGCTGATAGTATTAGCTTAAGAAGATTACAATATATGGTCTAACAGATAAGAATCGCTGAATCCAGAGTTGATAACCAACCATACAGTTGCGAGCTGTTTACAGAGATGCGCCTATAATCAACTTTCAAAATATTTAATATCTTAACCTAGTGAAATAAATTGATGGTGTATTCGTCCTGAGATGATTGATAGGATTAGAGCACGTATATTGGATAACCCGATTAATGAAAACTAGCTCTGACCTCAATTTATCACATCTAGCCGTCACATACTAAACGATTTCCTAAAATCCTTGCCACAAAAAATGATTAATGCAGTTCTTTCAACTCTTTTCGTGTCATGACCTCCACGCTGGTTGCTTTTGGAGCAGCATTTGATAAGGCCACTTTTTTATCCAACATCCACCTGTTGAAAACAAAACAGACATTAACAAACATTCAACTTACAGAAATCAATTGGACATCCAAACTTGTGATGAATAAGATGGAACTGTAAACAAAAATTAATGAAAACGAGTGTATTCCAAATCACAAGTGTATGTAAGGTTTTACCACCAAGCCCATCTCCGGCACTAGTTTTACCACCAACTTTATAGTTTTACCGTCCTTTTCCCCTCCTTTCGTTCATTGCAAGGGAGACCCCAGATTTTTGACCTCACGTTTTCCATTCGAGTTGATGCGGAAAATTGTTGAAAAATAAAGCACCGCCAATGGACTAGATATCCCATTCAGACTATATTTAAACAATGAAGCCCAAGAGAACATGAGAGCTTTAGCATTATGACAGACTGCTTCAATATCATTTGTTTTGTCGTCGAAAATTCGTGAGTTTCTTTCATTCCATATGCGCCAAAGTGCAGCTGCAGGTACTAAAGACCATACTTTCTTATCATCTGCGGGAGCTTTGAGAGTACACCAAACTTGCATCAAATCAAAGACAGTGGAAGGCCAAACACCCTGTATACCATGACATGGAAGAAGGCAGGTCCAAATTCTTCTTGAAAATGTGCATTCGAAAAACATATGTTTAACATTTTCTTCGGCATTACAGCAAAGGAGACACTTATTGACATGACTATACCCCCATTCGACAAACTTATCAATTGGTGATGATTCTATCGTGAGCAGCAAGCCATAAAAAGAAACTTTATCTTGTTTGGAACCTTATTATTCCAAACTTCCTTATGAGAAAACAAGGGAGAAATTGTACTTGGATAGAAAGCACAGTATAATGAACTTATGGAAAAATAACCTGTGGGAGATAATGTCCATCTTCTTCTGTCTTCAGAATTACTAAGTATAGGTGGCTCTGGACCAATAAGTTCAATAAGAGATGTAAACTGTTCAGCTTCATCATCATGAAGATTCTATTGAAATGAAATTCCAATTAGCAATATTACCAGAAGTAGTAACATGAGATGCGATAGAACCATTTTTGTTGTGACCGAGTTTGAAAAGCCTGCAAAACAAGCTTGGCAACCGGTAAAGCATAGAATCAACAGATGACACAAAAGAGATGCTGTTAATATGCTGCAGGATGAGGAGCAACATGTTGTTAATATGCTGCAGGATGACACAAAAGAGATGAGTTTTTGCCGCAAAAACTGTTACCATTAGATAGTTGGATTGTTTTTTTACAGGATCACTTACTTCATCACCTAGCCATCCTTTTTTATCCAGTAGTATTTTATACTGGTTACACGTCGCAAAGGGGTCATCTTCCTTGTAGTCAACACTGTCCCATACAAATATCCATAACAATGCTAGAATCAAAGTTACGATCAAAATAAACAAGGACACCAAAAAAATAAAAATAAAGGATGTATTGGGGACACTCACCCTTTGTTGATGTAATCATTCACATCCTGTACATCCTTCTCAGTAACTCCGGAGTCCAATCTGAAATTTTTGAAATAATCTATTTTCACTTTGAGTATTTCAGGGGTCTTAATTTCAGCCAATAACTTCTGCTTCAGGGTATAATTCTCATCACCCTCTGTCAAAGGGGAATCCCCAATTTCAATTCTCGTCCCAGCCTTTTCAGCGCTTCGAGTACACTTATCCTTCTTCCGACCCTTCTTCTTCTGATCACCACCATCTTCCATAAAAGTAACCTTCTTAGGGCACAACTCTAGCCTTCTTTGAATGTTTTCCAGTGGTAAATGGAGGTTGTAGCGCTTTACTAAGCTTCCTTACTGCCAACCTTTGGGAGAGCATTCTCATCAAGATAGCGGGACCTTCTGACTTCATCATGATTTCTTTTTTCCCCTTCGGGGCTTTTTGAATTATTATCGGCGTACAAAAACAGAGTCAATGAGAAGACTTTCAAGAACCGCTGAACACAGTTAATGTGAATGCTACGGTCAACAAATGACTTAATTCTGTTATTTAACAACGTATAGAGCAGTTCCATTCACCATTTACTATCAACCAACTATTCCATAAGATTAAAAGGATTTCTGAAGTTTAATAAAAAACAAATGGAGAAATATCACGCCGTTGTTATAAAACAAACACTCCAATGTTTATAAACGAGTTACCGAGTAACTATGATAATAAACAACATCAGATACATAATACAAGAAACTTAAATGGAGAGAAAGCGAACATGACTAGAGCATTTGAAGCAAAGTTCACAAGAACAACAATAAATTTTTCTACAAGTTGCTTATTGTATGAAATAGTTACTATCCAGTAGAGACGACTAATAGCAAACGGTGTATACATTACCTACTTCATAGTTAGGCTTTCAAGAGCGAATTTTATTAACTACAGACATTATGTACATAGACCTATTTTGGTTTGTCTATTGTGACATACTGCAAAACTAATACGAAACCTATACATGCTAATGACCCACAAATGTTAATCTTTTATTCGTACTCATACACATTAAAATTCGAGCAATAAGAACGAACAAACCTCTTCGTCTTTCTTATTTGGAGAATTTTATAGTAGTGGTGTACTAAGAAGTTCAACATCATCATGGGCATAGACATCATCGTCACCGAAAATGTTATAGCGCCGTGTTTCAGCTTCATCATTACCCACAGCTTCTTTACCAACATCAAGAATAGGCTTCCCATATTAATCACCACCACTCTCTTTACCAACCTCTTTGACTATGTTTATTGGGTTCCAACTTGCCCCATCCGACATTCCTTCACCGTTGCAATTCCCCATATATAGAGCACGAAACTGTTACATAATAATTAACATCGACTCAATTAAATTTTCAGTTATGAATAGGTTTAACTGTTAAATTTAACATAATAAAAAGGTTCCAAATAACTCACAGTTCTTGACTTTAAAACTTAAATCTCCTCCTTCAAAAATGAAACCTTCTCTTTCAATTCGGCGCATGTATTTGTCAAATCGACAACCTGGCAACTTAATTCTTCCCACTTTCCTAAAGACTCACTCTTCAAACCTACCACCAAACTGAAAAGCTGATCCATCCTATCCTTCCGAATATCTCCATCAGACCGAGGATTAACTGCTGCATCTCTAGCTTGTTCTTCCAATCCGTCAACCTCCATATCACCGTCATACCAAATATTAAAAGCCGCAGCACTAGCTTGCTCTTCCGTGGCATTACCCTCCTTTACCGCATCTTTCATGTGTACACTGCCTTGAGAAACACGAGGTTGCTGTAATATTGGAGAAACTTCCTCCATCACAACTTTATCACAGAGGGGACCCTCAATTACCCCAGGAATTAACAGCCGGTCGAAGCGAGGCTCAGGCCATATGATGTCTTCCCTGATTTGAACAACTGAATCTTCCTGCAACAGGGCGAAGATACTCAAAAACAACATTAAAATACAAATTTTCAAAGAAGTAGAAATCTAGGGACATACTCATACCGGTTCTAATGCGCTACCAACATTCACATGGGTCAGGGCATTAGTGCAGAACACGGTCAGGATATAGGGGAGCCACCCATTAATATTTATCTCTTTTCCACATTTCTCAAACAATTTCGGGAAGACTCGAACAACCCAAACCTAAAACACAAAAACAACTATTAAAACAACAATTTGGAAGTTAACCATATATACAAAATATCAACCCAGCTACAATTACGACCAACACGCCTGGCATTCCTTGAGGATGAATGCCCCGTTGACGTTTAGGTTTATCTACTCCAGTCATTTGAAATTCATAGGCTTTGTGAGTCTTCTCAAAAGTTTGATTATAAGCTACATCTCCCCAGTGATAATTGTTGAACTCATCAAAGTCTTCTACCAAACCCCATGTTGTTTCCTCAACACCAGTGATGTCTTGGTGCCCATATATAAAGCGATGCACAACATATATGAGAGAAACCTTTACCCTGTCATCAACATTAACTTTCCCCCTCTTTCTAGCTTCCACTTTCATACTCTTTTTCCTCACTGCAGCATTTTTCCTCTCTCCAACATTTCTCCTCTCTTCAGCATTTCTCCTCTCTTCAGCATCTGTATCGATAAAAAGGAAATTATACAAATCTCCTCCGGCTACTTTTCCGTCAGACCAAAAATACTTCTCCTTGAGTTTGCTCTGCCTGGCGGGTGGAGCACACGGTGCATTTGTCTTCGTGAAGCTAAGGCCTGATATTGCGGCAAACTGCCGCTTTCCAAAGCATATTTCCTTACTAAAATCTCCATTACAAAATCTGAACCAGATATCCTCGTCTTGTGGTACATAAATCCGCCTAGTCATTAAGAAATTAAATATCGGCCCAGACATCTTTTGATCAACAGAAATTTCAAGTAAGTGACCAATTGTATTTGATCGGAACAACACTTTCTCAGCATCAGACAAATCTTTGCGCACGGCTTTTATTACATCGTAGCTGGGGTAAGTAATCAATTTGCAGGAACCTGTCCGGTACCCGTACTCATCTGGGTAACTGTAATACATGGCAATTTCAATTGCCTTCTTGGTGGTGCGTTAGGCTCGGGTTTGGGTTCTGTTTTGTGAACCGTTAGACCTTTTCAAGCTTGTGATTTGAATAATTAAGTTAACCATATGTATCTAGTAAATTTTTTTATGAATTTTGTTGAAACGTGTTATAGGCCTTGCCACACCAGTGTCGTTAGGCTTAGGTTGTTTGTCAAGCTAGAAATTCATTAGGTTTTAGTCTACCCCTTATAATAACTCCCTGAGCGCATAAGGTCACACAATTATGGATAAAAGAAAATATGAGAATAAGAGAAGAAAATAAAAACGTATGAAAATCATTAAAGGGGGAGATGGAGAAATTCAGTAGGTGATTTTATTACTTTTGAAACTGAAAAGAGAAATATGAGATATAAGTTCATAAATAAGTAATATAGAACATGTTGGAATTTCATCTATGAGTGGAGGAAGAACCTAAAGGGAAATCGTAGAAGCTTCAACTAATTCGAGGTAGGTTTGCTAACTCATCTTCAATAGATGGATTCCTCTTGTTTGTGATGACCTTGGTTACATCTTGTTTTCTCCGTAATGACTTCTAAAATTTCTGATTTTGAATCCTTGTGTTATCATTGCTTCTTCTATTTAGTTTTATTCAAATCATGTCTATTTGCAATGGTGCTTTGCTGGGTGTTTCTTTATTAATCTGATTTCATTGTTAGAATTGTATTTCCTACCACATTGAGTATGATTTCGATTGCTTATTCCTTGGAACTTCATGGAACTAAAACTGTTTGTTAAAATGCTTGTAAGAAATTATGTTATTGTCTAGTATTACTGCCAATGGATTTAAGGGTTCTAATAATTGAAAATGTTGTTTATGGACTTTGTGAAAATTCTGAATCGAATTATGAGAATGAAATGTTTTTAAGGATGAGTTCATGATTGGTCGTTACTTGGAAATGTCCCCAAGTTGACGAAGTATAGATTGGGTAATGAATCCCAAGGGGTCTTGAGTCCCCAACCATCGATGGTAGCGGTGTCCGTACCGAGGAAACACGATAGGTGTAGCACGAACCAAGGCAACTCGTGCCATGAACTTAACCTTCTGTTTTTGTGGAATTTGGAAACTGATTCTATAATAACCTTTCTTGTATGTTTGTTTTGCCTCCATATTTGGTTCTTTGTTGGACGTTCTCTGAATTGTGTTGTTATCATTTGGTGTTTGGTGAATTTCTCAAAGTCAGTTACATTTATGAATTGTTTGCGAGACTTTCAAAGTTAAACGTTTATATTCGAAGTTATTACTCACCCTTTATTGATATATCCTTCTTTTGTTTTGATCAACACATTTTTCTAACCTTTGAAGATGGGGAAGTATACCTATTGAGCCGTCATCTCACCCCAATTGACGTTTTGCAGATTTCATCGAAGGACGAAGCAAGTAGAAGTTTCCTAGTTTAAAGCGTGCATTGTTCTTGAATTACTTCCTATGTATCTTGCTTGGATGTTTCACTTGAGACTGGTGTTGGAAACTTTGATACATGTTTTGATATTCTTAAAATCTTATGTATTGACTTTTCAAAATACTTGTTGAATGATGATTTTGTTTTAAAAGTTAGAATCAAACTGAATGTTGAAAATCTTATTTTCTGACACAAATTTCTGTGCACCCTGTTGTCTGCGAATCTGGTGCTGTTGAGTAGGGAATTAGGCGATACTTTCTTCACGAAAAATGTTCCTTTATGTCTTGTCTATAATGGGTTCAAAGGGCTTAATATTTCGAGTGGTCGTTTAGGATTTATGGCCTTTAACATCCAGTACGCCAGATCTGGAAACTGCAGGTTCGCAGTTCTGCCACATATTTGCACACACGCTTCACAGACCAAATGAGCTCAAAATTTAGATTTTTTCGGATGCAAATGAAATTTGAGTCTGTCTAGTTTTTAAATTGTGGTCAATCTCTGAATTTGGAGTTATAACGAAGTCTGTAGAGCCTCGCCAAGGCAGGCTATTAGAGACGTCAGTTCTGCGACTTTCCTGTCCAGTTTTACTGTGAACCCATTTCCCATCAATTTCCTTTGGCTTCCTTTTGACTTCTCCAACTGGTTTTGTTAATTTTTATATTTTAGAAATGCAAGTTAGTTCTGGTTACTAAAACAAAAGCATAAAATGTAAAGCAAATGAGATAGATTTAAGTTCGTTACCCGCCGGTAACACCTAGAATTTGGGTTAATCCACGATCCGAATTTAGGGGTGTTACAGTAACAATATTGCCTACATAACACAATAAGAAGTTACAACAAAACATAACGGTTCTATTCGTGAACAGATCCTTATTCATTACTCCACTCCTAATCCACATATTTACCTTTCCTCAACAACAACTGCAGGTTTATGTGTTCTCTTGGGCAATTTACCAGCACCCATGCTTGTAACCTACAAACATGATTCAATCGATAAACAAACATCTGAATAATAAAGAGTCGCGAAAGGGCAATAGATCACACTCTCAAGCCTACATTACCTTTACTGATTACCGCAGGTTTGGGGACTAGACTACAAACTCAAAATTTTTACAAGACAGGAATGGAAGCTATGCAGAAATATGTATGCCAACCCGAACCTGCACATACACGAAAACAAAGGTTTTCAGACCAAAGCTATCCATTTACATAGTAAAATGATTAATCGTTGAACATAGCTATCCAATGAACATTGGGGTTGTTGTTTTGATAACATTTCTACTGTTAAAGAAATTTTTCACTCGCAAAAACAATAAGGAACAACGGGATTTGAGAAAATTTTCATACACCCATTCAACCACTAGTCGTGAATCAAACATTAGGAACAAATAGGGGAAAACAAACACTAAAGAACGGTGATGAATCTATGAAATTTAACAAAAACACACACGACAAAAAAAAAAAAAAAATCTCTCACTGAAACCTTAAAATTCTCTCACACACTCATTCAGCTACTAGTCGCGAATCAAAATTGGGGGAAAACAAACATTAGGAACACTTGTGAATCTATGAAATTTAAAAATAACACGAAAAAAAACTCAGTCAATAAAACCCTAACATCATGGAAACAAAATCAAAATTGATTTGAAACCCAAAATCATACCTTTGTTCTCTGATCGTTTAATCTTCAAGTTAGGGTTATCTTTGTGTCCTAACAAGGATTGAAAGGAAGGTTAAAGAGAAGAAACTCTTGTTTCTCAAACGAGAACGAGAACAAGCAGTCGAAAGAGAAAATGAAGTGAGATATTTTCTCCCCTCTTTTATCCAACAATACGTGTGAAAATTACTGTACATACAGGCGTTGTGCGCACATTATAAATTTTGGCCACCATCGTAAATTTTGTCCTTGTATATAACCCTATTACTGTAGCAAACATTTTTGCTAATTTGAAATATTTTTGGGAATTACTAAACCAAAATAGACATTTACGGAAATTTCCGCGTCAGTGATGAGGAGCGTGCTGCTATGGAAAATCTGGAAGCAGATTTAGCCACATCTGAAGCTAACTTACAGAAGGCGACTGAAGACTTTGAGAAAGCTAAGCATGCGGCTATTGCGTCTACTTCAGCTAAAACCTCCTCGTTGAATTCTGTAGTTCGTATACCTAATCCTGGAGTGATTCTGTCTCCGAATAAATTTAGTGTACCCCAAGATGAGGGGGGTTTAAATGAGGTTTTTCAGTAACAAAAGCAGCCTCAGGTGTTAATGGGAGAAAATGGGGTGATCTACCACTGGACAATGAGACAGAAAAGATAAAAGGAATTCCAAGTAATCTCTTCTCAGGGTCTAATAAGGACTCTGATTCGGAACATGATAGTAGTGAGTTGGGTATTAAAGTGCAACAAGGGAGATCTCTGGGTCAGCGTAGGACTAGGAAATCTATAGCCGCGCACAATTCATTATTATTTTACCCTTATGGCCTTTGTACCACGTTTCCAATTTTTGTTCAACTGTCCTACCTTCTAACTTACTCATTATCTTCTCAACTAGCATACGGGGGTTGTAGCATGGAATCTTGGTTTTCCAACCGGTAGCTATTCCGGAACCACCGTTCACAAGAACCAACGGGATAATCGGGAAATAATGCTCGGGCTGAACCATCATGTCACGCTCGCGGCGATAGTTTAATAAGCCATCGTCCCCTTCAGGAAATAACATTCTTGCGGATGGAGATAAGTTTGTGCAAAGGTACCTCGCAGGTGAATATCGTGTGACCCCTCGGACTCTGTCACCAAAATATGCATCTGACTCAAACAGGTTCATGTTGTTTGTCCCGACGAAGTTTTGGGCCAGCCCAACAATGGTTCCGTTGATATTCTCTGCACCATGTCCATATGCTGTTGAAGAAGAAACGGAAGCACTGAAATTCTCTAATGGTTTTTGTGTAACAGGATTTTCCTTTGGCTCAGTTTTAAACCATCGACATAGCAGGGTATGGAACGTGATAGATCTGTCCGTCCGTAGAATATCAGCTCTTTGTTCACGAAGTCCCGGAATCTAATGCTGGTTTGCGCGTAATCACGTAATTCAACCACTGTGTTCAATATCCATTCTCTTCGTTGGGAGACTTTGCTTTTGGAAAATGCCAGTTTGATCGCGTTGTCGTCCTCCTCATCAAACCAAACAATATGCTTCTTGTAACTCTCCGAGTTGTTAAAATACTCCTTCCCTTCGTCCGTGGAACTGGACCCCAAACCTTTATAATGCTTAAAAGTATAAAGATTTGTATCTGTGCCCTTTATCCATTCTTCGTAATGCTGGATGGAATAGAATGGAATGTTCAGCTGTGAATCTTTCTTGAAAGCTTTTACTATGGGAGTTATCAGTTCAGATAGAAAGGGATGATCTTTAATTTTAATCAAGGAAGGCCAAAGATGGTGGAACATGTTTATAATGAGACCCTTTATGTGTGCACCGTCTCTATCATGCAGACGAAACAAAAGTCAATCAAGCCCAGTCAGATATCAGTTAATCAAGCCCGGTTAGATATCAAATTTTCTAGTTATTGAAGGGAAGTCAGAAAGAACCTGGTCAGCCATTATCATAACACGCCCATATCTTAAGCTCTTTAGACTCTCCTCATCACCATACTCTTTGTTTTCTTCGAGACCAAGAATCTTCTTGATATCTTTAATCTCGCGATTTCTTCTAAGTTTCCGTGTGCTTGCATCTCTTGCATTCAAGGGTTTCCCTTGCATTGCATAAACGCCGAAGTAGTCACGATTGGCACCAGAAATCCCCGCCATCTGCAAAGACCACTATTATAGCTAGATTCTTTTGTTTACAGCAATAGACGTTGGATAAGCTATTTTGTGGTGCTTTGACACCATATATTATATCTTTTATCCCAAATTGATCGTTGTTTGTGTATTTTTGACAGATAAATTTTCTTTATAGATTTTTCCAATCTTTTTTAACGTATAAATTCTTTTAGTTCATTTCTTAAGTCACGTCTAACTTTTATACGGAAAATATACAAAAATTTGGAGAAGTATAAAAAATAAAATAAAAAATGTACCGTTGTTTATGCTCGTTGCGTAGATAATTCAAAGAGCTTTTCAAATATATAAATTTCACAAAAATCCGACTTGCCGCTTGGAAGATGCGGAGTTTTATAAAAATGGCATTTTTGTAAATACAAAACCTTGTGACGGGAATCTTTTTCAGAATATTCCTAAATCTAATGGCTAAGAACTAATATAAGGGAAATCTAACGGTTTCGGAAGGTAATGTTTTGACATTCTTTTATTGGCATCCAACGGGGGGAGATTGGATTATGAAGTGCCGCTCTTCGGGAAGTCGACAAAGAGATTGTTATGTTCCGATCTCCATATTTATTATGTGGTGCAAGCAAATGCATCCGGTCTTTCAAATGTGAGGTTACGAGCCAAATGCTAAAAAACTATGACCCAATTACTAATTTGCTCTTTTTATACTTACCACAAGGGATTTCGCAGACTCGCCTTCCGCGCTAATACCAACGTGCACTCGAGCGATCTCTCGCCACCCGCTAAGTTTGCATCTTCTAGATTTTCCAAATGAGTTATTCTTCGAAACCCGTCGTTCTTCCTTAGCTTTCTTTCGATAGTCCCAAGTACTTTCTTTCGATAGTCCCAAGTACTTCCTTAGCGGTCATCTACTTATCAATATATTCATATTTTTCAAGCAAAAAAAAAAAAAAAATCAAAGCAAAGAAGATGCATAGAGATCATAGAAACTCAAGCAAAATTTATGAAGCTAATTAGAACACTTACCTAGATATAATAGTAATTTTGTATGCAAATTCATTAGATTCAAGCTAATATGGCAAATATAAAAGTAGATTATCGAAAACATTTGTTGATATTTAAGGGCCTGATAAATACCCGTACTCGACGGATAGTTAATGTTTTTATCAGGTCCGGTTCCGAGTCCATCAATTTAGAACCGGGCCCGGAAACCGTTAGGACTCGATAGCATCCGTTGGCATCCTATAGAAATCATCGGTGTTTTGGTTTTTATCTCTTGTGATATAGAATAAGAGGAGAAGAAAACGCAAAGTAGAGGGGAAGAGAGAGAGAAATTCTTATTCAATATGTGTAATAGATAAACATTATGGCCTCTATTTATAGGGCTAGACACAAGGGCATCCCAGTAATAAACGAGATTTACCCTAGATATTCTTAACATAATTACACGTTTATAACACTCCCCCTGATGACATTGTGTCTAAGCTATTTACCTCGTTAAAACCTTGTCAGGAAATTCCAAAAGGACAAAACCTGATCGAAGGGAAAAGAGTACAATTAAGAAACTTAGAAAAAAAAAAAAAAATTTGGACACGCAAATGTTGCCTCATTAAAACCTTGACAAGGAAAACCCAATGGGAAAAACCTTGATGAAGGAAAAAGAGTACAACGTGATAGTCCAGTAAAATACCTTCTAATTTGATACTCCCCCTGATAAGTACTTTAGTTAAATCTTGGCTTGCAAATCTTCGAGTCGAGCCAATTTCGGTAAACGAATTTCTTGAATGCTGGAGATAGCAATGCTTTCGTGAGAAATTTCCAAGTTGATGAAGTCTTCTTTTGTGTTAGTCTTGATAGTGTTCTCGAGTCTTCCCGCTTCTTTAAGTACATTGAGGACTTGCTTCTTGGATTCCTAGCTTCTCGTAGATGATTTGCAAATGTAGTTGATGTAGTTTCTTCAACAAAGTGCCAATATGCAGTTACAGTACCATAGGTGAGTAAAGTTTGTGATCATATCATATATGGATCAAAATGATATCCAAATTCTTAAGGGTTCTTATGTTGATGTGGTCTAACAAAACAGAATGACCTAGTTAATGGTGGGAATCCACCAAATAACAAAAATTATACAACTCCCCCTTGGATGACCACCATGTTGAATAAATTGCCTCACTAAAACCCAGTGGGAAAAAATTTGGCGAAGGAAAAAGAGCACAAATATCAACATTTTTGAAAGAAAATCAAACGTCAACGAGATGTTGCCTCGTTAAAACCTTGTCAGGAAAACCACATGGGATAAAACCTGAAATAAAGGGAAAAGAGTACAACTTTTGACGTAAATATGGATGTTAACCCAACTATATGAGTTTTATATAAGAAAAGCATCAAAATAATAACTCTAGTCTATTTCAAAGACGAGTTTAAGCTAGCATAATTCCAACTGCAGTTTTGAGAAAGAAAAAATAAATAAATAGAATTCATGCTGCTAAAACGTGGATTTTTGTGTTTTTAAGGACTCCTCAAGAGACCTATAACGTTGAAATCATCAACTAATTAATCCGGATTTTTTGTTGTGTACCAAATTTCTAAAAACACATAAAGGATTGTTAAACATTATGTAAGCAGATAAGGTGGCTGCCTGAATAAACTTTGAATCCTAAAAAGATTACAAATTCAATATGTTCGTCGACCACATTTCGTGTGTCAATGCAATATGAGTCCTTCAAAGACTACCACGCCAAGTGCATTGTATAAAGAGAACAAGTAATGAATCAATCCTAGGGTCTGAGAAAAAAAATGAAACCCTTAAAATCGTATTTACAACGAAAATTTTCTCGTATAACGCGTTATGACTACACTAGCCTGTAATTAATAGGCTTGGCATTTTTAAAGTGTTAAGTTTTGGATCCAAAAATTGCGTTAATTGAGAAACTAATCCAACTTAATTTGGTTTGTATGCCAACCAATCACATATGTCGATATTCCTCTGCAGCAGAGGGTTAACAACCACCATTTTTTATTATTTTAGTAGCTACTGTGAATAATCGACAATCATATTAGCTTATTATGATCCCACATAATTCTCAAATGTATGCATATACTGAAAAATTCAATCAATACTGGTACCAGCGCCCGCGGGCATTATAATCTCCTTATATTCAAATGAGAGATAATAACTTTGAGAATGTGAATCGTGTTTTTGGTACACTCAATTGGAGCACTATCAATAGCTTTTTACGGAACGCTACTTATGTTGCTAGATGTGACTGGGTTTTCCTCTTATAGAGGCAAAAGCTTATATAAAATCAAATGAGACATTTTACGCCTAATCAATAACAGCCTTTTTTCAGTTTGATCATGATGGGAGAGAAACTGATATATCATTGAAGTTAATTAACACCAACTTTTGCTGGTAGTGTATAGTCTCCCCCTGATTATGGCGGATATATTTTCATCTCATAAAATCGAAAAACAAGTTTCGTAAAGTATTATCCGATTAATTCGAAGACATATACTCATAATGAAACATGTCTTTCGACATAAAGAAAATGTAGTCTTAGTAGACCAACATATTTAATAAAAAAAAATATTTAACAAAAGACATTAAAAATATGCAAACAAATCTCCAAAATAAAACTAAAATCGTGACCTATATGGCCGACGAGATAATCATTCACTTTAGATTGAAATTATAGACACATTCTTTATCAAAATAAAATCAAATTAAGATCAATATAGTCACTACAAGGACTAATAATATTGGCTAACAAGCAGGGTGCGCACCCTTTGATCTTTAGTGTCCAATTCCAACTACAAGTGGAACTATTTCAAATTTTGGAGAATATTAAGATGAAAAAATAAAATAAAGATTGTTCAATATCCCTAGGGAATGCAACAATTCTTAATTTCATCGGCGTTTGCAATTCCGAATACCATAATAACGATATCTCATTCTGAAGTCGATGGAGAAAACTAATTTCAATTGGCTTATATGATTCTTTTTAAGAAAATAAAGAAATCATAATCGTTAATTAATCTTTGTAGAGCAAACTCAACTTTTTGTTGATGAAGATTTCTCTAGAGGAATAGAAATCAAAAAGAAATTGGCCAAAAATACTTATAATGCCAATTTTACTTCTCATTATAGAGAATTTATGGAGAAATCTAATACCGATTGGTAAAACGATATACCGAAATCACATCGACGACTGGAAAAAGAAGAAGATGTCGTTTAATATGGAAATCCATAGTGGTAAAAGAATGGTTTCTTGTTAAAAAGAATAGAAACCATAGGAATAAATCACATGATCCTTGTCTTAAGGACAAAGATACCAAATAGAATTGGCCGGAGGTTTTTCAACCATGCATATGATTAAATACCGTAAAGGTAGCTAAATTGTGATGACACCAATTTTTGGTGCTTATAATTTCATTAGAGAAATAGAAACTATAAATCATCTTTCGACAATTTTTTCTCTCTATAAAAGGGATAAGAGAAGAAAGGAAACCAAAATTGATCACCCATATATAAGTAATTAACTTAATATAAACAAGGAATAAAAACTCAAAATAAAATATTAAGAATTAAAATACTGTTTGAAATTTTGCTGTATAATAATTGATCGCCGCCGCTTTCAACCGCTTTCAATCGGTTAGTTGATAAATAGTTTGAGTCCAACAGGGATGATCGTCGTGTTTATAACCATGTTTTGGAACAATCTAATGTTAAAGCTGCATAGAAGACAAAACAGCCATGAGTAAAATAGAATCATAGAACTCATAAACACATCATACATAACTATATAACATATATATGCATCATGCTACGGATGATATGATTGAAGTGTCTAAGACACGGGCTAATAATTTCTACAGCAACTTATGTAGTGCATCTTCAAAACAATAATAATGAGTGTATTGATTATCCAAGTCTACACGAAAATCAATGCACATGTTTAAAAGAACAAAACTATTCTCTTATACATCAAATAATTTATACGCGAAACCAACTAGAAAGTT
Source organism: Papaver armeniacum (assembly GCA_023531295.1). NCBI lineage: Eukaryota > Viridiplantae > Streptophyta > Magnoliopsida > Ranunculales > Papaveraceae > Papaver > Papaver armeniacum. The sequence goes on from JAJJWW010003368.1 coordinate 146,412, forward strand.
AGCTCGTACAAATAAGATGTAAAACCAAAATAAAATATAATAGACTAACCCTAATTAAAAAAAAAACAAACTAGGGTTTAGTTTATACAATTATGAACTATTATGAAAAAAAAAATGATTATATGCTTGGTGATTAGAGCAACGTGCGTGATAATGTCTTGTGATATAGAATAAGAGGAGAAGAAAACGCAAAGTAGAGGGGAAGAGAGAGAGAAATTCTTATTCAATATGTGTAATAGATAAACATTATGGCCTCTATTTATAGGGCTAGACACAAGGGCATCCCAGTAATAAACGAGATTTACCCTAGATATTCTTAACATAATTACACGTTTATAACATTATCAATATATTCATAGTTTTCTAGCAAAAAAAAAAAAAAAAAAAAAAGAATGAATAAATCAATGAAAATTACGAAGAATTGGTTCAAGTATAAACCTGTTCAAATTGTCCTTCTGTTGTGCTCACCGAAACTTCCCACCTTTGGCCAATTTTCTTTCTTATACTGCCTCACCAAGAAAGAAAAAATGAAAATGTAAATGATTGAGTAGACTGGATACATAAGAGGGGGTGCAAGTCAAGTGTGAGGGCTAATCAGTGAAAGACCTTGAAGTTTGATGTGGCGTTCTTTAGTACATATCCAGATAGCCGAAGAAGGAGTCGACTTCAATGCTTTCACTGTTGAATTTAACTTCGACTCTTGTTCCAAAACATGCAGCAATCTCCCGGAGCCGCTTTTGCATCAGGGGAATGAGATCTCCTTGTTCAAAGCCATACATGTTGAATGCTTGGAAATCAAGCTGGAATGTAATGCGAGTCCCCTTCAACGGACTGTCTTCAACAGTTTCAACTGCTGGTATTTCCACCATGTCGTGTTGAAAACACCTTGAATGAGCAAAATCAATGTAAAAATTAATTTAAGCCAATCTCGTAAAGAAAATCAAAATTCTGAAAATCCATAATAGCAAAATTGAGAGAACATATTTACAATGTGATCAAAAGTTCGAGACAAATAAACCGAGCTAATTAAATCCCAAATATAAATAAAGATCAAACCTGTCTATGTGATTGTGATGAACCGTCGCCAGTTTGAACAGTAAACGACTTTGAGAACAATTTTACCAACTCCAAAGAACTGAATATTGACATCTGAACCGAACCATTGGTCAAAACAGAAATTGTATCATTATCCGTAGTGACCTCGAGACTGTCCATGGAATCATCTTTAAAGTGGTGATATACTGAGTTACCAATAATCTGATCCACCAAATTTAACACTGCGGGAACGAAATTAACCTATTTATAAACAATTTTTGATGTACTAACATCATGCTCTGTTGTTTTGCTTCAGGCTCTTACTGATGCATTTTCTAATTCTCCCCTGGAGAAACGCAAATATTTGAAGGAGACAATTGGATGCTTGGCATCTATAACTGATATCATAGAAGTAAAAAAGTTTTTTATTTCGTTATTAGCAGGGGAATTGGAGAATCAAGGGGGAAACAGGAAGGTGGACGAGCAAGGAGCACAAAGGTGCGTGATAGTGGAGTTTGCATCAGCACTTGGTTTAGGAGCTAGTGAGGATCTTGTTTATATAATTTTCGACTGCATTACACCTGCATTGCTAGATGATGGAACTTACTGCAAATTTTTTGAGGAGCGTACTTGCTTTTACTCATCCAGATTTGTTGAAATGATGAGTCACTTGCTTGGTGTCAAGTTATCTGATGGTATCATGGGTCTAAGAAGGCGCTTTGCATGTTTGCACACTTTGGTTGTGTACTTATTAAAGAGTGATTCAGAAATGATATGTGCTAAGGCCATCCCTGTGATGTTCTACTACTCCTAGTAATTCTCTAGAATTTTGAAACTTGCCTTTGGGAAAGTGCCTTGTTAAATATGTCCCCCAATTGGTATTCCGTCTTGCAATACTTGAGTTCTATCTCACCATCTTCAACCGCTTCTCGAATGAAATGGTACTTGAGTTTGATGTGCCTTGCTCTACAGTGCTCAACCGAATTTTTGGACATTGCAATTGCCGATTTGTTGTCACAAAAGATTGCGCTGCTTTCTTCTTGCTTCTCTTGAATGTCTTCCATGATTCTTCTTAGCCATACAACATGAGATGTAGCTATTGATGCCGAAACTACGGATGTACTCAAGTCTACTAGTCACTTTTTGAAACTGCAATTCGACACCCCTCTGTAGTGCTTGACGCCTATCTTCGTATTTTGCAAGCCTAATCCGGTAAAAATCTTCAATGATTTCTTCTACATCTGCATAAAGCTTCGGCTTTCCTTCGGAGTCGAGAAGGTACATCTTCTCGGTTTGAAAACTCTTCTCGAGTCTTAACCACTGTAGAAGCCCGCCCTTACCACCCTCCTTCCGTGCCTGATTGATACTTTCCTCACTCTTGAAGATTACTCGAATGCTTATCGTTGTATGAGTGCATCGGTCTTCTGTCTCTTGGATTAATGAATTTTGTTTATTTTTCAACTTAGCCAAGACATTTCTGTAATCATCGGTCCACATCTGGACAGGAAGTGCAGTTATTTCTACCGTATTGTCACCGATCTCTTCTATGACACCTTCCGAAACGAAGCCCGATCATTCATTATGATTTTACCCTTATGGCCTTTGTACCACGGTTCCAATTTTTGTTCAACTGTCCTACCTTCTAACTTACTCATTATCTTCTCAACTAGCACACGGGGGTTGTAGCATGGAATCTTGGTTTTCCAACCGGTAGCTATTCGAACGACCGTTCACAAGAACCAACGGGATAATCGGGAAATAATGCTCGGGCTGAACCATCATGTCACGCTCGCGGCGATAATTTAATAAGCCATCGTCCCCTTCAGGAAATAACATTCTTGCGGATGGAGATAAGTTTGTGCAAAGGTACCTCGCAGGTGAATATCGTGTGACCCCTCGGACTCTGTCACCAAAATATGCATCTGACTCAAACAGGTTCATGTTGTTTGTCCCGACGAAGTTTTGGGCCAGCCCAACAATGGTTCCGTTGATATTCTCTGCACCATGTCCATATGCTGTTGAAGAAGAAACGGAAGCACTGAAATTCTCTAATGGTTTTTGTGTAACAGGATTTTCCTTTGGCTCAGTTTTAAACCATCGACATAGCAGGGTATGGAACGTGATAGATCTGTCCGTCCGTAGAATATCAGCTCTTTGTTCACGAAGTCCCGGAATCTAATGCTGGTTTGTGCGTAATCACGTAATTCAACCACTGTGTTCAATATCCATTCTCTTCGTTGGGAGACTTTGCTTTTGGAAAATGCCAGTTTGATCGCGTTGTCGTCCTCCTCATCAAACCAAACAATATGCTTCCTGTAACTCTCCGAGTTGTTAAAATACTCCTTCCCTTCGTCCATGGAACTGGACCCCAAACTTTTATAATGCTTAAAAGTATAAAGATTTGTATCTGTGCCCTAAATCCATTCTTCGTAATGCTGGATGGAATAGTATGGAATGGCCAGCTGTGAATCTTTCTTGAAAGCTTTTACTATGGGAGTTGTTAGAGTATAGGATTGGTAATAATAAATTATATGGAAAGTTTTAGTATTTAGGGTTATATTTAGTATGAATTGATTTACAAGTATTAATCTTGCATACCAAGTTATGGTGTCGATATATATACACCATGAATTCTCAATGTAAATCATCCCATTCAATAATATAATTCTCTTTTATCTTTATATCTCAAGTTCAGACTTGGTATCAGCGGGTTCGATCCGGACCTGTTGCCCACCTAGTTTTCTTTTCTAACTGGCGGCGGTAGTCTTCAATGCTACCGTCCGCTGGATTTTTCCTCCGCTGCAATATGATTAGCTTTTCTTATTAGGTTTTTATTTTATTTTTTAGGTTTCAAAAAAAAAAAAAAAAAAAAAAAAAAAAAAAAAAGGGTCTGCGAGTTTTCTACCAAACCCTTATTTTTTTCATCACTACCAATAGCACCTCTTTTCTCCTTCTTATTTTTCTACTACATCTCGTCCAATACCTCTGTCTTTTTCAGTCACGTCATCCCTTCCTCTTATCACTCAAAAAGACAAAACCATTCCAAATCTTTGTCTTTTTCCATCTTTTAATTATCGTTCCATCCAACTGCTTGTTTCCTACCTCTCAATCATTAGTTAATTAATACTGCCCACTTTCTCTCCCACCATTCTTTTTCTTTTTTCTCCACGTACGTTCGCACCCCCACTTCACCACCGTCTCTCCTTCTTATTCTTCCTCCAAGTGACCACGTTCCAATACCTCTCGAATCTTCTAGTGCACCTTCTCCAGTCTCTGCATGTAACCTACTATAAATTCACGTCTGTTTTCGCGACTCTCCCGCTATGGAATCTCCTTCTTCACCGCTACAACATCAATTCGCTCATCGCACCTACTTCGACAGACACCAGTTCCAAATATGCTATCGACGGCACCTACTTCTACTCCGACAGCACCTAGCTCTACTTCAACAATATCTAGTTCTGATCCAACAGTGTCTGCTCCTGTTACGGCTGTAGTTCCTGCTCGTCTGTTTCTGCCAGCTCCTGCTATGGAATCTTCTTCTTCACCTGCTACAACATCAATTCGGCCCATCGCACCTACTTCGATAAAGCACCGGTTCCAAATATGCTATCGACGGCACCTACTTCTACTCCGACAAACACCTAGCTCTACTTCAACAATATCTAGTTACGATCCAACAAGACCGCTCATTTATTTACCGTAGTTCCTGCTCTTGGGACACATCCAATGGTTACTAGTTCCTGCTCTTCTTTTATCTTTCTCCCTACGTGCAGTTCTCACTTCTCCTTTTAATCGATTAATCGGTAGTTCCCCACGTCTCTTATTAATTGATTAATCCTGTCCACTTTCTTTCGAAAAATATATCTTCTGTCCGTATACATATTTTTTCCATCTTACCGCTTGAAGACTCGAGTTCTCTTGTCCATAAATTCCTTTTCCTTTTCCTTCTCTCGATCCCTTTTCACATTACTACTCCACCAATGCCACCGATTGGTGCACTCCACCCCTCTCGTCCCCTTACTACTTCACTTTCTACCCCACCAATTATTTTCTTCTCGACTGTTCAACTTCGCAGCCTCCGTCATTCTTTGATTAATTAATTTTGTTCTCTATCTCATCTATCCCAATTTTGCAGGCAATGCGGGTATTATCTCTTTTCTCTTATCAATAGTTCTTATATTCTCCATCAACAGTTATGTTATTTTCGCTTGGCGGTTCTCCTAATCGGTGTTCTTTTTAATGGTGACGCGCTTGTTCTTATATTTTTCGGGCGTTTATTGGCACTGCACTTCATCATCAACTTTCAAGGCCAATCTCATGTGATTTGCAATCCCCATGAGATTGAGGGAGGGTGTTAGAGTATAGGATTGGTAATAATAAATTATATGGAAAGTTTTAGTATTTAGGGTTATATTTAGTATTTGATATATTTAGTATGAATTGATTTACAAGTATTAATCTTGCATACCAAAGTTATGGTGTCGATATATATACACCATGAATTCTCAATGTAAATCATCCCATTCAATAATATAATTCTCTTTTATTTTTATATCTCAAGTTCTGACTGGAGTTATCAGTTCAGATAGAAAGGGATGATCTTTAATTTTAATCAAGGAAGGCCAAAGATGGTGGAACATGTTAATAATGAGACCCTTTATGTGTGCACCGTCGCTATCCTGCAGACGAAAGAAAAGTCAATCAAGCCCAGTCAGATATCAGTTAATCAAGCCCGGTTAGATATCAAAGTTATCGAAGGGAAGTGAGAAAGAACCTGGTCAGCCATTATCATAACACGTCCATATCTTAAGCTCTTTAGACTCTCCTCATCACCATACTCTTTGTTTTCTTCGAGACCAAGAATCTTCTTGATATCTTTAATCTCGCTATTTCTTCGAAGTTTCCGTGTGCTTGCATCTCTTGCATTCAAGGGTTTCCCTTGCATTGCATAAATGTCGAAGTTGTCACGTTTGGCACCAGAAATCCCCGCCATCTGCAAAGACCACTGTTATAGCTAGATTCTTTTGTTTACAGCAATAGACGTTGGATAAGCTATTTTGTGGTGCTTTGACACCATATATTATATCTTTTATCCCAAATTGATGGTTGTTTGTGTATTTTTGACGGATAAATTTTCTTTATAGATTTTTCCAATCTTTTTTAACGTATAAATTCTTTTAGTTCATTTCTTAAGCCACGTCTAACTTTTATACGGAAAAATTGGGGGTTCTTGGTAAAAATTAGAAGTATGCTTGATTAGTATAGGATTAGAATTCCTCTTCGACAGCAGTCTATAAGGTGTCTGGAATTTTATGTATTGTAGAACAACTAAGAAGTGTGTTCTTACTGTTTCCTGTTCTATATGTGTTAAATTCATCATTGAATTAGGCAAATCTTATTAACTAGATGACGCTGGGGAGGCGGACAAAGTACGAAAACATATTGATTGTGTATCTAATTAGAGACTAGGCTGTACATTTTTCTTTGAAATTTAGGTGCTACTGGCGATAGGATGAAATTGATGGTGTTGGCGCGTAAATATTGATCACGGTTGGCTCCCCTTGGAACTGCATAAATAAATATGCAGTTGCAGGGGGTAGGGTGGGAGGGGCAGTGGGAAGCGGTGTATGGCAAGCCACGTCTCTGTATTAATGTTGCAGCAGTAAAAGTACGTGATGTGTATATCTCATGCTATTTGGTTTATAAGCTATATGCAAGAAAGTAGAACACTCTTAAATGAGAGAATAAACTATAGAACGAGATAGACAGGGCGAGAATCATCATTGTCATCATAAATGACTGTGAATCATAAAAAGAAAGAAATGAATTGTCTTTTCATGTATGATAAATATATATAGGTAGGTCACATCATGGGTAAGGGCTTCTGCAGAGGATAGAGTTGTGTGTCCATGTCACTTAGCAGTCATATATACTATCATTCAGTTAGTAGCCCGTTTTTGGTGTTTCTCGTATAAAGAGGTAGATAATAATCATCAATACAAAACTCCCTTATATTTTTTTTTCTTTTTCTGTAAAATTAGTTAATAACTTAGTTACAGGAAGTGCAGCTTGGAAATTATAGCACACTCAATTTCAATGGAACAGAAATTCTGTGGAGTAGGATTGAAACTAGAGTTAGTTGTGAATTAGAGAAAAGAAGTACACTGTATGCACTCATAGTACGAAAACATATTGATTGTGTATCTTAGAGACTAGGCTGTACATTTTTCTTTGAAATTATAGCACACTCATTTTTTTTTGAAATTTGCGTATCTTAAACACATCTCTTGTTTGGAGATATAGTCAGATTGTCAACTTCTGTTCTATAAACTTGGCCTTTGGCAAAGCTTCTGATTTTCAGTTAAGGCTTGCATACTCTGTGTTCGTACGGGTGACATAGTTTACGTCTTGTAAGGACTTTTTGGTACCCAAGCAGGCTGCTCTCGTTTTAACAGGGTGGACTCAGTTGGCTCCATCTCCATGATATTTATGTAGTCTAGCTGTAGTAGGTTAGTTGATAATGACGGACCTCACTTTATGTAGTATTAATGTATTAGGTTAGTTAAACTTTATTAAATTTGTTAAAGATGATATTTTTTACTTTCCATGCACCTGTTTGTATGTTGTAATAAGTTACTTTATATATCTTCATCATTGTATACAGACGCTGGTTTCTAATTTTCAGTATGTCGGGAGAAGTGGATAAATCTTGGATGTTTGAATCAGATAAATTCGGTAAAGTGTATAGAGACAGTGTGAAGTTTTTCATTCAGTATGCATCTACAAATGGTTTTTGGAAAACAAATTGTGCCTGCCCATGTGCTAAATGTGAAAATAGGCATCTTAGGAGTATTGGGATGGTGGAGGAACATTTGTACGAGAATGGTATTGACCAGACGTCTGTGACTTAGGTCTTGCATGGTGAGGAGCAGCCGGTTCATATTGCAATGAGGAATCCACCGGAGAATGTGGCTAAGGAGCAAGTCAGAGAAGATGCACTTCCAGATTTGAGTGCTTTTATTGATGCTGCATTTGAAGTTGATAGTGATGTTCATATGGATGATGATGATGATGAGACACGTGCTGGTAATGAAGAACCGTTTGAGCTTGAACCAGATATGCAGAAGCGACATGATAAGTACAAAAAATTGGCCAAACAGAAATTCTATCCTACTTGTGAAGGTGGGGTCAGCACACTCTCTGCAATTATCGAGCTGCTTAATGTAAAGAAACAATTTGGAATTTCCGGTAATTGCGTGAACAGTTTGTTGACAATGATAAAAGGGTGGCTACCAAAGGAAAACACATTGCCCAGTAAGTATTCAGAGATTAAGTCAATGGTTACAGATCTGGGAATGAAATGTAAGTCTATTCATGCGTGCCCGAATCATTGTATTCTGTATTATAAAGAGCATGAAAATGCAACGAGATGTCCGGTATGTGACGCTTCAAGATATAAGGTTAAAGAAGGGAAATTTGGGCCGAAGTTGACGAAAGAACCTTGCCTGGTACTGAGACACTTTCCTGTTGGAGAAAGACTGAAGAGATTTTATAGTATACCTTGGATATCAGATAAAATGTATTGGCATCATCAAGCAGAAGTTTCCAACGAGTTCATGCGCCATCCGATCGATTCACCTCAGTAGGCTTCAGTGGAAAAGAAATTTCCAGAGTTTGCAGCGGAGGGAAGAAATGTTTGGTTTGGTATTTCAACTGATGGATTCAATCCTAATGGTGTGCAAAGTTTGAATTGGAGTTGTTGGCCTGTGATCTTGGTGATGTATAATCTTCCACCTTCATTATGCATGAAATCAGAATTTCAAATGATGTCCTTGTTGATTCCTGGGCTTAAATCACCGGGACAAGATATATGTGTCTTTGCACAACCACTACTAGATGAATTTAAAGACTTTTGGGAGAACGGGATTTTAGTTAATGATGCGCTCAGAAAGGAAAAATTTCTACTTAGAGCTTGCCTGATGTGGGGGATTCATGACTTTCCAGCACAAGGTGTTTTGTCGGGATGTACTACTCATGGGTATGCTTGTGTTTGCTGTGCAGACAAGACATGGAGTATTCACTTGCCTTACGGTAGTAAGATCGTGTATCCGAACTATCGGATATTCCTTAAGACCAATCACCCATTTAGAAAGAAGGGCGGACTTTTGGGTCTAAAAACAGATGAGCTTAAAACTGCTCCAAAGAGATTGACTGGAAAGGAGTCTCTAGAAAAATTAGCTTTGGTCGAATACAAACCTGGAAAGCTGGTGAAACGCAAAACGGTGAAGAGAAAGAGATACGATCCGGATAATGATGACGGTCTTGAAGTGGAAAATCAACTAACCGGTGCATTTTATAAGAAGTGTGGTTGGTGGGATCTTGAAGTCTACTGTATGCTTCGTTTACGGCATTGTGTTGATGTGATGCACACTGAGAAAAATGTCATGGAACATATTATGGAGACACTCTTCGATAATCAAAATAAGTCTACAACTTCGTGGAATGCACGAGAAGAATTAAAAGCGCTAGGTCTCCATTGTGGACAGTGGACTACACAAAGTGGAGCTGATGTAAAACCAGTGCCGGTGTTTGTCTTGAGCAAAGGTGAAAAGGCTGATTTTTGCAGGATTCTTAAAGATCTTAAATTTCCTTCTGGTTTTTCATCCAACATAAGCAACAATGTCAATATGCAAATGCTGAGTATAACTAACTTGAAATCGCACGACTACCATGTGATTATGGAGTATCTATTGCCGGTTCTGCTTCAGCATGCTTTTCCACGCCACAAAGAGTTGCGTACTGCACTTCATCAAATCAGCCTGTTTTTCAGAATACTGTGTTCCAAAGTTCTGTGTAAAAGTGATCTCCGGAAGGCTGAACTCATGGTTGCAGAGGCAATGTGTGTTTTTGAAAAGTACTTTCCAGCTTCTTTTTTTGATATAAGTGTCCACAATATGGTTCACTTGGCTGATGAAGCATTGATTTGTGGACCCGTTATGTATCGGTGGATGTACCCTTTTGAGAGGTAAATAGTTCTTATACTTGTATGGTGTTTGTTATTTTTTATACCAGTCTTTTGTTTTACTTATATGCGGGTACTGAAACAGGGCAATGAAGAGCTGCAAAAACATACCAAGTAATAAAAGATATAAAGAAGGGTCTATTGCAGTGTCCTACGGTGCACAAGAGTTTGTCGTGAATGCGATGGAATTCATGCCAAATGGTAGCGACGGAAATCACAAGGGCACTTAGGAAGCATTTTTACATCCGGATTCAGAGTTCAGTGATGTGGGTCCTCAATCAAAAGAGAAGAAAGTAAAACTGACTAACGTACAATTTGTACAAATACGTCGGTGGGTATTGTTTCGAGTAAACCCTCCGGGTCTCGACGACTATTACAGGTATGTATTTATACTGCGTAACTACCTTTTCTTCAAATTTACATTTTGGAAATAAAGAAATTGATTTCCGACTATTCCAACATGTTTTATCTTGTTAGGGAGTATGGCGAAACCGTATTACCCATTTTAGATTCTAATGGTAAAGAGATCACATTGGACGAGGTAGAAAAACAAACTAGCTTCATTACCTGGTTGGCTGATAAGGTATGTCACTCTGTTTGTTATTACTTGAGAAGCTCAATATGATCTATTACCTTATCGGCGTATTTAGGTTGAGTGATGATAACTGAAAATTCACACAAACTTACACTTCAGTTTGCCTTAATGGAAGCCCAATACGGTTAGAGCCCTTTATGGCAAAATTATAATATACATGATGTTGCGAGTTTATCACTTGTTGACTGTTGTCCATATTGTTTTGCATAGCTAACGGAGGAGGGAAAAACGGATTCAGACTTATGGCGATTGGCATGGGGTCCAGTTGGAGCAGTAGAGTTTGAAAAATACCGCGTAAATGGTTTTGTTTTTGCTCCAAGATCTTATGAAGAAGACCATTCTACTCAAGATAGTGGTATCTGCGTAGAGGCATACACGACGTTTAGGAGAAATAAAAGTGATAAATCCCCTGAAACTCACTTATCAAAGTGGTATGGAGTGATCAATCAAATCCTTGAATTAGACTATACTACTTTTCATGAGACCGTGTTCTACTGTGATTGGGTGAAGGCAGGTAGTGGAATCAAAGTTTGTCAAGATTCCGATTTAGTTTTAGTTAAATTGAATAATATGAGGAGTTCCGGTAATTTGTATGACGAGCAGGCAGTTCTTGTTGAAGAGGCTAGCCAAGTCTTTTATTCCAAAGATTTGAAAAGTTCTGATCACTGGGTTGTTATTCATTAACCAAAACGAATAATGGCAACAGTGGACAAACTTGAGAAACCTAGTCCTGGCGATTTTCAGAACATATTTGCAGATGAACCTCATTTAGCTCGTCTGATGGTGCAACGAAAAACTTGATCTTGATTACACAAACTAGTTAATTAGTTTCTATCTACTTTTATGTTCTGGATTTTTGATTTGTATTCGGACGATCTGTAGCAAAATAACCTTAATGATTCATTGTTTCTTGAAAAGATCCGCAAAATTTATTATCGAACTTAAATTTTGACAAAAAAGATGTGAATATGTGCGCTTGGAAATGATCATTGCATAATTTGATACAATCGGTTCAATCCAAATTACTCTTGGATTATCGTTCTTGATAGTGGTAAGAAGACATATGCTAGATCTCGAATTTTCAAGATTGATGGTTGTATTCAGATGACCTGTAACAAAATAACCATAATGATTCATTGTTTCTTGAAAAGATCCGCAAAATTTATTATGGAACTTAAATTTTGACAAAAAAGATGTGAATTTGTGCGCTTGGAAATGATCATAGCATAGTTCGATAAAATCGGTTCAATCCAAATCACTCTTGGATTATCATTCTTGATAGTGGTAAGAAGACATATGCTAGATCTCGAATTTTCAAGATTGATGGTTGTATTCGGACGACCTGTGACAAAATGACCTTAATGATTCATTGTTTCTTGAAAAGATCCGCAAAATTTATTATCAAACTTAAATTTTGACAAAAAAGATGTGAATTTGTGCGCTTGGAAATGATCACTGCATAATTGGAAACAATCGGTTTAATCCAAATCACTCTTGGTTATCGTTCTCGACAATGGCAAGTAACTTATGCTAAATCTCGAAATTTCAAGATTGATTGTTATATTCGAATATCTCATAACAAATTACCGTAATGATTCACCATTTCTTGAAAAGATTCGCAGAATTTATTATCGAACTTAAATTTTGACAAAAAAGATGTGAATTTGTGCGCTTGGAAATGATCACCGCATAATTGGATACAATCGGTTTAATCCAAATCACTCTTGGTTATCGTTCTCGACAATGGCAAGTTAACTTATGCTAAATCTCGAAATTTCAAGATTGATTGTTGTTATATTTGAATATCTCGTAACAAATTACCATAATGATTCACCGTTTCTCGAAAGGATTCGCAGAATTTATTACCGAACTTAAATTTTGACAAAAAAAATGGGAATTTGTACGCTTCTAAATGACCATTATATAATTGGATACAATCGGTTCAATCCAAATCACTCTTGGATTATCATTCTCGACAATTGTAAGTTAACTTGTGCTAAATCTCAAATTTTCAAGATTAATCGCCATATTCGAATATCTCGTAACAAATAACTGTAATGATTCACCGTTCCTGAAAAGATCTGCAAAATTTATTATTGAACTTCAATTTTGACAAAAAAGATGTGAATTTGTACGCTTCTAAATGATTATTGGATACAATCGGTTCAATCCAAATCAATCTTGGTTATCGTTCTCGACAATGACAAGTTAATTTATGCCAAATATTTAATTTTCAAGATTGATTGTTGTATTCGAATATCTCGTAACAAATTATCGTAATGATTCACCGTTTCTTGAATCCAAATAAATGTTGGATTAATTTGTACACTTGGAAATGATTAATTACTCGATTGGTTCTTCAATCATCATTCTCGACAATGATAAAATACAATGTGAATTTTTCTATTTGAAATCAATATTTGCGAAATCATTTAAAACCAAATCACTCGGTTCTTACTCCCGCTTATCAATTCCTGGAAAGATCCACCAATTTTATTATCGACTACATTTTTGATAAATACAAATTTTTAATGTCCATTTACACGTGCCAAAACATATTATTTGGCATAAATAAAGATCCAAGGAACTAGGGCCTTGACAAAGTGTCACATGTTATTTGGCAAACTATAGTCTCGGTTTGCATTGGCAGACCACAATCAGGCCCAAAAACTACCGACCACCCACCTACCCACCTGTAGAAACTCTTTCTAGTTTATATCAATTAATCCTAACAATCTGGGTTTTCTAAAAATAAATTTTCTCCGGAAATTTCTTCGGATCGAGTTCACAAATTCACCCCCCCCTTTTTTTTTCTCTCCCTCCTCCAAATCTGCAGAATATTTCTGAAGCTTCAAAAATTCCCCCTAATTTTTTCATCTCCCGCTCACACAGAAGATTTTCTTTCCTGAATTCAGGTCTCAATAACAGAAACTTATCACTCGAAAAAAATTCAACAAATTAAGATCCAAAAATTCCCTCTCTTTTTTCATCTCCCGCTCCCAATTTTCACCAAAATTTAATTCCAAAATCCCAGAAATTTGCTTATAAAAGAGGCCTTCAACAAAATGATTTTCATTGTATTTGAAAAACAAGTTATTTTTTTGTCAAGGTACTTATCAAACCTTTAGTTTATTTCTGATTTTGTATTTTAGGGTTTCTGATATTTTTTTGTTAGGGTTTGTTTATTGAAAAGATGATTTGGTTTTAATCTGTTTTATAGATTAAAACCAATTTCTGGAAAGGGGTTTTCTTCTAATGTTTTTTATTAGGGTCTGGTTATGGAAAAGATGATTGGTGTTAATCTGTTCAATAGACTAATACCAATTACTGAGAAAGGGGGTTTTCTTCTTCTGATATATAATCAGATGGATGAAAATTTTAATGATGTTTTGATGTTTGTTTTAGGTTTTGATAGAACATTAGAATCAATTGAAGGGGTCGTTTTATTTCTTCAATTGGATTAAGTTCCCTGGTTTTTTCTTGGAATAAGCTTGGTAGTTTGTGGAACTGGTGTTAGTATTCTTTGGTTGTTTTATTTTTCTGTTAATTGAAAGGTTCATGATTGTACCATATATCACTTTTTTATGTTTTATTTGATTTTATAGTTGTTCGTTTTTGCTGTATTGCATATGGAACCAACTGCAATCTCTAATGGTGCACCCACAACAGTTCCTACATCTCAAACTACTGAAATTGCAACAAATGTTCCCACTGCTCAAACTGCTCCAAAGCTGAGGGTAGAAATGGATGAAAGTGGCAGACTTAAAGGTCCCAATTCACAACAATTTGCTACTCTTACTGGAGAACTTGTCCGGGCACATTGTCTGGTGTCATTCCTAGATTGGAGGATAGTTCCAAGGATCTTGAAAGAGAATATCTGGAATAAGTTGATGGTATATATTTTATACATTGTACTTACAATCTTATCTACCCTGATGTTTGATTTATTTCAGTTTATATATGTGTTCTTTTGTGTTTGATTTAGGATAGGATGGCTTGATTTGTATTGTCTTTGAATTTCTGACGTAAAAGCTTGTTTATTTCAGCAAAAGTATGAGTTTAACGTTCCAAGTCATTTGGCCAAGAAGTTTGTGATGAAAACTTTCCCCCAGAAGTTGAGGTCATTCAAGTATGAGTTACGGAGAGGTCCTCTCAAGGGAAAAATCACCATGGCTGAAAAAATAGCTGCATGCCCTATGCATTACAACCTTGATCATTGGAAAACTTTTGTGTTACACGAGAGTGACCCTGCTGTTAAGCAAAAGCATGCCAAGTGTGGATCCAATCATAAGAAGAAGAGCATTAAGCACACTCTTGGACGACTATCATATGCAAACAAATGTTATAATCTTGTAAGTACCTGCTATCAAATTTTTTACCCTTTTAAATCATCACATGTTATACTTGTGTAAGACTAACATGTACATACTGTATATGCAGGCTCAAAAAGAAGGTGGGATTGATAATGTTAGGCGGGGCGTCTCGTGGATGGAGGGTCATGTAGGAAAAGATGGAAAAGTTCACCCTTCAGCTGTCGAGGCATATGTAAGTCTATTAGGAATACTTCAAATTTATATATTTACTTTTGAATGATCACTTACCCTTGTCAATATGTATCACAGGAGAAAGTGAAGGCTGCTACTGAAAAAAGAAAGAGACTAATTGATGAAGGATTGGTAGACCCCATGGACATCGATAACGATGAAATAACCGAAGTTTTTGGCCCTGACAAAGGCAACTCTGGTTTATTAGGTTATTCCTCGCACACATCTAAAGCACAAACGTTACAAGCAAATCTTGCAACCTCTGTCATGGCTGCAAAGGGTGCCAGGATGGACGAGATTGAGCTGGAAAGGACAACCCAGAGAATTACAAAGGTGAACTATTGAATTATCTGTTTTGTTTTTATTTACATGTCATTAAAAATCTAGGAGTTCTCTGAGTTGTGTTCACTGTTGGAATAGATTGTGCTGCAAGCTATACGAGACCAACAGAAAAACCAGCATCCCCAAGCTATGGCAAACAAGCCGGAAAACCTCCCAGTAGCTATGGCAGAACAACAACATAACATCAAGCTATGGGAGAGCAACAACAAAACGAACATGCTGGCAACAATCAACCAATTCCAAATATTCAGAGAATCACTGTTCCCAATCACGGCTCAAACACCGGTCTTGTTGGCGTTGAAAACCCGCAGGACGGAGTCCAATTCGTGCATCTTTTCAACAGAAAGAGATTAACAGTTGCTACAGGATATGTAGTTTATGGACAAGAAGGAGAAATGTGTCACACAGTTCAAGTCTTGGCAGACGAGAGGAAAATACGTCTGAAATCCATTTATGATGGTGACTGCCAAGTACCCGATGCTCCTCAAGCCTATGATCGTAATCACTTGTGGGAATATACTGCAAATGAATTTTTGATTTGGCCTGTGTCGCGTATGGAGTTCATGAATGAATGAACAATTCCTGATCTATTAGGTTTCTCTGCATTTTAGTCTATTTCTTTTGTGAACTTCGAAATTAGATCTTTTTCAATTTTTCATCTTTAATAAAAGTATTTTTTCTTCTCTGGTATGTTCAATTTGCTTGCCAACCAACCTTTTTAACTCCGCCATTTGTAAAATGCCGGTCCCAAGCCCGGGTAAAGGAGGAGGGAAGATGGGATCTTATTCTTTTCCGGTCATTTGCATTTAACATTCTCCATTTTCAGTTTGTAAAAAAAGTTTATTGGGACTCTGAAGGTTTTAGGTGCAGATGGATTGATCTCTGAAGAGGTTAGATTTCTGGTCTTTGTTATTTACTATTCATTTAATGGCAAAAGTGGAAGGTAGACATGTATGGATGTATTATGGTGTGCATCCATTTATATACAATAATTCTGTGATACCAACTCTGTTTCCTACTGGCAGTTGTATGAACTAGATGACCCAATTGAAGGAACAGATTTTCTTACTAATTTTGCTTAATTGTTCAGCTGAAACGAGTGATAGAATCTGATGCAGCGATGACGGAGGATTTAATCTCTTTAACATATAGTTCCACTGGATGAATCCATGACTACAACAAATGCAATTGTGTCTTTACAGGTAAATTACTTATCCTTGATATGTCTCAGGTTTTTTATGGTAATGACTTACTTGTGGACTTACTGTTGGTTCACTGCAGGTACGGGCTGTAGTTTCATCTTTAGGGTACTTTAGATGTTTAGATAGTTAGTTAAAGCAAAATTCTCACTAAAGTTCTGTTGCGAAGTGGGCAAGTGGCAAAAGTTTATTTTTAAATTCTGTTTGTTGGCTCTGTCATGATAAACTTGAAATGTTGAATGGTCTCAGTGAGTATGTAGGAAACGATTTTAGAGGCTCCTAATTGGGATGATAAATATCGCTGCTCTATATGTGCATTTGATCAATTGGAGCATTAGTACCAGTGAGTAGTACTCAAATATATGTCATGGTTAACTGCAGGTGATAGCAGCAACAAATCGAGCTGATGTCCTGGATCCTGCCCTCATGCGTTTAGGTCGTTTGGATCGAAAAATTGAGTCTCCATCTGCTGGTTTATGTGTAGAGGTAGTTTAACATCTTTTCTCACTTTCTCATCTTTACTAGGTTCAGTCTAGTGAACAACCAAGCATGAGTATGGATAGTTTTTAGTTTAATGTTATAGTAGACTTGCCATTGTATGTGCGTTCAATAATGATATCTTTTTGTTTCCAATTAATATGGTGGATAGGGTGTACGTGTTAAAAACTACAATATGCCAACAAGTTATGGTAAAATTCTATTAATTTATTATTTGTTATTGCTTTTTAATTCGCTTTGTGGTGATACCATCTGAAGTAGTGCATTATGGGTCTTAATGAGAATTCAAATCATAAAAAGTATAACCCAGTAAGATTCTCATGTTGCACATCCTGTTGACACACCAAATGTGGGGATCCCTAAGCATGGAAAACCAGAAATAGAAAAGGATGAGGAGTCACCTCTGAATGAAGATGATGATGACGACTTGGATGATCTGGACCAGGAAGATGAAGAGCCTAGCATAGGTCATTTGGTATTGGCTCAGAATGAAAAGGTACACTGTTTTTGTAATCCATCATTGGATGAGACAGGAAATGTAACGTCGTCATGTTAGAATCTCATGTAGCTTTTAGCTTTTCAAGTTTTAGTTAATAAGCTTAGAAATTGTACTGTTATTTTTTACAGGAGCAAATGGAAATGTATTCTCAAGGATGGCGTAGTGCATTTGAAAGACAGAGATGTCCTGTTTACAAAGGTGCATTTACTTCTCCCTTCAACTGCTCTATACGTAGTTCATTTCATGTCTTGCATGATCACATGAAAAACTTTGTATTTACAGTTCCATCTCATAATACATCGTGTTTGTTTCCTTTTTTACCTCAGTTTATTTTCGAGAAAGCAGTAGTTCCACCTGTGGCTCAACCACCAACAACAACATCAGCTGTGAATGCTCCTTCCCAGGAACCGCAACGACACTACCAGTTCCTTCCGCTGGGCCTAATGCGAATCCGTTAGGTTAACATTATTAGTCGTTGGATCAGGATGACCTAAAATTGCACCATATCTGCAGTTGCGGGCCACTTGAAATCCGACTTTTTTTTATTTACCGGTACTGTATTTTGTAACTTGAGATGTGCATGAGAAAATTTATAACACAAATAAGAAGACACATCATTTTCTTAATGGCCAGTTAAATTGTGTTAAAATCGTTACAAAAGACTCTATGACAATAACAACCATGAATAAAGAATCCACGTGTCATAATTTTATTGGTCAATTAAATTTTATTAAATTTGTTACAAAATTTATAACAATTACAACCATAATTAAAAAAAACACGTGTCATCTCCTTAATGGTCGGTCACACCTATAATAAAATATTTTATTACTAGTTACAACCATTACAAAGTTAATGATAAGCATAATATATCATTTTTGGTTAAACCATAACAAACTTAATGTGATGGATTGTAGTTATAATATTAATTATATATTAATTATTTTCTGTAATGGATATTAGTTGTCATATCAAAACTATGACACAAATTATAACACCACATTTAGCACATTTATAATCCATAACAAATATTTTAAGTGATGGATTTATTGTATAACAAAAACCTTAATATGGTGTAGTGATCTTGCTTCTCTTGAATGTCTTCCATGATTCTTCTTAGCCATACAACATGAGATGTAGCTATGGATGCCGAAATGTACTCCGCTTCCTCCGTGGATTGAGCTACGGTTTCTTGCTTCTTCGATGCCCATGCGAAAATACCCGAACCAAGAGAAAAAACATAACCCGATGTACTCTTCATGTCATCATACACCCTCCCAAGTCGCTATCACAATAGCCAACTAATTTGACATCCAAATTTCTTGAATACATGATTCCAAAATTTCTTGAATACATGATGCCCATATGATGTTTGTTCATTGATAGATTTAACTAAAGATTCATTATCATAACACGCCCATATCTTAAGCTCTTTAGACTCTCCTCATCGTCACCATACTCTTTGTTTTCTTCGAGACCAAGAATCTTCTTGATATCTTTAATCTCGCGATTTCTTCTAAGTTTCCGTGTGCTTGCATCTCTTGCATTCAAGGGTTTCCCTTGCATTGCATAAACGCCGAAGTAGTCACGATTGGCACCAGAAATCCCCGCCATCTGCAAAGACCACTATTATAGCTAGATTCTTTTGTTTACAGCAATAGATGTTGGATAAGCTATTTTGTGGTGCTTTGACACCATATATTATATCTTTTATCCTAAATTGATCGTTGTTTGTGTATTTTTGACAGATAAATTTTCTTTATAGATTTTCCAATCTTTTTTAACGTATAAATTCTTTTAGTTCATTTCTTAAGCCACGTCTAACTTTTATACGGAAAATATACAAAAATTTGGAGAAGTATAAAAAATAAAATAAAAAATGTACCGTTGTTTATGCTCGTTGCGTAGATAATTCAAAGAGCTTTTCAAATATATAAATTTCACAAAAATCCGACTTGCCGCTTGGAAGATGCGGAGTTTTATAAAAATGGCATTTTTGTAAATACAAAACCTTGTGACAGGAATCTTTTTCAGAATATTCCTAAATCTAATGGCTAAGAACTAATATAAGGGAAATCTAACGGTTACGGAAGGTAATGTTTTGACATTCTTTTATTGGCATCCAACGGGGGGAGAATGGATTATGAAGTGCCGCTCTTCGGGAAGTCGACAAAGAGATTGTTATGTTCCGATCTCCATATTTATTATGTGGTGCAAGCAAATGCATACGGTCTTTCAAATGTGAGGTTACAAGCCAAATGCTAAAAAACTATGACCCAATTACTAATTTGCTCTTTTTATACTTACCACAAGGGATTTCGCAGACTCGCCTTCTGCTAATACCAACGTGCACTCGAGCGATCTCTCGCCACCCGCTAAGTTTGCATCTTCTAGATTTTCCAAATGAGTTATTCTTCGAAACCCGTCGTTCTTCCTTAGCTTTCTTTCGATAGTCCCAAGTACTTTCTTTCGATAGTCCCAAGTACTTCCTTAGCGGTCATCTACTTATCAATATATTCATATTTTTCAAGCAAAAAAAAAAAAAAATCAAAGCAAAGAAGATGCATAGAGATCATAGAAACTCAAGCAAAATTTATGAAGCTAATTAGAACACTTACCTAGATATAATAGTAATTTTGTATGCAAATTCATTAGATTCAAGCTAATATGGCAAATATAAAAGTAGATTATCGAAAACATTTGTTGATATTTAAGGGCCTGATAAATACCCGTACTCGACGGATAGTTAATGTTTTTATCAGGTCCGGTTCCGAGTCCATCAATTTAGAACCGGGCCCGGAAACCGTTAGGACTCGATAGCATCCGTTGGCATCCTATAGAAATCATCGGTGTTTTGGTTTTTATCAATATATTCATAGTTTTCTAGCAAAAAAAAAAAAAAAAGGAAAAGAAGAATAAATCAATGAAAATTACGAAGAATTGGTTCAAGTATAAACCTGTTCAAATTGTCCTTCTGTTGTGCTCACCGAAAGTTCCCACCTTTGGCCAATTTTCTTTCTTATACTGCCTCACCAAGAAAGAAAAAATGAAAATGTAAATGATTGAGTAGACTGGATACATAAGAGGGGGTGCAAGTCAAGTGTGAGGGCTAATCAGTGAAAGACCTTGAAGTTTGATGTGGCGTTCTTTAGTACATATCCAGATAGCCGAAGAAGGAGTCGACTTCAATGCTTTCACTGTTGAATTTAACTTCGACTCTTGTTCCAAAACAAGCAGCAATCTCCCGGAGCCGCTTTTGCATCAGGGGAATGAGATCTCCTTGTTCAAAGCCAGACATGTTGAATGCTTGGAAATCAAGCTGGAATGTAATGCGAGTCCCCTTCAACGGACTGTCTTCAACAGTTTCAACTGCTGGTATTTCCACCATGTCGTGTTGAAAACACCTTAAATGAGCAAAATCAATGTAAAAATTAATTTAAGCCAATCTCGTAAAGAAAATCAAAATTCTGAAAATCCATAATAGCAAAATTGAGAGAACATATTTACAATGTGATCAAAAGTTCGAGACAAATAAACCGAGCTAATTAAATCCCAAATATAAATAAAGATCAAACCTGTCTATGTGATTGTGATGAACCGTCGCCAGTTTGAACAGTAAACGACTTTGAGAACAATTTTACCAACTCCAAAGAACTGAATATTGACATCTGAACCGAACCATTGGTCAAAACAGAAATTGTATCATTATCCGTAGTGACCTCGAGACTGTCCATGGAATCATCTTTAAAGTGGTGATATACTGAGTTACCAATAATCTGATCCACCAAATTTAACACTGCGGGAACGAAATTAACCTATTTATAAACAATTTTTGATGTACTAACATCATGCTCTGTTGTTTTGCTTCAGGCTCTTACTGATGCATTTTCTAATTCTCCCCTGGAGAAACGCAAATATTTGAAGGAGACAATTGGATGCTTGGCATCTATAACTGATATCATAGAAGTAAAAAAAGTTTTTATTTCGTTATTAGCAGGGGAATTGGAGAATCAAGGGGGAAACAGGAAGGTGGACGAGCAAGGAGCACAAAGGTGCGTGATAGTGGAGTTTGCATCAGCACTTGGTTTAGGAGCTAGTGAGGATCTTGTTTATATAATTTTCGACTGCATTACACCTGCATTGCTAGATGATGGAACTTACTGCAAATTTTTTGAGGAGCGTACTTGCTTTTACTCATCCAGATTTGTTGAAATGATGAGTCACTTGCTTGGTGTCAAGTTATCTGATGGTATCATGGGTCTAAGAAGGCGCTTTGCATGTTTGCACACTTTGGTTGTGTACTTATTAAAGAGTGATTCAGAAATGATATGTGCTAAGGCCATCCCTGTGATGTTCTACTACTCCTAGTAATTCTCTAGAATTTTGAAACTTGCCTTTGGGAAAGTGCCTTGTTAAATATGTCCCCCAATTGGTATTCCGTCTTGCAATACTTGAGTTCTATCTCACCATCTTCAACCGCTTCTCGAATGAAATGGTACTTGAGTTTGATGTGCCTTGCTTTACAGTGCTCAACCGAATTTTTGGACATTGCAATTGCCGATTTGTTGTCACAAAAGATTGCGCTGCTTTCTTCTTGCTTCTCTTGAATGTCTTCCATGATTCTTCTTAGCCATACAACATGAGATGTAGCTATTGATGCCGAAACTACGGATGTACTCAAGTCTACTAGTCACTTTTTGAAACTGCAATTCGACACCCCTCTGTAGTGCTTGACGCCTATCTTCGTATTTTGCAAGCCTAATCCGGTAAAAATCTTCAATGATTTCTTCTACATCTGCATAAAGCTTCGGCTTTCCTTCGGAGTCGAGAAGGTACATCTTCTCGGTTTGAAAACTCTTCTCGAGTCTTAACCACTGTAGAAGCCCGCCCTTACCACCCTCCTTCCGTGCCTGATTGATACTTTCCTCA
This sequence comes from Papaver armeniacum, assembly GCA_023531295.1. NCBI lineage: Eukaryota > Viridiplantae > Streptophyta > Magnoliopsida > Ranunculales > Papaveraceae > Papaver > Papaver armeniacum. The sequence goes on from JAJJWW010003368.1 coordinate 169,078, forward strand.
CTCTTGAAGATTACTCGAATGCTTATCGTTGTATGAGTGCATCGGTCTTCTGTCTCTTGGATTAATGAATTTTGTTTATTTTTCAACTTAGCCAAGACATTTCTGTAATCATCGGTCCACATCTGGACAGGAAGTGCAGTTATTTCTACCGTATTGTCACCGATCTCTTCTATGACACCTTCCGAAACGAAGCCCGATCATTCATTATGATTTTACCCTTATGGCCTTTGTACCACGGTTCCAATTTTTGTTCAACTGTCCTACCTTCTAACTTACTCATTATCTTCTCAACTAGCACACGGGGGTTGTAGCATGGAATCTTGGTTTTCCAACCGGTAGCTATTCCGGAACGACCGTTCACAAGAACCAACGGGATAATCGGGAAATAATGCTCGGGCTGAACCATCATGTCACGCTCGCGGCGATAATTTAATAAGCCATCGTCCCCTTCAGGAAATAACATTCTTGCGGATGGAGATAAGTTTGTGCAAAGGTACCTCGCAGGTGAATATCGTGTGACCCCTCGGACTCTGTCACCAAAATATGCATCTGACTCAAACAGGTTCATGTTGTTTGTCCCGACGAAGTTTTGGGCCAGCCCAACAATGGTTCCGTTGATATTCTCTGCACCATGTCCATATGCTGTTGAAGAAGAAACGGAAGCACTGAAATTCTCTAATGGTTTTTGTGTAACAGGATTTTCCTTTGGCTCAGTTTTAAACCATCGACATAGCAGGGTATGGAACGTGATAGATCTGTCCGTCCGTAGAATATCAGCTCTTTGTTCACGAAGTCCCGGAATCTAATGCTGGTTTGTGCGTAATCACGTAATTCAACCACTGTGTTCAATATCCATTCTCTTCGTTGGGAGACTTTGCTTTTGGAAAATGCCAGTTTGATCGCGTTGTCGTCCTCCTCATCAAACCAAACAATATGCTTCTTGTAACTCTCCGAGTTGTTAAAATACTCCTTCCCTTCGTCCGTGGAACTGGACCCCAAACCTTTATAATGCTTAAAAGTATAATTAAAACGATTTGATTTGTATCTGTGCCCTTTATCCATTCTTCGTAATGCTGGATGGAATAGAATGGAATGGCCAGCTGTGAATTTTTCTTGAAAGTTTTTACTATGGGAGTTATCAGTTCAGATAGAAAGGGATGATCTTTAATTTTAATCAAGGAAGGCCAAAGATGGTGGAACATGTTTATAATGAGACCCTTTATGTGTGCACCGTCTCTATCATGCAGACGAAACAAAAGTCAATCAAGCCCAGTCAGATATCAGTTAATCAAGCCCGGTTAGATATCAAATTTTCTAGTTATTGAAGGGAAGTGAGAAAGAACCTGGTCAGCCATTATCATAACACGCCCATATCTTAAGCTCTTTAGACTCTCCTCATCACCATACTCTTTGTTTTCTTCGAGACCAAGAATCTTCTTGATGCCGAAGTTGTCACGTTTGGCACCAGAAATCCCCGCCATCTGCAAAGACCACTATTATAGCTAGATTCTTTTGTTTACAGCAATAGACGTTGGATAAGCTATTTTGTGGTGCTTTGACACCATATATTATATCTTTTATCCCAAATTGATCGTTGTTTGTGTATTTTTGACGGATAAATTTTCTTTATAGATTTTTTCAATCTTTTTTAACGTATAAATTTTTTTTAGTTCATTTCTTAAGCCACGTCTAATTTTTAAAGGGGGAAAAAAAATGTACCGCTATTTATGCTCGTTGGGTAGATAATTCAACGAGCTTTTCAAATATATAAATTTCACAAAAATCCGACTTGCGGCTTGGAGTTTTATAAAAATGGCATTTTCGTAAATACAAAACCTTGTGACGGGAATCTTTTTCAGAATATTCCTAGATCTAATGGCTAAGAACTAATATAACGGAAATCTAACGGTTACGGAAGGTAATGCTTTGACATTCTTTTATTGGCATCAAACGGGGGCAGATTGGATTATGAAGTGCCGCTCTTCGGGAAGTCGACAAAGAGATTGTTATGTTACGATCTTCATATTTATTATGTGGTGCAAGCAAATGCATCCGGTCTTTCAAATGTGAGGTTACGAGCCACACGCTAAAAAACTATGACGCAATTACTAATTTGCTCTTTTTATACTTACCACAAGGGATTTCGCAGACTCGCCTTCTGCTAATACCAACGTGCACTCAAGCGATCTCTCGCCACCCGCTAAGTTTGCATCTTCTAGATTTTCCAAATGAGTTATTCTTCGAAACCCGTCGTTCTTCCTTAGCTTTCTTTCGATAGTCCCAAGTACTTCAGACTCCACTGAAACATTAATATTTAATCAAATTAAGTAACCATCGATTCAAGATAAAGAATATAAAAGGTTGATGTTTGCTGGTAGTTGACTTTCTATATCAAATGTCTCTCGGGGAGTTGCCAATTTTTCTCTGTTCTTCGGGTCGAAGACCGGGTTGTCAATGACTGCATTTACGGATATCGAAAGGTACTTCGTGACCAGGTGTGCTTTAAGATCCTTGTCGATTTCCCTACTAAGTATGGGTAATAGATGGTTAGCCACCTGGTCGGTGACATACTCCACATGTGTTCCTCCTCCGATAGTAGCTACTCCGTTTACAAAGCTAATCTGTTCAGACAAATGATAAAAATGGTAAGCAGTGAATAACGGTGTAAAGTTTAGTAGAAGGTCTAGAGGCTTTGGATAATGGATGGGTTATATCCCTAAATTTCTCAATTCAATTATGTAACCTCCCTTATTAGGCCGACCGAGCGAAGCGAGGGAGGACTCTATATATGATGATTTTATGCCAACGTGGGACATGACTTTTTTTTTCCTTCAATTTGACACAAAAGATTGAATTCGGTGTCCCTCAAAATTTTGGTCCGGACGCCTGGAAAATTCAAAAATGCCCCTCCCTTTCAGTCCAATAGTTACAACTCATTATTTATCCTATTTTTAAGGGGTATAATTCAACCGAACTTTAATAAAACATATCCAAAAATCCGCGCCATGGAACTTTCCAAATTTTATCCCGTTGGAATGGTTTTAAAAAAAAAAATACGCAATGAGTAAAACAACAATATCAAATTTAGAGTTTTTACAAAAAAATCGGAGGTGTTTATCATTTTAGGCACAATTTTCGAAAATTAAATGTTTATCCACTATGCAAACCACGACAAATGATACATAATACTTTATGTAGTCATTGTTTGGTTTGTGCATCAACTTATTTTCCGTTGCAACTAATAGAACAGTGTAGTCCCTCCGTTTCAATAAAGGTGATACTTTCTCTATAGGCATAATTATCAAAAATTGAATGCATGGCCGTTATGCAAACCACCACAAAGGATGCATAACACATTATGCAACCATATTTTGGGTTATGCGTTGGCTAATTTTCCGTTTCAGGAAAAGCGATACTTTCACCACGTGTCAGGAAAAACGATACTCAAACCGTGCCAGGAAAAATGATATTTTCATGCGGTGTTAGAAAAATGATATTTTCACCCCGTGTCAGGAAAAATCATACTTTCACCCCGTGTTGGAAAAATGATGCTTTCACCCCGTTTCAGGAAAAGTGATACTTTCACCCCCTTGTCTAGAAAAGTGATACTTTCACCCCCCTTGTCTAGAAAAATGATACTTTCAGCCTTTAAAAGTATCTCTTTTTCTGAAACGGAAGTAATATATACCTAAGAATATCGTTCCAACAAAAAAAAAGATGCATGATGAATTACGAAGCCACCGCAAAGGATGCATAATAGTTTATACAATCGTATTTTGGTATGTATCCACTAATTTGGTTATGCAACCACTAAAACGGTGTATATGCCTCGAAAATAACATTCTGACAAAGAAAAGGGATCATCGGTGTTTTGGTTTTTTTCGGTCGGCCCTCTCACCGTGGTAGCGGTCATCTACTTATCAATATATTCATATTTTTCTAGCAAATAAAAAAAAAAAAAAAAAGAATAACTCAAAGCAAAGAAGATGCATAGAGATCACAGAAACTCAAGCAAAATTTATGAAGCTAATTAGAACACTTACATAGATATAATAGTAATTTTGTATGCAAACTAATTAGATTCGAGCTAATATGGCAAATATAAAAGTAGATTATCGAAAACATTTGTTGATATTTAAGGGCCTGATAAATACTCGGACTCGACGGATAGTTAATGTTTTTATCGGGTCCGGTTCCGGGTCCATCAATTTAGAAACCGGGCACGGAAACCGTTAGGACCCTATAGAAATCATCGGTGTTTTTTTTTTTTTTTTTTTCCGGTCGGCCCTCTCACCGTGGTGGCGGTCATCTACTTATCAATATATTCATATTTTTCTAGCAAAAAAAAAAAAAAAAAAAAGAAAGAAAGAATAACTCAAGCAAAATTACGAAGAATTGGTTTAAGTATAAACCTGTTCGAACTGTCCTTCTGTTGTGCTCACCAAAACTTCCCACCTTTGGCCAATTTTGTGTCTTACACTGCCTCACCAAGAAAAGAAAAAAATGAAAATGTAAATGATTGAGTAGACTGGATACATAAGAGGGGGTGCAAGTCAAGTGTGAGGGCTAATCAGTGAAAGATCTTGAAGTTTGATGTGGCATTCTTTCGTACATATCCAGATAGCCGAAGAAGGAGTCGACTTCAATGCATTCACTGTTGAACATAACCTTGACTCTTGTTCCAAAACAAGCAGCAATCTCTCGGAGCCGCTTTTGTATCAGGGGAATGAGATCTCCTTGTTCAAAGCCAGACATGTTGAATGCTTGGAAATCAAGCTCAAATGTAATGCGAGTCCCCTTCAACGGACTGTCTTCAACGGTTTCAACTGCTGGTATTTCCACCATGTCGTGTTGAAACACCTTGAATGAGCAAAATCAATGTAAAAATTAATTTAAGCCAATCTCGTAAAGAAAATCAAAATTCTGAAAATCCATAATAGCAAAATTGAGAGAACGTATTTTCAATGTGATCAAAAGTTCGAGACAAATGAACCGAGCTAATTAAATCCCAAATATAAATAAAGATCAAACCTGTCTATGTGATTGTGATGAGCCGTCGCCAGTTTGAACAGTAAACGACTTTGAGAAGAATTTTACCAGCTCCAAAGAACTAAATATTGACATTTGAACTGAACCATCGGTGAAAACAGTAATTGTATCATTATCCACCTCGAGACTGTTCATGGAATCATCTTTAAAGTGGTGATATACTGAGTTACCAATAATCTGATCCACTAAATTTAACACTGCCGGAACGAAATTAACTTCTTTATAAACAATTTTTGATGTACTAAGATCAAGAACCCATCGCATTTCTCTTACTAAATTCACTGAATCAAGAACAAGGCCAGGCTTACTGAGGTATACATCTCTGGATTTAAAATACTCCTCAAAACATCTTGAGTTTTCATTTGCCATAATCAATTACTTGGTAATACTGTTGGTTTTATGAACTGGCAAGGAAATCAAGATATGATGTTATATCTCTTTCTTTTTGACTCTAATGTTTTCCCATTACGGATCTGCTGCAGTCGATTACTTGTGATCTGCAGTATGGCTTTTCCTCTCATCTAACTATCTATCTATAATAACTATAATAAAGAAAAGGGTCCTTTATGGTGTCCCATTTGCCATAAAATTTTTACTGATTTTGGTTTTTACAAAACTATCTCTTTCTTTTTTTTTTTTTAACAGTCGATTACTTGATCTGATTGTCATCTAACCAAAAAAATAAATAAATAATGTTTATCCAATATCAAAACTATTTGAATATCAAAATAATTTTTTGAAGCAAGAGGAATGTAGTCCTCAAAAAAATAGTCCAAAATAGTCCCTCCATATATCCCCTTAAAATCACACTTAAATTTAAAACACCATTACTACCACCGATGTTCCATCGCTGCTGACTGCGGTCACAACACCATCGCCACCTCCGCTACCCCAGCACAACCACGCTGCTGTTGCTGCTTCTGCCACCACAATCACGTTTTACCAAAGTAACCGAAATACGCCTCCAATCTTTTTCCTTTGTATACCTTCAAATCTAAATTAGTCCTCCATGTTTTCACCACCTCCGCCTTCCACCACTACTTCCACCACCAACAACACCATAACCTCTGTCACCACCACCACCGCCTTCACCTCCAACTACCACACCGCCACTACCAGCAACAACACTACCTTCCTCGCCGAAACCACCACCACCGCTTTCACCTTCAACACCACCACCACTGCCATCACCACCAACGCCTAACACAACCACCGCCGACTCCAGCACCACCTCCACCTCCGCCACTTCCATTTTGTCAGATTACATTTATCTTTCTCTTTTGATTCGCTTTAAACAATTGATGATTTTCTTTTCAAAATTGAATCACAATCGTTATCCTAAGATTACAATTACCCATACACTTTAAGCTATAAAAACAACGCCCATGGATTCATAATTCGATGTAGCACCGGAATTAAGAATTATCGGTGAATAAAATTGGAAAATTAAGTTTCACCTGTTCAAGCGTACAACAGAATTTATGTGAACATAGTAATAGAAGGGAGGCGGTGCAGTATAGAAAGGAAGATGGTGAACCGCGGAGAGAAAAATGTGAACCAGGTGATGATTGTGTTTGAGCATCACCTACATACGTGTTGTGGGGAGGCGTAACAAAAGAATATTTTCTAGACCCTACACACGGTCTGAATGGTTAACGGGACGTGTTGCAACTATTAAACGCATCCTTTTTTTAAAAAAAAAAAACTTAAACTAAACGTTAACGCATCCCTTATGTACGTGGGTTTTTCTTCTTTTCTTTTTTGTTTCCTAAACAAGCAAAGCAATTCAAAATACAAAAAGATTACACAATAGTGAAGTCAGTCATTTTGACGAACCGAGGAGGAAAAGAAAACCCGTTCTTTGCTTTCCCACGGAAAACCAAAAAAATAACCCGTTCCTGTAGATCTCTTTCCAATTTCTACCGATTCTTAGCCAAATTCTTCATAGTTTTCTTGTGATTTCTCCATTATGAACAACTAATTAGGTGTTTATAGGCCCTAGTGGCTACTGGTTGCTGTTTCTCAATTTGATATGGATTAAATGGTTTGTTTATGGGGGCGGAGAAATTGAAGTTATGCATCGAAATCTCTCCAATTCGGAAATCAACTGAAGCACGTTTCGTCTGCCAATCACAGGCAGTTCTTTTCATGGCTAATCAAGGTAATCATTAACCTAGTGATGGGATTTTTCGTTTAAAGCTCACCGATAATAGATTTGATTAGGATCTGCAGGTTTTTTTAATGAAATTTCTTAATCTTAATTAGACATTTGGCGAACTCCCCTTCTTAATTTTACATCTGTAGTAATTTGGGTTGTGTTCTCTTTCCGATATTGTAAGTTAGGGTTTTTTAATCCTAAACAGTAATCATGTCTTCATTGGGAAATAAATCAACGATTTTATTATGTGATTTTCTTGCGATGCAAACAATAACTTCCCTATTTAAACTCTGTAAGTTGGGGTTTAACTTTCCCATAGGTTTGTATCTCTTGCTAAGATTTCTCTGTAATTCCTGCTTTTATCTCTCTACTGGTTTTCTAGTTTCAATTTTCTGTGCTTTTTGTGTGTGGTTTTAAACTGTTTTATTATACATCTGTTTCACCATGTGTGCTTGGCATGGTGATGTTTCACAACTCTCTGATCAATTGCACAACTCTCTGGTTTTAAGCAATGGTAATGATTTTGTCCTAAGCCAAATTATTCCTTTCCGTTTTCAATACAATAGACGACTGTGGACGAGCTCTATCCTGGGTAGGTTTATTGCTCCAATCCCAGCTAATAGGAAAACTTTTGATATCTCTAAGGCCCTTTCTTTTCTTTGGAAAGTAAGGGGCAGGATATCAGTCAAAAGAACTAGTAGAAGTCGTTTTGCCGTTCTCCTTATTAGGTTTGAATATGAGCATGAGATGAATAGAATTCTCTCTCTAGATACTAGAAGAGTTTTTGGGGATCTTTTGTGTATAAAAAAGCTTGAAATCACTGATGATATTATGAACTGGTTTCCAACAATGGAGATGTTCTTTGTCACAATTCACAACCTTTTTCCAGAGCAAGTCACTAGTGAAAATCTTAGGAGGTATTTTTCCGTCAATGGTCATATTTCATCATTTGGTTTTCCATTTCGCCATCCTGATGGTAAATTTTCTATCAATATCAAAACCTTAGTCAACATCAGGGAACCAATTAGGTTTTCAGTTAATGCAGAAAATGCGCTGGGTGTCTATAATGGGGTGAGCTTTGAATTCCATAACTTCCCATCACTGTTTTGTGGTTACTGTGATTTGATTGGCCATAAAATCAGTGATTGTGCAAGATTTGAAATCGCACAACAGCATGAAGAACTCCAACAACAACAAGCTGAACTAGAAGCTCACTGGGCTGACATGCAACAGCAAGAAGATGAAGTTCAAAATCATGATCCCTTTGTTTACGATAATTTGGAGGAAGCCCAGCCAGCCATGGAGCAAGTAGGTATGGAATGGGATGAGGATTCTTTGTCCTCTTCTTCAACTAGTTCTCTAGCCTCAGAAGTAACATTCACTGATCTTCAAAGAGAATTAGATGTTGATCTAAAAAGTCAGGAAGACAAAAGCTCAAAAATTGCAGCTTTTCAACAAGTTCATAACATGCTGGACTTTTTAGAACATTCCACTATACCTAGCCATGAACAGCCAGACTTACAGAGCATACCTTCCTCTTCTCAACATCAACTTTCTCAAGCTGAACAAGATTACTGGAACAATTGGAACTCTATGGAGAAGTTTTTCAACGAAGAAAGTAATGTGCCAGCATCGAAAAGAATGAGGATTAACGAAGAGGGAAGAAACAATGAAGAAACAAGGGAGAGTAATGTCATAATTATAGAACCCACTGTCAATGTAATGGAACAGTCTAATATTGGGTTCAGAGGCCAATCCAGCTCAGATGCAGTTCCGGATAATGACAGCTCCCATAAGTAAATCACAAGAGGAAGATCCATATCTAGCAACACAGCATCAGGAAACCATTAGGGCCTATATATTTTCTGTTTGTATCCTATCCTATTTACTGCCTTGTTTTTATTTTGGTTTAGTTGTTCTTTTATTTAGGTTAGATTCTCTGTTAGTTCTTTCCTGTATTATAGTAATTACTAGTATTTAACTAGTATCATTGTAATTTAGCTTTGCTTAGTTCCTGTAAATCCTCCTTGCTGCTTCTGTTTGTATATAGTTTACTTTGGCTATAGTAAAATCTGTTAGCTTTGTAAATCTCTGCTACCACATTCCTCTTTCCATAAAAGCTTAAGACTGTGTATATCTGTAAAGACTATTTCTACTCCCAATCGGTTTTTGATCCTTTCAGTCTGCTGATTTTGTTGTGATCTATAGTTGAACTTTACTTAGGTCTAAGTACATCGCAGTCTGTTTTATTGGTTTTGATATAATTATCTTTACAGCATTGCAAAAATTCCAGCTAGATATTCTACAGTTAACAGTCTTTGATCTGTTTTGAGCTATCTGTTCTTTCAGTACTATCATCTAACTCATCTTACGTTTTCCTGCCAATTTAAACTCTTTTTCTTCGCTTTGGCTTCCTGGTAGGCTATTTCTTAAGCTTTCATTATTGTGGAAGGCCTATTCTTGTTTTGATTCTTTTAACTCTCTGTTCTTCTTATCTGAGTCTCACATTTTTACTGAGGTTCACTTTTTTTCTTTTTTCCGTCTTTGGAACTTAATTATGCGGGTTCTATCTTGGAACGTCCAAGGTATTGGAACCCCAATAACACAAGACCATTTTAATCACATAAACTCTTTCTATAAGCCTGATATCGTTGTTTTATCGGAAACTAAAGCCCAACTTTCTAAAATGGAACCTCTATTAAAAAAATTTAAGTTTTTTGATTGGTTTATAGTACCGTCCGTGGGAATTGCAAAAGGGTTAGCGATTGCTTGGCACAATAATATAGAAATGAAACTGATATCAGCAAACCTAAATGTTTGCCACTTTGATACTAAAATTGGAGAAAAAGAAGTTATCTTAACATGTGTTTATGGTGCAGTGGAAGCGGAAGACAAAATTGAGCAATGGTCATACATTGCTCATACAGCGCAGCAATTCAGCAAACCTTGGTTACTAATCGGAGACTTAAATGTGATACTTGATCCGGACGAGAAACAAGGAGGAAATAAATCTAGTTCCAGCAGCAAATCTTTCATAATTGATACAATTGACTCATTAGGACTACAAGATGCAGGTTACGAGGGAGCTCCATTCACCTGGTCAAATAACAGACAAGGAGATGCAAATATATGTGAAAGAATTGACAGAGCCCTGATCTCCTTTCAATGGACGCAAAACTTCCCCAATACCAAGGTAAGTCATCTCCCTAGAGTAGGCTCAGATCATAATCCGCTCATGCTAGATTCTCACCCTGAAAAATCTTTTTTACAAAAACCTTTTAGATGCATCAGATCCTGGCTCAATCATCCATCTCTTTCTTCCATAGTTGCTAATTCTTGGACTCTCCATTCCAGCAGTGATCAAATTATTAACATCCACTCCAAACTTCAACTTCTCTCAAAAGAACTATCTCAATGGAATTCGGATGTCTTCGGAAATATTCACAAAAACATAAAATCCCTAAACATGAGAATTGATTCTCTCCATAAAACCGGTAATCTTTCTGCAAATATAGGAAAAATTAGAAAACTTCAAGAAGATCTAGGAGAGTGGTATAAAATTAAAAATGATTATTACCACCAAATTTCAAGGGACAAGTTTTTCAAAGAATACGACCAAAACACAGAATATTTCCACGCCAATGCTACTAATAGAAAAAGAATAAATGCCATCCATTCGCTTAGAGAACCTTCAGGCCTTTGGATATCTGAAAGAGATCAAATCAATTCTCTCCTGATAAACCATTTTTCGCAGATAGGCACCTCTCAGATTTCAAACTATTTGGAAGACCTATCTAATGTAATAAATCCTTGTATTTCTGAAGAGGAAAACCTTTCTCTAACCATCATCCCTTCAAAGCAAGAAATTTGGAACACTATTACTAATATGAATCAGTGGGGAGCCCCTGGCCCGGATGGTTTCCAGCCGGGTTTCTTTAAAGCCAATTGGGATATTTTGGGACCAGATTTAATTCATGCTGTTCAAGACTTCTTTAAATCAGGAATTTTAGACCCTAATTTAAACTACTCTTACATTACACTTATCCCAAAAATCTCCACCCCACAAACCCCAGCTGATTTTAGACCCATTAGCCTGAGTAATACAATATACAAAATCATATCCAAAATTCTTTCTAACCGTCTAAAACCAATACTGAATAAGATAATTTCCCCAAACCAATCAGCGTTTCTTCCTGGTAGACAAATCACAGATAATATTATCATCGCCCATGAACTCATCCACACAATGAAAACGTCAAAAGCTAGAAAAGGCCATTTTGCTCTAAAATTAGATCTTTCCAAAGCCTTCGACAGAGTGGAATGGAACTTTATTAAATCAGCACTTACAGCGCTAGGTTTTAGAAATTCTGGGGTTAATCTCATAATGCAATGTATTTCTACAACTTCATTCTCCATCCTTCTAAACGGTTCTCCGGGTCCTACTTTCAAAACTTCTAGAGGTCTAAGACAGGGAGACCCACTCTCTCCTTACCTATTCTTAATATGCATGGAGATCCTCTCAAGGTTGTTAGAAAAGGCGGTTGCGGAGAGTAAAATTTCTGGTCTAAAGATAAACAAAAACGCTCCCAACATTACTCACCTTTTCTTCGCAGACGACTGCTTCCTATTCATAAAGGCTGACCTTGGCGAAGCAAAAAATATTCTAGACATTTTATCCAGGTTTGGTGAAATTACGGGCCAAATGATAAACCTTCAAAAATCTGGAATTTACTTCAGCCATAGAATTCATCCGAAACATGGAAAAATTATAGCTAAAATTCTAAAGGTTCCTCTGATGACAAAAAATGATAAATACTTAGGAACGCCACTCTTTTTTGATAAAAAAAAGAAAGGAAAATTTCGAACCTCTGCTACAAAAGTACTATGCGACGCTACAAGGTTGGAAATCAAAATTACTGTCTCAAGCGGGAAGAACGGTGCTGATAAAATCTGTTTTACAAGGTTACCCTACTTACCAGATGCAGATACTTGATCTTCCTAAAGAAACCCTAGACAAAATGGATAAAATACAAAGAGATTTTTGGTGGAATAAAGATAAGAACAAAAAAAGAGGAGGTTATTTTAAAGCTTGGGCAAGCATATGCAAACCAATATCACAAGGAGGTCTTGGAATCAAAAACCCACGTCAATTCAACATTGCCCTATTAACGAAGCTGGCTAGCAGACTTATCTCAGAACAAGATCAACTCTGGGTTAGATTATTAAAAGCCAAATATTTTCCCAATAACCACCCCTTAGAAGCTTCTAGAACATCAAATTTATCTTGGATTTGGACAAGCATACAGAAAGGGCTAAGCATCATTAAAGGAAACTTTGTTTGGCAAGTCAAAAATGGAGCTTCGGTCAAAATTTTGGAAGATAAATGGGTTCCGAATGTAAATAATATTCAAAAACCAATGGATTCTACAGAACCTATTCCACAGAAGGTAAGTGAGCTGATTACACAAGAAGAAAATTGGGATCAAGACAAACTTGATAATCTGTTCACTCAGGATATAAAAGAAAAAATACTAGCCATATCCCCAAATAGTCAAGAACAAGATAAGGTGCGATGGCAACACCACTCCTCAGGAAATTTCTCAGCGAAAAATGTCTACAATTTTCTCATCAAGCATGACCAAGAAAACAACAATTCGAGTGAAGTTCCTTGGCAGAAAATATGGAAAATTAAGGCGATTCCGAGGATCAAATTATTCATCTGGAGATTAGCTCAAAAAGCTCTACCAACTAATGCAAGACTGGGAGAACACAACAAAGAATTCAATACGGATTGCCCAATGTGTAACGGCCAAACTCAAGAAACCGAGCAACACCTAATAAGATCTTGCCCTTTTGCTAGAGCTATCTACACCAAATTCTGAAATTAGTAACTAAAGTTCGTAACGGTTTACTGGCCGTTATGAAATTCTGTTACAAATGGTCGTTAGGAAAAAATTTGTAACAGGCCACAGCCGTTACGAATTTTTCAGTATTTCGTAACAGAGTTTAGCCGTTACGAAATTTTTTCAAGGCGTGCCAGCCACACGCTTGGTCACACCTAGGTCGTAACACCTGAAATTTGTGCGTGTACCATTCACACGCGTACTATTGTATTTCCACCCAAGATGATTAACACTAGAGGATATTTCCTCCCATGCGTGTGCCATTCACATGCGTGATTTTGGTATACCCTAATGAAAACAGATCGAACTTTTCATTTTTTTCCTTTCATTTTTTCTCTCTTCTGCTCTCAGCCATGAAAACCAGATCGAGTTTAAACCATCACAAAAATCTCGATCATGTAAAAAATCTCAATCATCACAAAAATGTCTTCCTCTCAGCCGATGAATCCATCTGTGTAACTTGATTTTGCAAAACCTAATCTCATAAGTTTTTCGATTTTTAGGGTTTAGTCTGTTTTTCAATAACTTAATCTCATATCGGCAAACCCAGTTTACAGAAATCAAATCTATATTTGAAGTTCGCAAACCCTAAGAAGATTTTGAGACTCTAAGAAGATTCAAGTATAAACCCTAGAAAAATCAGGTAAAATTTAAACGAATTACTTGTTTTTGTTTTTGCTTTTGAGGTGAATCTGTATGTCTTAGATGTTCAGCTGAATTTCTACCTTTAAAGATGCAATAAGGAATCAAGAGAGAAGCTTCAAGGTAGTGCTGAAGAATTGGGTATACCGGCATATGATGAATCTGGTCAAAAAGTGAACTTGATCTACCTTTAGGCGAAATGGTAAATCCAACTTTAAATCAGATGTGTGTTAATATTCTTTTCCTCTGATTCTTGCCTTGTTTGTTGTTAAATTAGGGATTTTTATTGGCACTGAGTTCTTTATAATCCATGTAATTATGCTTATTGTGTATATTGATTTGCAGAGATGGGTTTTATTTGATTCATGGAAGTTGGAAGATGGAAGATGTTGATAGTTGAATCATGGGTTTTCTTGTGTTTTTTTTTTGTTTTTTTCTATGTGGGTTCCTCAGAGTTGGTAGTTGAATCCACTAAATGAGTTTGAAACCTCCTTACCTGTTTAAGAATTTTCCACAAGTTGTCTTATCAATGCGAAACTTGGATTTTCCCCCCCTCGTTTTTCTGAGTTGAATGATCAATATCCTCATAAACTTAAAATTGACGTGTTTAGTTCCGATGCTACTTTTCCCAAGGGTTAGGTTAGGATAGTAGACATTTCTTTGCATTATAAAAGCATGTGTGGGTTTCTATGTCAGTTAGATATCTCCAGACATACAACTCTACCGTCGAAGTTTTCGTTTTTCCTGATTATTTGATTGAGTTCAGTTTGTACTTCTTAAACTTACTCTATCCTCTTTTTAGTTAAAAAAAAAAAAGAAGTAAAATCTCCTATAAGGTCTTCGATGTTACCCTCAAAATGTACTGTATTTGACTATAATAATTCTAGAAGTACATATTGTGTGAGGGGCATTGTGATGGTGTCTTTACTACTCTGTTGCGCAGCCTTGCACAATCTGATCCGAGAGCTAAATCTTGGTTTCGTTTGGAGGATCTTCTCCTTGCCAGAAACAGTTTAATCTAATGGATTTTTAAAAGAACTTTGGCTATGTAGTTTTAAGTTTTTTTTTAACGAGCCGGAGATACAAACCTTGGATTTAAATCTCTTTCTTCCTAACGTTTTTAGGACTTGCTTCCTCACTGACTGTGATGTGTCTATTATACACTATGTTTACTGTATGCTGATATTAAGATCGGTGTTTTCTACATCTCAAGGATTTAAAACATGGGTTGGTTTCACATTTGTTGATGGTGTACTGGGTTAGTTTTACATTGTTGATAGTGTACTGTATAGTTCATCTCGGAACCGGATATAGTGCCGGCTCAATCTCTAAATAAGGAGCTGTCAATAATCATATTTTTGAGTATCGCATGGTCTAATAATAGATCAATTCAAAGTGGCTAACTTTAACGCTAGTTAGGTTCATGGAATTAATAGTGTTGTGTACTGTTCATGGCATTTCAATTATTGATCTATTATTTTGTGGTCTTACACTTGTAAATATTAAGTCTGATAGTGTTGGAATCATTGGTTGATCCTTTTATCTTAATCGGTGTGGTGTATACATGAGTTTTATTTTTGTAGTATGGGTAGGGATCTTTACAGTTCTAGCTAATAGTGAATGGTAATGTGGAAATGGAAATGTAAAATTCCGGCTCTAGTGTTTAGATAGCCCATAGGATAAATTGGGTGCGCTTATGGGAATTTCGTGGTCAGATGGGCAGTTGATCATGTACCGGTATAGTAAGTATGGGAACGCTACGTGAAAATGAGTGGCGACATATAATTTGATGTCGTGGTTGGCTCGACTCCCATGAATTAAATTGCGATGACCGAGGGGTCACATGGTATTCCATGGTACTATTGGAATAGGGGAGTCGATGTGAACACTTATTTATCTAACACACATCTGGTTAATTAGGTGGACCAGAAACGGCAGATATGAGTATTGTGGTTTGATTAGTGTGTTCAACTAGTACATAATTTGGCCTGAGCTAATAAAAGAGTGGGATAGAACGTTAGCTTCTGCTTGGTTAACATGGGAAGTTTTGGGACCTTATTCTGTTTTTCTCATTTCATTTTGGGAGCAACCTTTCTTTTACAAATATTTAGACAATGATTTCACTGAACTATTCTTATTGTTTCTCTATTATTAGTGTTTCTCTATTGTGACTGCAATAGGCCTTATACCTATAACGTTGTATTTTCCAGGGAAGAGAACAAAATGGAGAGTATTAAAAAGATAAGGCATTGGCAGAGGCTAGAGCGACAGAGAGGCTAGGTCTGAACTTGAGAGTCGTTTGAGAGAATCAAAGGAGATTCAAAGTACATTGATTCAAACACTTCAAGAATTGAGGCAAACTCTAAGCAGAACGGAACAACAGGTAATACTGGTTGGACACATCTGTTATCCTAAAATTATCCTAAGCACTATATTTTGATTAATTTGTAATTGACATACTAGGCAACATTTAAAGAAAACATATTCCGTAAAGACATTGACGATCTTCAAAAGTGCTATCAAGTGAGTTTAACCTCCTGACTTTCTACTGGATTCTTATGTTAATGTTGTTTACAGTCATTTTTATTGATGCCATGTTTTATTTTTACATTTTGTTTGTAGGAAATTGAGCGTCGGTGCGAGGAGCTTGTTACACTAGTTCCTGAGTCTACGAGACCACTTTTGAGACAGATAGAAGCTATGCATGTAAAATTTAAGGTATTTTAAGAATCCTGATGATGTTTTTCCTAGTTTTCCTATTTGAAATATATCGATGGAGATGATTTAAAATTTAATACAAGAACTGTTACTATAGAACACAGACTGTCAAATACTATTGAAAGCATATACTATTGGTCGATTCTTGATTGAGCATCTTTCTCTTGCTCGAAGACAGTGTTTCCCAATGTTAATTATTGGACTAGAAAATTTACATGTTATTTTGTTGCTTGCAGGTATGCGAGAACCATACTCAGGGAGTTGTTTCGGTGAGATTCAAAGATACAAAGGATGCTCACAAGTGTATAGAGCTAATGAATGGAAGTTGATAATTACTGGTACGCTTTTGCGTTCAAAATTATTATTATCTGCATGTTTAACTGCTCAACTGGTAATGGATATGCGTATATATATCCCTTAAGAAACTAAAGCATATCATAACACTTATATCCCTATCTTACTTTGGCTTTGTATTCCCACTTTGTAGTCTGTATGGCATTAAAAATTGCATCCAAAGTAACTTAGTTCAGAGTCCAGACCCATTTGCATACTTAGAAGCAGAACAGAAAGATCTGGTTTGCGATTTCTTTTTCATGGTCAGTCAGTCACCATATTAAGAATTGCTATCCATGACTGCCAATGTTTATATACAACTTGAGAAGTAAGAAATGTGTAGTTTCTGTTATCTCTAACCAATGAATTTGGATTATCTTTGTTGCATTTGCCGAATTTTCTTGTTCAACATGTCCATTAAAACGTTGTTGTTAACGGTGTTTTGTGTCTACAGAGGAAGTCTTGCGTAGATGTTTCTTCTTGGAAGAGAGAGCTCTCTGCAAGAGCAAAGTGATCATGGATTGAAGATGCGTAGTCTGCTTTGCCGCTTTTGATTCCATTCGCTTCACCAATTCCGCTTCAAACAACAACAATGTGGCATGAGAAGGTTGTTATGTGAGTCATGTTTCTGTGCATGTTAGTCTGCGACATGAGAGAACTTGGAAATAGGTTAGGAACTTAAAGACTGTTATTTAGTGTTATCTTATATGCTATTTAAGTTCTAAACAGATATTGTATGAGCTTTAAGCCACTGAAAACTTAGAATTCTCTTAAGTTTCTAACCATCCATTGTGTTCCCTCAAAACATAGGAATTTTCTGAAGTTGTTCTTGTTGAAACTTGAAAGAATAAGACTAATTATTATTGTTGAATGTGTGACTGAATTTGGTTGAATTGAATGAAAGATTTTTGCAGGAAATTATTTTTGAATTCCGGTGTATTTCCGTCAGGGACTGAACTGCCGGTCAATATTAACCTGGTCAAAATTGGTCTGCATTGACTAATTTTGCCCAGGTCAATGTTGACTGGCAGTAATTTTTTTGCTGTTACGAACAAATTCGTAACGGCTTGAACATGTTACGACCATGTAGTTACAAAATTTTCGTAACGGCTCTCGGCTGTTACCACGTGTCAATTCGTAACGGCTCTCCTCTGTTACTAAGGCCGTTACAACCCAAAATTCGTAACGGCTCCATTGCCGTTACGAAAAAATTGTAATACCCACTTTTGCAACAGGCAGTGGCCGTTACAACCCCGATTCGTAACGGCTTTATTCTGTTTCTAATCCCAGAATTTGGTGTAGTGGGTTTGGGCTCTCTTTAGAAGTGGTAAACTCGAGAATTAGTACAGATTCAATCGCAACATGGATTAAAGAGTGGATTACGGGACAACATTTTGTGAATCTCGCAGACAAGATTGCAACAATAGCCTGGTTTATATGGAAATATAAGTGCTCGGTAGTTTTTGATAAAATAAAACCTAACCCAAATTTCCTTATAGAGCAAATCAGAAAATTCATACAACAATATCCTCAAGAAAATATAAAGAAAAGCCAAAGAATCCATCAAGGTACAGCCTATAAAGAAAAATGGTCAAGCTTAACATCGGACTGGATCTTGTTTATAGATGCGGCTTTTAAAAAGGAAAATTCAACCATGGGATATGCTTACATCCTATACTCAGTGGACGACGAAACCTTTATGCACATTGCAGCGGGAGCAGACAGGGCTTCTTCAGCGTTCCATGCAGAATCAAAAGCATTACAAAAAGCGTCATCCTGGCTGAGTAACAACATCTTATCTAGCGTTACATTAGTTACAGATTGCAAAATGCTAGCTGAATCCATCAATAAGGAATGCCAGATACCAGATTGGAGTGCAGAAAATACTATAAAGGAGACTCAAACCATTCTGCAAAACCTCCCTCAAGCTCAGGTGCAGTATGTTAACAGAAGATACAACTCTGCGGCGGACAACATAGCTAAAGAAGCTCGAGCAAAGAATATTCGGAATTTCTCAACCAAAATTCAGCTAAGGACTTCACAATCTAGTGTGATGTCCAATATTTTTGAAAAAAAAGATATTACTAATCTTATGTATTTGTTGTTTGATTAATATATTCCTTTTTCCATCAAAAAAAAAAAAAAAAGTCAGACGAATACCAACAAAGAATTACACCACAATCCAAGTGGTATACTTTGGTATACATGCCTTGCACTAATTCATATGACAGGCCATTTTTTGTGAAGAACTGAAAACCAAGTTGCTCACATGCGACTCGAGGTGAATGTACAAGTTCCTCACACCCCACCGTTAGCAACTAACGACAATGCTTTACAAAATTACCGTGTTTGGCTAAGCTAGCGGCAATAGCAGAGACTAAAACAAAGAACTTCTTGAACGGAAAGGCACTCGCATCGCGCGTGCGGTTTTGCTAGTTTTCGTTAATTTTTGTTTCACAAAATTGGTCAAAAAGACCAAAAATAAGAATTCCTGGGTGAAATAGATTTCTAGGTTTAGATACTGTTTATATAGCCAAATATCAGAAAAATATTGTTTAAATAACCAATTTGGATATTTCACCCAGAAAAAATAAAAAAATAAAATGTGTTCTACCAAAATTAACCCTCAACCTATTAACCAACGTTTTTTAAACTCACCCCAAAACAGCTTCTACTCTCTTTTTTCTCTTCGTCGCTTTCTTCTTCTTCTTCATAACTATTTTTGGTTTTCAGATTTGGGATCAATTTTAAGACCTCGATCATCAATCATGGTGTTTATACTTTTTTTGAATCGAAGTCAATCAGTATTTTAAGAGCTCAATCATCAATCATATCACCAAAATCAGTAAGTTTGAATTTTCAATTTCAACAAGCTTTGCTGATACGATTTCGTTTCATTCATCCAATTTTAATTCGATTTTGGTTTAATTGTTGTAAAGCCGTTTTGTTTGTGTTGATTTTGGGTTCAATTTTCATATTTTTGTTAATTTTTGGGTTCAGTTGGTGATTATCCAGGGTTTTACTAATAACCAATTTTTGGGTTTAGTTGGTGCTTCTAAATCTGATTATTTGTTTCTATGCAGTCGATTGATTGTTCATCGAGAATAAGATGATGCAGCTAATCAAATCGTAGACTAAAGCTAGGGTTTGTATGAAATTGATGTTGTTGACACAACAAACAAAGGGGATACGAAATTGAATCCGAGAGGAGGAATCGATGGAATAATTGAAGTGGTGTCTTTGGGTGTCCGAATTGCGAGAGATGGGTAATAGTCGAATTTGAATTTGAGGATGGTGAACTAAGGTTTCAAGAAGAATTGAAACTGTTGTTGAGATATGGAGTTGATTAAATTTGTGTGGAAGAGAATGTGTGAATGGCAGGCTTAGAAGATGTGTTGCAATTCTGGAGTTGAATGAACAGATGGGATTCTAAGTTACTGAATGCTTGGTGTATTCTTTGGTGTTGTGAAATTGCATGTGAGATTATGGAGTTGTGGGCTGCGTAAAGGTTAGTGATAGCTGGTGTGGTTTTGGTTAAGCTCAAGTGGTTTGAGTTACAGGGAAGTGCAAGAAGAGAAAGGAACTGCACTGAGATGGTCAATGAATAAATATAGATGTATGTTTAGTTTGCAGTTGCAAGTGAGATGGAAGCAGGAATGAGTTGTTTGTCTTTGCGGTGATGTCTTGATCGAATCGTGTGAATCTTTATTTGCAGTGTGCAGTGAGGCACTGGTGGATTTGGAGTGGATGGATGCTGTGGTTTTAGTTTGAGACAGAGATATTGGTAGTGATGACAAGAACAGGTGATTGCAGCTCAGATGGAGATGAGTAGGGTGCTGATGCAGTTGACTTGAGAAACCAATTGATGAAATGGAATTGTGTAGCTGAAGGGGTCAATGGCCATTTGCAGGTCATAATGAATCTGTGGTGATGCTTAAGTGTTTGCTTGCAAGGGAACTGATGGTTGCAGTTGAGCAGTACAGAGAGAAAAAGGAAGTAAAGAACCTGTTTAAGAACATCTCCAGCCTTTAGTCTGTGTAGCTTTTTACCATGATAGCTTTATTATTTTATTCTTCTCTGCAGTCTCTTGTTGCACATTTAAGATTCATTTACTTGTAATTATAT
Source organism: Papaver armeniacum (assembly GCA_023531295.1). NCBI lineage: Eukaryota > Viridiplantae > Streptophyta > Magnoliopsida > Ranunculales > Papaveraceae > Papaver > Papaver armeniacum. The sequence continues at coordinate 190,006 of JAJJWW010003368.1, forward strand.
TTTCGTAACTAGTATTTACCTTGGATTGTTTCTTTTGTTCATAAAAACATATTTTATGGAATTATTTTTTCAAGTATTGCTCTTGGTTTTATAGTATATACCTTATAGTCTTATATGTTGATTTAGTTTAATTGTACATTCCCTTGGTGTTCACTGTAAAAATTGAATGTGTTGATTTAGTTTAATTGTACACTCTGAAAACAGTTTTGTACAGGCTAGGATGTAACCGGGTTTCATCCAAGCCTGGTTACATTCTGACAAAAAATTGCAGTTTTTGTACAGGCTAGGATGTAATTGGGTTTCATCCAAGCCTGGTTACATTCTTTGAAAAATTACAGTTTTGTACAGGCTAGGATGTAACCGGGTTTCATCCAAGCGTGGTTACATTCTGACAAAAAATTGCAGTTTTATACAGGCTAGGATGTAACTGGGTTTCATCCAAGCCTGGTTACATTCTAACAAAAAATTGAAGTTTTGTACGAGCTAGGATGTAACAAGGGTTTCATCCAAGCACTGGTTACATTCGACAAAAAATTGCGATTTTATGCAGTGCTAGGATGTAACCAGGTTTCATCCAGCATATTCTGGAAAAAAATGAGATTTTTGGCCGGGGTGAAACTTGTTTCATCAAAAGTACTTCCAAATGAGTATCCTACATTAATAATTTTTTAAAAACAACTTAAATACATCAAAATAATTTAGTCTTCCTTAATGCAACCTATTGTCTTTCCGTAAATACCAGTGAACCCAGCAGCTCAACTGTCGGTTTCATGTTTGCTCGGAACATTTTTTTTCCTTCCTTTTCGGCATCCACATCATCCATATTACGGGTGCTTGATTCAATACCCACGTTCACATCATGCTTATTCTGGATCCTTCTTTCAGCACCATCATTCTTCTTACTCTTCTTGCTACTGCTTCCTGCAACAATTTGGCATAAAACCAGTTAAATCATATTTTAAAATATGGATGAAACTCAATTACATCCCATATTTAATGCTAGATGAAAACCAGTTTCTACAGGTATCAGATGAAACCCAGTTACATCCTATATATAATAGTTAGATGAAACCAAGTTTCTGCAGGTATCAGATGAAACCAACTTACATCCTATATATTATACATGTTAACATGGTCTAAATAATCAAATACAAGGAGTTTACGCTGATATAGCCGCTTTTATTAGTCCCATAATCACACCAAATTAAGACCACCGAAATATGCAAACCATCAAACACTTCTTAACACCCTAGTACAGATCTTCATCCACAGATTAAGCAAGATGAAATTAGTTTCAACATGTAACACAGATCTTCATCCATAAATTTATTATAAAATCCTAGTACTCATCCCAGTTAGACATGTACACTGGATGAAACCAGTTCCATCCACACCAAAAACTCCCAGATTAACACTGGATGAAACCTGCTGAAACAAATTCAACACTAAAATAAAACCAAATTCACCCAATTTCACTTTAACCAATTTAACATTGAAAATACTTAAATAACCAGATGCAAACCAATTTCGTCTAACACATACTAATTGAAATGAAAATAAAAAAAATAATTCCACACAGAATGGTACTGAAATGAAAATAAAAAGAACCAATTCAACAAATTAATCATGAAATTATGTTAATAAGAACAAAAAAGAGTTAGGGTTTGTAAACTTACTAGTTTTGGAGACATTCAGCGGATCAATTGAAACCGAAACTCTTCCAATACACTAAAATGGTGAAAACCCTAATTCTCAGAAACTGATTTCCAGGTTGATGGTGTTTGACATATGATTAATGAAACCCAATTTTCTGGTAGTGTTGATGATTGTGAACCGGTGAATGAAACTGATTTTGGGGTTTTGAATTTAGTTATGAGACGGTGGAGGAATTTGATGGTGGAGGAGAAGATGAAGATGAAAACTCTTTAGGTTTTCAGGAGACGGTGGAGGAGAAGATGAAGGAGACGGTGGAGGAGAAGATGAAAACTCTCTGGGTTTTCAGGAGACGGTGGAAGAATTTTATGGTTTTGAAAACTTTTCTGTGAGAAGATGAAGACACGGTGGAGGAGAAGATGAAGGGTAGTAACGTCCCTCCCAATTAAAATTTTCTTTTGGACATTTGACCCAGACCTAATTCCTACCAGTCCATATGGCCCAGAAAAAGTTCCGTTTTGGCTATATAGCCCATTTTCTGTTTTTGTTTGCAGTTCCATCTTACTCACTAACTCATGTAAAACTGCCAAACCACGACTTGTATGCAAAGACTTTTAAATTTGCATCAAGGAGTCCTTCACATAGTTCTGCAACTGTCTCTCATACATTACTTAATAGCTTCTGGTGTGAAATGAAACCCTTTTTCTCCGGCTTGTGTACAATAATAATCTTTATATTGCTCTCAAGTGACGAAAGTTTCACTGTTAGTATCTAACTCATTTTTATTGGCTTGACTAGGTACTTGGATAAGCTAGGGATGAGATGGACCTTCAACCAGCAAAGCCTTTTGCACACAAACTTTAATTGGTGGGAACTATGGTCATCTGAATACCACAAGTATGGTTCTAAATATCATAACAACTCGCTCTCCCAAAATCACAGTGCAATGCGCATCCAACCGAGTCTGCATGCATCTTATGTTGATAAACATATGTATGCCTATTAGCTTAAATGTTCTCTCTTTTTTTCTTTTCAAAAATTTGCAAAATGTTTTTGGTCTTTTGATGGAAAGCATACTGTCCGACAATGAAACTTCAATTTTGTGGCAGCACATTGTATAAAATCGGATTATTGACAATTGTCTTTTTATAAAAATGTAGTTTGGTTACCCTTTCCTACAGTTGCATAAGGGTAACCAAAATGTGCAGTAGATTTTTTGCTAAAATGTAGCCCATGTGTATCAGTGTATATATCAGTACTCATATACTGATACACATAAATCTAATAAATCAAAAGAATACGGTACTAGCATGGCTAGTACATTTGTTTACAACTTAATACCCAAGAGACAAAACACTTTAAATGCAAAACCTCTCAAAAAAGGAACAAAAAATCTTTTCTGTTTTGGATAAGACCATGAAGTTATTTCATATAATTGAGAGGAAAAATCATAGTGTGAAGGTCTTTTTTGTTGATGATGATGCTCTATTGAACCAACTTCCATGTTTTATGTTGTTGAATATTGGTTCCATTTTTTTCTCTTGATTTTATGGGTGTTTACTTGATGAAATCTGAACACAAGATGTATTTTAGTGACGAAGAAAGAAGGAGTGTTGTCAATTAATTCATTGTTGTTTGCTTTTCAAAAGACGGAGATCGATTATTTTGATAATCACAATAAATCCAAATTGAATTAGCGCAGAGATAAATGGATAAAGGGAAGAAAACTATCATCAAGACTCAAGAGAGAGGAGGATTTATAAAGACTTATCCTGTAATAGATCTAGTTTAGGGTTCACTCATTGATCTAACAGTTGTAACATATATATGACCGACACACATCATGATGAATTGGACGGCTGTGGTATGTGCTTATACTTTTTTTTTATTGGGGGATCTGAATGCATTTCAACTGGGGACATACAGTATAATCAGGTGTTAAACAACATTGGGCAAGTTCCGACGGGTGCAAGAAGAAATCTGACATCTACTCCGGCAGGTTCATTGTTTTCCAACTAAAGGTTTGCAAGACTTGCAGCTTGGTCAACATGGCCGCACGTGCCATTGGCACATGCCAACACGTGCCGCAAGCCATATTTTCAAGCCGCTATGCTTTTGGCCCACGCCCAACATAGCGCCCTAGGTTTGCAAGATTTGCAGCTAGGTCAACATGGCCGCACGTGCCATTGGCACATGCCAACACGTGCCGCAAGCCATATTTTCAAGCCGCTATGCCTTTGGCCCACGCCCAACATAGCGCCCTAGGTTTGCAAGACTTGCAGCTAGGTCAACATGGCCGCACGTGCCATTGGCACATGCCAACACGTGCCGCAAGCCAAATTCCAAGCCGCTATGCCTTTGGCCCAGCCAAACATAGCGCCCTAGGTTTGCAAGACTTGCAACTAGGTCAACATGGCCGCACGTGCCATTGGCACATGCCAACACGTGCCGCAAGCCATATTTTCAAGCCGCTATACCTTTGGCCCACGCCCAACATAGCGCCCTAGGTTTGCAAGACTTGCAGCTAGGTCAACATGGCCGCACGTGCCATTGGCACATGCCAAAACGTGCCGCAAGCCATATTTTCAAGCCGCTATGCCTTTGGCCCACGCCCAACATAGCGCCCTAGGTTTGCAAGACTTGCAGCTAGGTCAACATGGCCGCACGTGCCATTGGCACATGCCAACACGTGTCGCAAGCCATATTTCCAAGCCGCTATGTCTTTGGCCCACGCCAAACATAGCGCCCTAGGTTTGCAAGACTTGCAACTAGGTCAACATGGTCGCACGTGCCATTGGCACATGCCAACACGTGTCGCAAGCCATACTTCCAAGCCGCTATGCCTTTGGCCCACGCCAAACATAGCGCCCTAGGCTTGCAAGACTTGCAACTAGGTCAACATGGCCGCACATGCCATCGGCACATGCCAAACACACATGCTGGTAGCCTAACTTGCAAACCGTGCATCCTACCACCAAGGCATTCCGCACATGCCAAATACACACGTTGGTAGCCTAACTTGCAAACCGTGCAACCTACCACCAAGGCATTCCGCACATGCCAAACACACACGCTGGTAACCTAACTTGCAAACCGTGCAACCTACCACCAAGGCATTCCGCACATGCCATTGGCACATGCCACACGCGCCACTAGCAGCGCCACTTGCACTCAAGATGCAACCAACACTCGAGACATCGACACAAACCGGGGATGCTTCTTTAGGGTTTTGGTTTGGCGGTCACAAAGCATGCGGCGTACACTACGCTCACATTAAGAAAGCGTGAAAAGGAATAAAGCGGTCAAATAAAAGAGGAAATAATGGTGAAAAACGTTTTCGCCCATTAAACCATGCGGTTACCACCTCCTCCCATTATTTCACCCTTTACTCTCTTCCTTCATGAGGCCGTGGTACGTTTCAATCTCGACTTGTATAAATAGGTCTTACCTATTTCCACCGGACAACGTGTCTCGGTCGGGAGAAATATACTACACTTACACTCTCTAAAGGCAACTTTGCAAGCTCTCCCAAAAGCTTCCATCTCTTGCAAGCTTCCTAAGCTTTCACTTTCTGATACAAGTCGAGATACTACTCTCCTCAACACCTTTCTTTGCTTCCCTCCCCAAATCAACCCTTATCCTCCACTTTGTGACCGAAGCAAGTATGGAACGGCCATTTCTTGGTTTAGGCCGGACTTGTACAGATCGATCTCTCGAATCTATAAAGTGCTCACGTGCAGCACATTTGTTTAGGGTTTGAATCAATTTCTCACTCACCCACCGAAATTACCGAAATCAGCAGAAACGATTTTCACCCATAAACAGGGGGGATCCGAATGCATTTCAACTGGGGACATACAGTATAATCAGGTGTTAAACAACATTGGGCAAGTTCCGACGGGTGCAAGAAGAAATCTGACATCTACTCCGGCAGGTTCATTGTTTGCCAACTGAAGATTGTTTTTTAGCATTTTTTTTTTTTTTTTTTTTGTGGAAGAGGATGTTTCCAGAAAAAATCAATAAAGGCTACTAGGGGTATGGATTGTCTCCTGCAGCAGACCAAACAGTCCAAAACAAACTGCGATATCCTCTATTCAAAGTTGAGAAATGGTAGGCCTCTAAAGGTGTTTATATTTTTGACCTACATGTTATAAACCGCAAGTGCACGGCGTCTATCGGAGACGCGGCAAGTACGGGTCGATCCCACAAGGACTTGTGATGCTCTAAGGTGATCTAATGGCTTTCTAAACTGAGTTCTAATGAGTAACAGTAACAACAGATGTTTTGTTGCCGATACGGCTGGATAATTTTCAAGTGACTCTAACTAAGGAATGAAACAGTGACAAAGGAATGCTAAGGTTTTCAATTCCACCACTAACTCCTATCATGTGTTCAACTCAGTTGAAGTTCTTGTTCCTGTGGAAGCTAAGGGTAATGTGTCAATCTTATCATTAGCTTTTTCACCTAAGGAGTTTCACCTGGTAATAGCTCAATTCATCAGCTAAGGGTGCTAATTCAGAGTACTAGTTGTCTAACTAAGTACAACTAGTCAAGGGTTAGCACTAATCATTCAAGTATGAGCTGAAACACTCTCACTACAATGTTTGCCTAACTACAATGAATACGGGGCATGCATTGTGAGAGCAGAGTAATGAGGTATTAATATTGAGCATATTTGATACATTAAACACTCAAGAACAACTCAACATAATTGAGATCACAATCGAGAATTAGGGTTTCGGTGAAACCCTAGCAACTCTAAATTAAAACATCAAAATGAAATAAACCGCAAATTAAACTAAATTGAAGCAATCGGCTAGTCCAGGCATAACCTTCTATCAACCCAGGTTCGGTTCTATTTATACATGCAATTGAAAACTACCAAACCCTAATTCCCAAAAATCGAAATAAAAGAGAAAATTATTCAAACCCAATCTCCGATCGCCTCTCCTCATGTCTAATCGGCTCTGATGACTTTTGTTCCCTCTGTTCGCAAAACCCTAACCCTAACTTTCTCTATCTCGATCTTAGCTCCTAGGGAAGAAGCTATGACGAGAGATGGAGAGAGTCTAGGAGGCGGTGAGGATGGTTGTGGTGGAAGCAGCGACTGGTCGGGGAAGAAGGGGTGGTACGGTGGAGGAGATGGTTTTGCAGTGGTCGGGGAAGAAGATGAAGGTGGGTGGTGTTTCTCTGGGTTTTTCTGAGTTTGGTCGGGTGAGGGAGAAGAAAGAGAAGGTGAAGAGAAAATGGGGATGTGTTCGATGGTGTAGGGGTATGGGTCATTTCGTTGTGAGGCAGGGATATCAAGGGATGATGAGGACGGCGAAGCGAGCATTGGATCTTGCGGGAGAGATCTGAACGGTCGAGGGAGAACTGAGGCAATTCGGTGTTGAGCGGAGACATCATGAGATAGATGTGAGTGATTGAGCGACCGTAGGATGCATCTGGGCGAGATCTCAACGGCTCGGGATGAGCGGGTTCGGATCCGGGTTATGGGTAGCTCTAGCCCATTTCTTCCTTGTTGGGATGCAACTGATTCGCGCGCGGGCTTTGGCTATCCGCTCCATAGATGTTTGACTCCAATTCTTCGCTCTTTAGCTCCTCAGTTTCTCCGGACTTTATTTATTACCTAAAAACACAAAATTAATTAATACAAATATTTATTCTTGAAAACAAGGAAAATACGAGAACTGGGATAATATCTCGATTTCTAAGCGCAAAAGATGAGTAAAATGCCAATAAAAAGGTGTATAAATATGCACTATTTGGCACTCATCAAATACCCCCAAACCTCGAATTTTACTTGTCCTCAAGTGAAACAGAAATGAAGAAATCCTAACTATACCCCCGTCGCAGTCTCTCGAATGCATTTAGCGTATGCACTAAGCCTTTAAACCCCTAGGTGTCCCTAGTGGACGAGTTGTAGTCTCGTGAGGGTTTACCAGAGGTGTACCCACAAAACCTTCTCCAACTTCGGAGTGTAAAAGAGTCTCAAGCATCCAAGAAGCTATGAGTACATAGAGTTTCTGCGTGCTAGTAACATGAAGTTAGAACTACCAAAGAACGCACTCTCATCCTTAAGTCCGAGCGAGAAGTAACCATACCATATGAAAGAATTCGGATTCGATTGTGATCATAAGTCTCAACTTCTGCCTCACCATTAGGGTTTTATGATAATTGCACTCAAAAAGATTGATTTTTTAGTCTCTCATGTGTGCAGCGGGAATAAAGAGAGAAATCATGCACACGTTGTAGGTAAGAAGGATAACCTTCCGAAATAATTTCGGAGACTCCACGAGGTGTGGACAAAAAGAATCTTTTTCCGATGATCTCTAAGAAAGGAAATCAACCATTAGCAAGGGGTGGGAGTACTCACTCACTTCTCACCCGATCGGCAATTAATATCACTCTCTCATAAGAACCATAGAAACGTCTTCAATCTTCGGTCTTCAATTGTTGATGACGATCTTCTAAACTTCACAAAACTTGACAATTTTTAACTTTTATACTCAATTTCCTTGTTGTTTGGATTTTTCTTCTTGAACTCTTCATTACCATGGTGGTATAAAAAATAAAATGGACTACAATATTTTTTTGATTTTTGATTTTTTTTTTTTTTTTTTTTTTTTTTTTTTTTTTTTTTTTTTTGATTTGATTTTTTTTTTTTTTTTTTTTTTTTTTTACATGAAAAGAAAATAAAAACAATGAAACAACTAGCACCATGGGTGACGGACTATATCACTCAATTTTTCCACAACTTGTATTGTCTTGATTTCATAAATTTTATTAATTCTCATCCTATTTTTCTTTGTTGTACATAACCTTGGACTATATCAACTTTTCTTCAAATATTCTCGATGTTGCTCCGCTTTGTCGACGATGATGTGTTTCTATGGATCTGTTGATTGAGAGAGAGAGTGATGTTAACTGCAAATCGATATTTAGAAGGAGTTTTCATCTTTAGACGTCACCCTCATGATTGACGGAATTAGCACTCAAGAGATCAAAAATAGTCTTTGAAAGTGGTGCGAAGTTGGGTAGTTCACCATTCCTACCCGGAATTGACGTACGGTGACACACACTCTAAAAGCTTTTCTAGAAAGTCACAAAGAGTGAAGGTCGGTACCTCGCTTGATGTAAAATGGGTAGTTTCCACTATGGTTGATCACAATTCTACTACCGAATATCTAAACATCACCTAATTCGCTCTCCAGTATGGTTAAATCCAACTTTAACGCTCTAATCAACTAAGAAACCCGATTGCGTTTTTCGGTACTTCTAACTTTCATTATTTCATTGAGAAAAAATTCTCTATGTAAACATAGCTAAAAGCATGCTAGTGACTCTAAAATCTCTAAAAGTTGGAGGTTTTTACAAAAAGAATTTTTAATTTTTTTTTTTTTATTATTATTATTTTTTTTATTTTTTTTTGAAAATAAAAGATTAAAAAGACTAAAAACTCTATATGCAAAAGCATGCAAATGCACCCCCAAACCTAAATCAAACATTGTCCTCAATGTGTCAACAGATACAAAGAATTTAAACAGTCACATATCATGAGAACTAAGTTGAGTAGAGAAAAGGGTAGAGATTACCGGATGTCGGCAGAGCAAGGTTAGAGCTTCGTTAATCAAGGCTAGAATCCAACAGATCATATCGGATTAGCACAATATAAGCACAAGAAGACTCAACCGATGCAAGAAAGAAAAATTTAACAAGTCCTACTGGATATATACAATGAAAATTCACCATACACTAACAATCTAAAGAGTTGAGGATCAACCCAATAGAAAATATGTACACACATTAACAGTCTTACACAAATATAATATGAGAGTGCAAGTAAGACTGTGTATGTGAATGAGCTTCCCCCAAACCTAAACTTGTGAACAGGTGTGTTTGTGAGAACAAAATCTTGCAATTTTAAAGGTACATCATGCAAAAGGTCTAACTCAAAATGAGTTTTGCTAACAATAGGCAGACATACACATTCCAACTGTGGCTCCTTAAGAGTGTCATACTTTGATGCAAAATAGTCCAAGAGGACTTGGGAAGCACAAAGTTCTAGGCCTAAGTTAGGCATTTTTAGAAAAGTTGGTTTTGCAATTTTGTGACAAACTACACCTAGGTTTGGTGGAGGAGTTTCAATTTGTGACTCAGGAGAGAGGTTAGGTACATCTAAGTTGTTTTCATTTTTAAAATCATTTGCACCATCACATACTTTCCTAAAGTCAGAAGGGGGTAAATCATGTTCATTTTCACAGGACAATTGCACAGGTTCCACATCAACATCACATATATGAATATTCGAAGAAGCATCATTCGTAGGGTTCACAGAAGAGACACTTAATGTCTCTGAACCTAAAGATTCTACTACATTTTCAAAATACACATGCTCTTCATATTCATCATCATCGTCATCATAGCACGAATTCATCTCTCCATTCAAAATTGTAGTATTTTTAGTGTACTCATCTACCTCTAAATTAGGTTCATATTCAATGTTAGCTGTATGAGTAAGACTAGAAATACTATTTTCATAATTGACTTCATTATGGGTGATAAACATTTCATTTTGAAAGTCCTCCCTTTCCTCATTTAGTGCATCACAGATTTGACTCAATTTGAGTTCTAAGCTCGCAAACCTTTGGTCAGTTGACTTTTGATATTGCTCAAGGTTTTGACTAAATTCAAGAATTTCATTATGTTGTTCAATGAAAGGAGAGTTTTCACTAGTGGGTATGCATTCCTCATATGGATATTCATTGTATGGTTGTGCATGTGGTTCACTAGAGAAAGGAAATTCAGATATATTGCTATATGGATGATCATGCATTGCATTCAATTCAAGTCTAGCATTTTGCTCCATGAGCGTTTCCATTATTGATTGCAAGCAAGGAGTTGGGGGAGTATAAAATTGTTCATCTCCCCACTGTGATGACTGATACATGTGGTTATAATGATTATGGTATGAATATTGAAGGTCAGGGCCCTGAGAAGGCTCATAATAGTCCCTAAAATCACTATGGTCTGTGGGGGGGTTCATACTGTGAAGCGTGCCCGTAAGCAAGCTCTCTAAGGGATTTGTTTGTATCCCCAGTTGCAGACCAAAGTCCTGACATGATTTAGTACTCAAATTGAACTCAAAATCTAGTTTGGTTTTGGTGGGATTGGTTTGGTTTATTGGGTTTCATTTGGTTTGTTTGGGAGTTGTTGTTTGAAGCCCGGGTTGTGTTAGCCCAGGTGAGCTGGGTTTAAGTTTGGTTGCAGCCCAGGTTGGGTTCAGTGAGTTAACAGCCCAGGTTCAGTTATGTGCACAGCCCAACAGATGTGGGCTCAGTCTTTTGCACAGCCTAGAGGAACTGTGGGCTCAGTGACTCGCAGAGCCCAGGTTTGGGGTCAGTCAGCCCAGCTTTGATTGTGGGCTGGTTGTGTGTAGAGCTCAGCTGCTCAGTTTAGTTGTGAACAACCCAGGTGATCAGGTGTTTGTGCAGGGAACAAATTGTACAGCCCAGATTGATTGGGTGTGATGTTTGTGCAGAGCCCAAGTTTGGGTACATGTAGTCTTTGAGACTACGGGGTTGGTTTTGTTCATCACCCATGATTTCTGTTTCAGATAGGTCTGGGCTTGGGTTTTCTGTTGAAGAACTGGGTATGCTTACGATTTCGTCCGGGCGGATTCTAACTAGTCGGTTTGTTTGGTCTCTAAAAGACACAATCATAGCCTAGCACGCGCCTCTAGCATGTTAACACACAATCAAGTTCAACACATAAAAGCAAAAACTCAAAAATGACCTACTAACACAAGACTTAAGCCCAAAAGATTGGTTATTGGTGTTGTAAGGCCCAGCAGAATAGGTTGATTCCAGCCCAAAAGGTGTAGGTTGAAATTGTTGCACAGCCCAGATGATTGGGTGAGTATCAGCCCAGTTTATGTGGTGTTGGGCTCGGTTTTATGCAAGCCCAGAAGTGGGTTGAAAATGCACAGCCCAGCAGATAGGTTTAGCCTAACCAGCCCAGATGGTGTGACTCGGTGAAACTGGTTCTAGCCCAGTTTATGTGATTTAAATGGTGAGGCACAGGGGCTAGTTATGTGCAGAGTTTGGCAACTCAGGCACTGGCTGTGTGCACAGCCTAGTGATTGCACAGCACAACTTGGATTCAAGTGCAGCTCACATCACAGGTCAGCCACAGCTAAGGCTTATGTGAATAGCACAGCTGCAAAGCACAGCACATACAGATTGTGATCAACTCAGCACTGCTTAGCAGGCTTGTACTTACAGCAAAGCAAGCTTACAGATCAAAAGGTACAGCACAGAGGTATGCTCAGGCCACACAAAAATGCTCAGGCCACACAATAACTTGGTTTTCACAGGGTAAAAACTTGGTTCAACACAATGGTGGCTCACAGGTATGCTCTGAGATGCAAAGGCAAACAACAGAGGTAGTTGATGCTCTTGGTTTTTACCTAGCCTGGCTACCTAAGTGTAACCTCAAAGCTACAGGGGCTTGAGTAGAACACACAGATTGTAGTTCAGGGTCAGCTAACCCTTTTGGTTTTCAATGGGCTTGCAGGTTAAGTTGGAGCCCTAACTCACAGCTGCAGTGGCTGGAGCTGAGGGCAGGGAAATGCAAAGCAAGTCTTAACAGCACAGGACCACAACAGGGTATCACACAGATTCGCAGGTTTAACAGCACAGGTATGCACAGGTTTATGCTCAGGCCAACTCAAGGTTCAGTTGACATCACATGACAGGACAACACATGCTCATGCTCAGGTCAACTCAAGGTGACTAACTTGGCAAATGATCAAATGGGGGAATTAGCATGCAAGGAATGCAAGGCAGCTATTGAACTTGTTACACAGATGCACAGATTCTAACCCTCTTGTCAACAAAATAGAACATGAACAAGGTGTCAACAGGGTTAGCTGATCTCAACCTGGGCCAACAGATATGCAAGGGTGTGTGCATTCAACAGGCTCAATAGGTCTAGCAGGGCAGATGTCTCACACAAGTCTAAGTGCAACAGCTTGGAAACCTCAGTTGTGGTTGAAACCCACAGCTTCAGGGGGCTGAGGTTGAGCACAACACGGGTTTCACAGATTCAGAGTCTAGCACAATTCAACAGCAAATGAAAATAACTTTCATACACAGGTCAAAGCATTCATAGATGCAAAAGAGCATGCTCATGTTGGCTCAAAGACATAGCTATCAGCTAGCAAATATGTTCAGCATGCATTCGTGGATTGTTATCCATACATTCATCAATCACAGAGCAGAGTTGGAGGATAATACCAACTTGCTTTAGCCACCGTGGCTGTGCTCAGCTCCTTGTCTTACCCTGGGGTTGGATTTGTTCATGGGTGGCAGGGTCAACAGGTCTGAGTTTGTAGTCTGATCAGAGCTTCGTGGCTCAGGCCCTGCGCTTTTTCTTGGCCTCCTAGGCTTTGCTCAGTAGCTCATAGGCACAGCACAGGTACCTGCTGGCTCAAGAGAGATGATCAGTTCTCAGTTGTGCAGTGCTCAAGACACAACAAGGTGCACAGATGCACTAACAGAACCACTACACAGATTCAGCTAGCCTAAATGCAGGTTTAGCAATAAGTGATTGGAGGTCACAAAGTAGCTGGGTGTAGTTGGACTGTCACAGGGGCTTGAAGAGTTACACTAACACTAAGGTACAAGGTCATGAAGCTTATAGCTCAGATCAAAAAGTAAGATGCAGGATGTGAAATGGAATGCAATAACAGATGGTTATAAAAGATGCAGAAATAAAGTTACAAGTTACACTAAAACAGATGCAAGTTACAAGTTACACTAAAACAGATGACTATAAGTTACACTAAAACAGATGTAATACAATATGAATATGTACAGGGGAGAAATGCAATGCAGACAAATAAACTTACAATGCTAAGTTACAGATGTACAGGGGTAGGATGAAAGGTTAAGTTATACTACAATGGAGGCGAATATGTACAGGGCTTATGGCTGTAAGCTGCAAAGGCTAACAACACAGATGAGTTACAGGGTTTGGTAAATGCAAATGCAATGAATTAAGCTAAGAGTTAAGCTACAGATGCTATGGCAGGGAAAAATCAAGACAAGGCGATGAGATGCTATGGCAGGCTAATGCAAAAGTGATATTGAAACTAAGCTACAGATGCTATGGCAGATCACTGCAATGAAGAGTTACGCTAATGCAATGAGTTAAGCTAAGTTACAACAAATCAATGCAAAAGAGCACAGATTGTAAAGCATATATACAATGGAAGACTGAAAATCAGTTAAAGCGAGCCAATGAACAACAGGGCACGCGCAAAGTCCCCGGCAACGGCGCCAAAAACTTGGTAGGCCTCTAAAGGTGTTTATATTTTTGACCTACATGTTATAAACCGCAAGTGCACGGCGTCTATCGGAGACGCGGCAAGTACGGGTCGATCCCACAAGGACTTGTGATGCTCTAAGGTGATCTAATGGCTTTCTAAACTGAGTTCTAATGAGTAACAGTAACAACATATGTTTTGTTGCCGATACGGCTGGATAATTTTCAAGTGACTCTAACTAAGGAATGAAATAGTGACAAAGGAATGCTAAGGTTTTCAATTCCACCACTAACTCCTATCATGTGTTCAACTCAGTTGAAGTTCTTGTTCCTGTGGAAGCTAAGGGTAATGTGTCAATCTTATCATTAGCTTTTTCACCTAAGGAGTTTCACCTGGTAATAGCTCAATTCATCAGCTAAGGGTGCTAATTCAGAGTACTAGTTGTCTAACTAAGTACAACTAGTCAAGGGTTAGCACTAATCATTCAAGTATGAGCTGAAACACTCTCACTACAATGTTTGCCTAACTACAATGAATACAGGGCATGCATTGTGAGAGCAGAGTAATGAGGTATTAATATTGAGCATATTTGATACATTAAACACTCAAGAACAACTCAACATAATTGAGATCACAATCAGAGAATTAGGGTTTCAGTGAAACCCTAGCAACTCTAAATTAAAACATCAAAATGAAATAAAACTGCAAATTAAACTAAATTGAAGCACTGGCTAGTCCAGGCATAACCTTCTATCAACCCAGTTCGGTTCTATTTATACATGCAATTGAAAACTACCAAACCCTAATTCCCAAAAATCGAAATAAAAGAGAAAATTATTCAAACCCAATCTCTGATCGCCTCTCCTCATGTCTAATCGGCTCTGCTGACTTTTTCTCCCTCTGTTCGCAAAACCCTAACCCTAGTTTTCTCTATCTCGATCTTAGCTCCTAGGGAAGAAGCTATGACAGAGATGGAGAGAGTCTAGGAGGCGGTGAGGATGGTTGTGGTGGAAGCAGCGACTGGTCGGGGAAGAAGGGGTGGTACGGTGGAGGAGATGGTTTTGCAGTGGTCGGGGAAGAAGATGAAGGTGAGGGTGGTGTTTCTCTGGGTTTTTCTGAGTTTGGTCGGGTGAGGGAGAAGAAAGAGAAGGTGAAGAGAAAATGGGGATGTGTTCGATGGTGTAGGGGTATGGGTTATTTCGTTGTGAGGCAGGGATATCAAGGGATGATGAGGACGGCGAAGCGAGCGTTGGATCTTGCGGGAGAGATCTGAACGGTCGAGGGAGAACTGAGGCAATTCGGTGTTGAGCGGAGACATCATGAGATAGATGTGAGTGATTGAGCGACCGTAGGATGCATCTGGGCGAGATCTCAACGGCTCGGGATGAGCGGGTTCGGATCCGGGTCATGGGTAGCTCTAGCCCATTTCTTCCTTGTTGGGATGCAACTGATTCGCGCGCGGGCTTTGTCTATCCGCTCCATAGATGTTTGACTCCAATTCTTCGCTCTTTAGCTCCTCAGTTTCTCCGGACTTTATTTATTACCTAAAAACACAAAATTAATTAATACAAATATTTATTCTTGAAAACAAGGAAAATACAGAATCTGGGATAATATCTGATTTGTAAGCGCAAAAGATGAGTAAAATGCCAATAAAAAGGTGTATAAATATGCACTATTTGGCACTCATCAAGAAATATCTTTGGGTATATTGCTACTTGAGATTTTGTTACTAGAGGTTTGTCACTCTACCTGGTATACGTTGTTTATCGTTATAGTCCTCTTTTGTCATTGGTATCATGTCATGTAACTTTGATGTTGCTCCCTGTTGCGTTTAATACAATCCATGTGTATGTGGTCCAATACCAAAACCATGACGGTACATTTACTCTGAGAAGGTTGTTAAATCCACTACTGTTGGGTAGGAGGGATAACTTCTAAATAGTTAGATGTTTTAATTCAATGGGCTACAAAGGTGCTAGATTTGGCTTCGATAGGAGCATTGTCACTCCATCATTTAGAAGAGGGTTTACATATCTTCTGTATGCTTTTAAAATTTTCATGTACTTATAATTCGTATGCAGATTTGTAAAATCAATACAAATATGTTATTAAATTAAACATCTAGAGTGAGAGAGAGTAATGTGCCAAATGAGGGGTTTAGCTTGTTTTAACCAACATATTTCGGTTTTTGTGTCAAATTCTAGAGCGGGTTTTATATGTTGCGCTTTGCAATCAGAAGAAAGTATCGAAGTCTTTATCTTATACCAGGAACATGACCACAATTCATAAGTGCCGCCTCCCGTCATAATATATTTTTATGTATTGGTCTAAGCAATGATGATTAAAGATGTGAAAGTCCAACACCTTGAACATTTGTGGTCACTTAATGCAAAAATAATATATTGGATTTGATCAAAAAAATATCTTACCAACGTGATTAGAGGTGTACCAGAATGCATATAAAGACGAAATAGGATGCAGCATTTTGATCGATACGCCCCTGTATCAAAAACAAAATAGACATGTAACATGTTGTCACATAATTAAATTTGAACCCCTATGTACGGGCTGATGCTATGCCATTTAGTGCTCCAATATATTGTGTTAGGGTTCAGTAAAGATAACAACATCGCGAGTCCTACCGGTTTACGGCGGCGCATCTCTATAATCCTCCTCCTCCTGCCTTCCTCCATGAACCATCACCGCCACTAGATCAATCACCACTAAATCAATGAATGAGTCTCATATAAACATAGGGAGGCTGATTTTGATTTTGGTATGGGCGAACTCGGAAATTGAGTTTTCATTGAAGCCTAAAGTAAGTATCAAAAGAACATGTTCATTTTAATTGATTTTCTTCTCTCTGCTAATTTGGTTTTTCTTTTTTTTGTTCATTGATTTTTGTTTTCATATAATGAAATTCAAACATTCGAACTGAATCTGAATCTGTTCACTGTCTTTATCATGGAATCCTCCACTACTACGAAGTTGAAGTATCAGTTTGATCTTAATCTTGATCCACAATCAGATCTGAATGATGTTGGCCCCTATCTCGATTTGAATCAAGATCTTTTGTAGATGGGGATCAACCTGAAGGATCAAATCCAAAGAAATTCTCCTTCGCCCCAGAGATGAAGAGGAAGGAGATAGAAAATGGAGATCAACTGACAACACAGATTTCAGCAGGTAAATCATTTTGGAATATATGCAGAAGTAGGCCTGGTCTGGACCCTCACTTTCATTTCTAGGCCACTTTTTTTATTTCTTGCTAGACTAGGCAAGTTAAACGGTTTCCATCCAATTTAACTATCTCGGTCAATTTATCGCGTTGACTTGTCAATATCTCGCCAAAATATCATGTAGGGATATCTCATAGATGTGGTAAGATTACTGAAATGCCCTTGCCCACATGTGTCAATCTGAAATCCTATATTCGTCTCTTGAAGAGACTCTCTTCCATATATGTTCTTCTTCCATATCTCTATTCTTCACAAATTTTTTCGTGGTGTTATGTAACCACACATTCATTCATTCAGATTGAGCTACTTTACTGCATTGCAGATCAAAATCATAGTTATTATCGAATGGGTTTTGCTAGGGTCTGTTGTTTCAGTTGAATCCCGATGAAGAAATCGTGATGTGGAAACGATTATGAATGGGTTTTGCTTGAAGTTGACGGTGTGAATGAATCAGATGGAACTGAGTTCGAATTCAATAATAAGTAGATGTGTCCGGTGGTAATTGTGTGGTAGTGTGAATCAATTAGGGTTTGATTGAGAAGACTGAGAAATTAGGATTTATGTGATGAGATGAAGAATCAAGAACAGATGATACTGTAATTTGGTGATTGATTAAAGATTAATGAAATTGAAGTTTGAGTTCGCCATCAATTACTACCTGAGATTCATCAACAGGTTAGGGTTTTTCTGTGTTTGAGTCGAATATCTTGGTTTTGTGATATGTACAAGCAGTAAAGAAATGGAATCTGTTATGAGCTTAAGGCTCAACGGATGAATTAGAAGACTGGGTATGGATTCAAATCTGAAATTGGCAGCAAGATGGCACAAATTTGTGTGTTTGTTTGACTAATTTTCTGACAAGGGAATGAGGGGATCCTGAGGCCGAGAAAATGGAGGAAATAGTCTGCTGCTGTGGTGGTTCATCAGTTGAAGCTTAAGGAGATGCTTGTGGAGACTGGATTTGATGAGAAGATGATGATTAAATTGGGTTCTCAGATATGAGATGAAAGGAATTCAAAGAAGTGAGAAATGGAAGAAGAATTATGCTCCTGTAAGGTTGAACGGAGACTGCAAGCTAGATTGTGAGCTGAGATGAATTGAGAATGGGTCAGTGTTTGAATTGCAGTGTGGTGATTTTTTTGCAACTGCTGCCATGAAGTATGAAGAGAAGGAGCTATGGATGTTTGTCAGGAAATGGTGGTGTTGCAGGTGACATATGACCAAGGAAGCTGAGCAGGGATTGAGTGTGCTGTAGTGAGAATATGACAATTGCAATGGCCTGAGTTGGTATAGATGTATGTTAGGGTGCACTATTGTGCAGGAATTGAAGGAGAATTGTTACAAGGAATAGGTAGCTGAGAAGAGTTATATGGCAGTTCAGGTGGATTGATTATTTTGCAGCTGAGCATTACAAGGGAATGTTGATGGAAGAAACTTGCAGGCATGGAACTCAGGTTGAGTTGTATCTTGAGGTCTTGATCTAGGAAGAAAGTGCTGGTGCTATTGTTTACAAGGTGCATAATGGATTAATTAAGCAATGAAATGAATGTGTATTGGAGCGGTGGTTTTGGCTTGAGAAGACAAGGTCAGGCGAATCACAATGAATATTTCCTGCAAGTGTGATGCTGGGAAGTTTGCAGGAACTAAGAAGTAGGTAAATATGATGTTAAAATCTACAATGAATGAGCTGAGCAGTGAGCTGCAAGTGGTGGTAGTCTGGGGATGTACGACATGAGGTATTGGCGAGAAGGAATATGACACTTTGGTGGTATTGTGTGAAACTGATTTGGGGTTGTGGATTGTTTACCAGTTGAGATGAAGCTACAAAAGAGAGAGATGCAGATGCAGCGAGCAGAGCCACGTAAGAAGTTCCACGCAAGCAGCTCCACATAAGTAGTGCCACATAAGCAATATGTGCTGACATATACAGAGTCAACATGGGTTGTTGGGACAAAATAACCGATTCAAAGGACTTTTAGGTCTTTTTAGTTACACATAACGGTGCTAACTTTCCATCCATCACTTTTGGTCAAAACTTGCCTAGTCTAGCAATAAATAAAAAAAGTTGCCTAGAATTGAAAAGCGCCAAAAAAATAGGCCTATTTTTGTAAAAAGCCCAATCATTTTCTGCCGCAAGAGTCCACGGCTACTGTGATCTCCTTTTGGAAGTGAATTCTGACAAGAAAGTTACATCAAAGATTAGTTTTCTATCTCGAAGACGTACATCAAAAGTGTGAAGTATAAGAGACGAGCTTTTAAATCATCAAAACCATTTGTAAGTACTTAAATTTACACTCTCGAAATAGTTGTGTTAATGTTGTTCAATTTGTCAGTACTATGCGAATCTCCTGCAGCCACAAACAAAAGGATCAAGTTATTTGCGCTTTGGGTTACAAGTATATGTTATTTTGACATCTTGGTTTAGAGAACAAAAAACATGTCCTTCGGGTTGTCCTTGGTGTGAGATCAGGCAGAGTTTGAATAATGACTTCCCAAAACTAATATCAAGTGCCATGGGATGATCAATAATTTCGGCTAGGAAGCACTTCAAATTGTCGCAACCTAAATGTAGTATATTCAGGAGGGCTGTACCAGACAATGTTGCATCCAAATTCTGTAGTATCGAGGATTCCACTGGATTTCTAGCTAAACTTGTTTGCTTCCATTGCCGCCTTTTGCACACTTTTTGATTCAATGATATCATGGAGACTATCTATAACTTCTTGAAATTGTTCCTGAATAAATATTATAACATGACTTTTATTTGGTGCACAGATGCGTAAAACCATGGAATGCAATAGCTTCAAAATACCTTACACGTGATTTTTCCTAAAATTTCGATGAAGCCAGAGCGCAAGTGATGTAATTAGATCAATTTTAGTGGACAAGGCTGAAAGATAGTGCTTGTGATGCTGATGACATAATGGATGAATTCTCCTGCGAAACCTCCTGTGTTTACATTAACAGCTTGAAGACTTGAAGTATATGTGATTTTGCCTCTTCCTGCAATTTCGTCTCTACAAAGTTAGAGGTTCTGGCAATGATATAGTTTTCCGACTATGTTAATGACTTCTCTGAGTTCTCTGTCAATAGTTAGTTTTATTTTTCTCATTTTAAATGATTTTTTTCTCTTCTATATATATTTTAGCTATTTCTGATTTGATCCCAAGTAACAAATTGTTCATGAGGATATTCTCTAATGAGTACAGTTCGACTTATTTATTACACCGATTGTGAGCATGTAATGTAACTAGTTTATGTTTAATGTTGGACCATGAAGTTCGTGGTAATCTGAAACATAGAGCACATATTCCTTCCTGTTACATGTAATTGAATTAGAAGATAGTGAAGAAACAGAAATTGCTCATGATTTGTGATTTTTCAAATCTATTTACATGAAGATCCACTGCAGTCGAATTTCATGGCAACTTGTGATGCCGATGTTCCTTGGATGTCGAAGAAGAACGTGACTTGACTGATTATACCAAAACGATGTAATCATTTTTCAGGTATAGGACTTGTAGAAAATGATTATTACAAGCAGGCTCTTTTACGTTCTCGCGGTGTTTCTAGAGCATACTGATCATATTATCTGAGCTATAACCATATCTTGGATGACGTTGTGTGTCAGAGAAGTGGTGTAGGTTCCTACAAACGTTTTGATTGTGGATTGATTGTGCCAATGAAGCAATTTGCCAAAAACTTCCCCCTCTACAGTTCTGTTTGTAGCCATGAAGATTTCTTATTATATCTTCATACATGAGGTGGCAGTCAATAAATATCTCCACCTTTAGAAAGACCTTACACTCTCATTGTGATTTGTGAGTTCAATTGCTAGCCTTGAATTCTGTAATTTAACTCGCTTATGGAACTTTTGCAGGAGGTTTCTTGTCATTTAAACCAGCGATTCCAAAGAGCCTTTTGGTAGGTGGGGAACATAGTATTGAGTCGCACTTTGTTCTTGTTAATTACCAATTAAGCATGTTTTACCAATTTCTAGAACTATTACACAGCTTTGGCTTAAAAAAAATATTCTTGGACTTTGTTGATAGTATTGAATCTGTTACTCATCAGATGAAGCAAATAAGGACGGCTCTTGCTATTGCTTCATTGTTGAACCGTACCCTCGTGAGTATCGGTCAAATTGTAGCTTTAGCCATTTATTGACAACCATTCATACTCTAACAAGCTTTGGTTGTTGGAAGGAACGCTTAGAGCATCTCCAATGCATAGGGTCAAGGTCATCCTATGTGGAGGTCATATTAACACATTCTTATGTGTGGGTAATTACTACATGACAAAAAAAAAATTAACGTAAATATTTTTACCTCAAGTTGATCTCCATCCCCCAAGGTATTATCTAACAAACTTTATTTGAATTTAGAGACAAAATAATGATGTGGCTTTAAGACCCAAGGTCATAGAGAAAGTCTTATTTACACTTTCTCTATTACCCCCACTTAGCCATGTCATCTATCTCTATAACCTTGACCCTTGTGTTGGAGATGGAAATTTGGTGCAAAAAGTCTTAAATCCTAGGTGTCATCCAATTTTAAGACCTTTACCCCTTGCATTGGAGATGCTCTTAGAATGTATCTAACTAATTTTTGATTCAACAATTAATTAGTCTAGTATTAAAACCAGCACAGTTATATTGGGCCATAGCTGATAATTCAAGTGGGAAATGAAATATTTCCTTGAAGATTTCCATTCTCCTGAATAAATGTTGAGATTATGAGTTGTCTGATGTTTTCAGTCAGGTATCTAAAAGGGGATTGTAATCACTTGTAAGTGACTATCCTCATGATCGGTGTAATAAATAATGGCTAAGTGACTATCTTCTAATTCAATTACATCACTTGTAAGAAAGTCACTTATCGGTATCTAAAAGGGGATTGTAATCACTTTTGTAATCACATGTGATTACAATCCCCTTGTAATCACATGTAATTGAATTAGAAGATACACAAAAGGATAATGGATATTCTCTAATGAGGAAATACACAAAAGTGTGACTGATAAGTGACTTTCTTCCAAAAGTGTGACTGATTCTCAATATCTTCCAAAAGTGTGACTGATTTTATCTAATGGCTAAGATACCCTTTGACCACCGATGTCCACATATGGCAGGGGATTAAGATAAATACTAATCCGTATATTTCACTAATTCAATACACCCCAATATACGGATTAGTACTCCACTAATTCAATACAAACCATAATACGGGTACACTGTACAAATTCTCTATTCACTCTCTTTTATATAGCCTGATGATGTTCACTAATTCTTTCTCTATCGACCTCTTCATTATGCGATAGCCTTACCTAGAGATTTCTCGCTCCGGCGATAATAACTGAAATGAAATTTCTATTGTTCATCAAAATCTCATCTCTGTTCATCATCATTGTGACGATATGTTCTTCAAATTAAGGAAGGTCGGTAAAAGTTATCTAGGGTTTATCTTAAAAAAGCACATATCTAATTTTGGTATGTTGGAAAACAAATCGAAGTAGATATTTAATCTCAATATCACTTTCAAGATGGGTTTTTAATGAAATACATCATTCGTCTTTCAATTTCAAAAAACAAATTCTTAATAGCTTGGATTTTTGGGTTTGAATGAATTTAGGGTTCATGGAAAGTTTTTTTTTTTTTTTTTCCCCGCAAGAATCTTTAAGCTTTGTATACCCTAGAGATATGAATGGGATAAAGAATTTGTGATATTACAACCTGATATAGATTTGAGAAATTTTGTTTAAAAAAAAATCGAATTAAAATTTTGATTTTTAAGATGGGTTATTCATCTATATTAAAGATGGTGTGGAAAGCATATACCTATTGCCGTTGGAGAATTTTTTGACAGGTAATTAGGTAAATTAAGATTTTTGTGTAATTGTTGATTAACAAATTGTGATCTTTTTTATTGATTTTGGGTGATTTTTATTGTCTAAAACAGAAGGGTTTCATTAAATTGGTGTGTATCAATCTGTGAATAAGTTATTGAAGCATGAGGGTGTGTATCAATCTGTGTATTGCTTTATTAACTCTTTTGTGATTTCTTTAGACTGGTTTTTGCCGAAAATCTAACTCTTTGGTTCAAAGGATCCTTTGTTTGTGGTCTAATATTCTGCAGTACATTTCATGACATAAGAGAAATATCTATGTTGGATCTTGAATAACTGTCCTGCAATGTGTACAAGACTACAAGTCCTGTAGCCGGTGGAACTGCCGTTTTGTTTACTTACTCGTTAGATTTACCTCGAACCAAGCTTGCTTATCAGGTAACGACGACTAAAATCTTCAAAAACAGGAACCAAGCTTTGATTAGCTGAAACAGGAACCAAGCTTTGATTAGCTGAATTGGGAGGAGAAATAATGTCGGGACGCTGTACACAAAAGAGTTTGAGGAAATTATTGGGAGCTATTAAGGACTCCACTACTGTTGGATTAGCTAAAGTCAATAGTGGTTACAAGGTGAGAATTTTGTCTGATTTAGTCACACAATGGTTAATGCTGGTTTGGTTGTTTCTAATTCTGTCAATTTTTATTTCTTCGGGAATTGGATATTGCCATAGTCAGAGCTACAAACCATGTAGAACGTTCGGCGAAAGAAAAGCATATAAGAGGTGACAGGAACTCATGCTTCTCATTTGTGTTTTTGGTGATCAGTACTCTTGGATCTTGGACTTGCTGTTGCATTCTCAATGGAATAAGAAAACTCACCTTCTTCTTGTTTTTTTTTTATGGTGCTCCAGCTATATTTGCTACGGTTTCAGCTACGAGACCATGTGCCAATGTTGCATATTGCATCCATGCTCTACCCAAGCGTCTTGCAAAGACACATAATTGGGCGGTATATGTCAATTTTAAACGCAAACAATGAGTTGGTCTAGTTTTAAATACTTGCAACATACATTATAGATAAGCAGTGAATAATGTGTTTCCATGATGTACTCACTAGCAATCTTAGTTTTCACTTCTTTAAGAGGCAAGAAGTAAGATTTCTCATACATATAATTTCCTCAAGGAGAAACCCTTTCCCCAACATCTAAATGCTCAATATTCTGTAGGTTTCGCCAAAAAAAAAATTCCAGTGTTTTATTCCTAGTTGAGTTTCCTAACTCAGTGTTGTTTGAAGTTTGGGTTGCAATGAAAACCTTAATTGTCATACACCGTGCTTTGAGGGAAGTACTCGAAGCAGGAGTCATGCACATTTTAACGATGATTCAAGTCAAAATGGTTCTCTCTGTTCTGGAATTTCTCTGATTTTGAATAGACATGAAACTTACCTCTGACATTTTAATCTCGTTTTTAGCCTGGGATTATTCTGCTTGGGTACGCACCTGCACGTTGTACTTGGAAGAGAGGCTTGAATGTTTCCGTGTGTTGGTCGAAACTGATCCTCCGGTTAGTTATCTATACAATATAGTTTCTAGTCCAATACTTACCTGTTGTCATTGTACCTTTTCTGTTTTTAAGGTGTAAAAATTATTGCTAAGAATCAGAATTGGCACTAGAAAAAAAAATGAATCACAGAAAGAACTAAGACTGCATATTTCAGCGCAAGAACTTCAGCATTCTGATCATCATATCTTGCATATTTCGAGGCATTCAAAGTTTTTTTGTGTGTAGGTCTGTCGAATTTAGTGGTCATACTAATATAAGCAACGTCTTCCGTTGGATCAGATATATTTAGGTGGTGTCTGTTGTTGATGCTATCTGCCTTGTTGGCTTAAACTCTCTTTGAAAACATGCGAAGAGCAGAAAATTGATACGTGGCGTTGGTTTTAAGACCCAAGTTGCCCTTGAAGATGCGTTAAGGATTCTCCATACATGGAGAAGATGCAAGACTCCTTTCAAAGCGAGGTATGGACACATCTTTTCTATATGTAGGGGTTGATAGATCTGTGAGTTGCTTCTCATTGAGAACATGAGTAGTAAGTTCATTGAGTTGCTATTTTTGTAGTTTCTTTAACATACATGTTTCATTCTATGGCAGCATTACACAAATGTCAAACTTTTATTTGTTCATGGGATGCGATGATAGAGAGTTCCAAGGGTAAAATTTTAGAGGAGTTCAGTTCAAGGCCTTCAGTATTTGTTCCATATGAAGCTGTGTCGGGACACCAGAGTATGATAAAGGGCATGTTTTTGTCCCGAGATGATGTGTATTGGCACGACCCAACTGGATATGTGGACTTAGCAAAAGCGCTGCTTCTTCAGCATGGCTTAATTAACGGGTCTAACTGCCATCTAATCAACACACTGACACAGGTTTATCATGGTTTTCATGATTTTTTTATGGATGAGTGTAGATCTTTGCTGGATATGCGAGATCCCTCCTTTTAAGAACTATATCCAGATCTTTGCTGCAGTTATCAATCGTTGCTCTGCCTTCACAAGATGCTACTGCAGTAAGTATCTATGTGTATTAAAATCAAGTTGTATGCCCTCTATTGTTACCATTTTTTGTTTAGTTAGTGTCGTAGCTGTGGGTTATAAGCTGTATTGTTTTGGTGGTGATTTGTTTGAGTTAGGGTGTGGTTATCTCTTCCACCCTCAAACGGTTGGTTAAAATAGCTAAGTACCTTAGGTTTTTATTATTTTTGAAACTAATCTTAAAACTCCAATGTATGGTTGACTAACTAGACGGATCACATTAGGGCAATAGGGAATATCATAGTTGTGAACTGAGGTATGTTTGATTCCTAACTGGGGTCCATTGGCAGCTCCATCGCAGATTAGGAAATGTATAGTAAAAAAAATTTGCTCATTGAAAACTGTGGTGAGCTTTGTTAGTTATGTTTATGCGTTTTTTTCTTAGAAGCTTCAGGTTTCCTGGTGATAATGAGGTTTTTGATGTTTTTGAGTATCAGGGGCGGTACCAAGTACGTTTTATTAAGTTACGGTTTACCTGAACACTTCTTTTAATGTGCCATCAGGTTTTTAGAGTTTTTTTGAAGTGGGCAAATGATTTAAAATCTAGCTTGCTGGGGGCCGTGGATGTTCTTTACTTGAAGGAATTTCTTCAGAAAAAGAAAAATACAGTTCTTCCGACTGTACAAGATCAAATGGGTTTCACTTCACCGGAAATTTGGCCTGGTATGTTGGTGTGATGATGAGCAACTAAAACAGCAATTTACAAATTCTGACAAAATTTGTTTCTTATACTTTGGAGAACTTAGCAATGATGAGAAAAAAATGCTCCCAGAAAAATTCTCTATGTTCATGCTACCTTGCAAAATTTTCTCTGACTTACACATTCTCTAAGTTTTATTTGGTCTAGTATTAGTAGCTGACCTGTTCATTTATCATAGCAAGGTCAAATTTTGAGTCGGGCACTTCAGAAAATGGGCCCAAGCTTTTGTGTTAATGCTATGACTCTGGTATTTGGTATTTGACATGGATTAATTATAAGCCAATCTATTTATTCGTTTAGAGTCTAAACGAACGTGAAAGCTGAATGCTCAACCCTCACTTTTGTGCTTCTAAAGATCTTAACAGTTAAATTATATGAATTGAGTTTGCTAGTTATATGAAGATATAAACATAGAAAAACATGGGTTTGCTGCATATGACATTAGCACAGAAATCTACTGAATAGGTGAATTAGTTGGTCTTTCAGATTTTCATCATCTCTAAATTAGCTCAAGTCGAGTATACCAGAATTTTATTTTTTGATTAGATACACTTTCACTGTATGAAAATGTCGCATTAATCCGTTTTACAAAAATTAATTAAAGTAAAAGTATCAATTTCCAGAGGTACTTTATGACCAGGATAATGTTTTTGGCATTGTTTTGACAATGTCACTCTTTTACCATCATGGGAGCTTTGTTATTTTGACATCTTTTCTTCTTTTAGTAAGATTTTAGAACTATTATCTTGTATAAAAACTTGTACTTTCTGGTGGACTTATTGTTGTATCTTCGGATAAATGATGCATGTAATTGTTGATTGGTTAGGCTGTGGCAGTAATGACAGGTATTAGTTGTATTCCTCTGTGAGAGTTCCAAGAATAGTCTGAGAAACCTGTCTATGTGGATTTTAAAAATTTGTCTCATTCTCTGAATGTGTCGTAAGAAACATGAGAAATGTGAACATGATAAAATCTGTTGAGCCTACGGCTTTTTATTTTGTTTAAGTACCATAAATCATTGTAGATGATCTCTACCTTCTGTGTTTCTGAATTTCGTACACTGCTATTGCAGGCTTCCTCCACATTTTAACATGACCAGTCATTAGATTTTTCCATTCACTCTTTTTCCTTGAGGTTAACAATTTGCTCCATTTCCTATGTGTAGGTCATAACTCGTGTAGCAGTATATGAAGGTGTGGAAGGTTTTACAAGTACAGCTTTATTGATGGACCGTGTTCTTCCTTTTGCTCAGTGCTATATCTACAAATCACACCCTGATCAGTACCTTCAACTGCAGTCTGGAGGGGAAAACTTGAGTCAACTACAAATTGTTGTGGTTAAAAAGCTATCTTACAAGTTTAACTTGGAAGGTTGCAAGACTGCATCTAATAAATGCTTGAAGTGCAGATGTCTTCTCCACTTCGGGTTTCTTTTCCTTCAAATATATAACACTTAATCTTTCAGTGGTTTTCCTGGAAACATTCTGGATCTACTGAGTCGGCCCCGTGGACACCAGAAGTATATGTAACTTTTGGTCGCTGTCTGAGGAGAATTATGGATTTGGATACAATCGATTTGCTTGAGCACTTGCCAGCTTCCCAACAGCTCCTTTTTCGAGTTCCAGGTAAACCTTTTTCTATCTTGTTTTCTGTTGTGAGGACATATACAGCGTACCTGAGTTAGTACGCTTAGTTTGTGGTTCCTACCATACTAAATATTTATATCATTTTTACAATGGTCATCATCTTCACTGTCAGCATCAATTTTGTGATTTTTGTTGAATCCAGTTAGTCCGGGACCAATTTTTTTAGCATTTGGTTAATTTGATTACCAAAGTGACATTACTCTATATCATACTGTACTGCTCGAGCCTGTGCACATATGATCACTCAATTTTACATTTTTATTACCTTTATTACCTTATTTGTATTTACCAGCTCTTGTATTTGCATTAATTTCAATATTATATTTTTGCTGTTTTGTAGGACATACACGTAAACTGGAAGTTACAAACATAGCTCAGTTCGTCTGAACTGTTGCTTGCAGTGAGCGACTGCCAAAGACACCAAGTTGCAATGCTTTGAATCCACCTGCAACAAAGACTTCCACATCTGACTGTTATGTGCTTTGCTAGATATAAAGATACGCATAGGGACAACCCTCTTATTGCACAGTTGTTACACTTTGGAGGCAAAGAAGACTTATTTGTACTATGTCGATTATTAGCCCAATTTGTTCTAGCTGATAGAAAATTGGATGAAATATGGAATGGGTAATATTATATTTGCATTTTAAGCTACTATGGTATAGATTTGGTACCAAGCATAAAACTAAACCCATGAACCAATGACCTTAAGATTAGAATCCAAAGTTTGTACCACTAAGACCAAGACTGAACCTAAAATGAAATTCAATGCACATTCAAACCTGTAATAGAACCTTATTTCATAAATTTAAAACCATCACCATTTAACTAAAACTTGAAATCATTGTATATGTTGCATTAAATCTAACTCATGTATATCAGCAGTCCTAGTAACTGTCCCCAAAAATCATGCCAAATCAACCGAATAAAGAGTCTTTAGCAACTCCAGTGTCTTGGAATAAGCTTTAGTTCAAGAGACTGAATTTAGTTTTTCAAGTCCCGCTAATCAAAAGTTTCCAATTGCCCTCTTCTAAAGGACAATTTAATCCAGACTATTTACAAACCTATTAGTAAGCAGGACTTTAACATTTTTAACAATCAAAAAATCAGAAAAATTACACTAGTACCGATTTGCTGGACAAATTTGATATTTAACTTTCCTAGATGGACAATCCTAAGCAATACCTAAAACCTTCATATGTAACCAACAACGTTAGGCATATCCCTGCTGGAATTAACTTCAATCTTGCTTGCACCCCCTTGAGTTCTCTTACCAAGTAATAACTACCAGCCTATGGAAGTCCCAATGTTTTCTCTCCTCATCCAAACCATATATATATATCGCAACAATCAATTCTGTATACCAGTTACCAATCCTTTACATGGATTAGTCAGTACTGGTTCTTCTGGGGCATAACATTGTCTTCTATGTGCAGAAGATATTGTTGGAGCCATCAAACAATATGCTCCAGCCCTGAAAAAGAAACAACACAAAAAACTATCAAAACCTAGAAAAATTAAAGAAAGTCTGAACGATTCCAAGAGAGAAGAATCAACAACATGATCCTGAACTATAAGAACAACAAGAAAACATTGGTCCTACGTACCGCAGAGGAAGCAATATATTCCAAGTGTGACATTGGTTCTCCGACATATTCCGAAGTTCCTTAAAACACTAGTCCTGGATAAAAATCTTTTTTTCCTGCATATTAAGTAAACAACATATTATCAGAACTATTTTACTCGATAAATCAGACGCAAATGTACTGTTGAAGCAAATATGCGTTCCTCAAGATTAGGTGCAAAATGAGTTTAAGCGATTTACATAAGACCGCTTGTCAGCAAACCGAACAAGCTCAAAAAAGGTTTACCTCTGCACAAATTCTACAAACAGCAGAGATGCTCTCAATAGAGTACAATTCTCTAGACGCATAACTGCAGTTGCATCTCCTGGCATTCATGAGTACATCTTAACCGAGATTCTCTACAAAAAGATAATCATATTTCATATATTGAGTAAAAAGTCATATTCTTGGTACATTTTAAAAAGTAACCAAACAACAAAAACTTCATGTCAAATAGAGAAATTAAGCTAGCAGGGCATTACTTTAACTCGAATGCAGAACCATTTCAAGCACAGATGTTCCATACCCAGCACCCCGTACAACCTAAACCAAACCCATTCGCTTCTGAATGGTGCACCTGCGGCAAAAATAAGATTTTAATAGGAATAGCTTCTCTTCACCAGATATATCATCGCAAGCCAACATACAACATCAAGATATTCAAGTCAGAAATGAGTACATGGAAAAGGCAAAGATAACAGGTTTAATATGAAAGATCAAGCACCAAGGACAGGTTCACTATCAATGTAGAAAAAGGATCCGCAATTACTAAATAAGAAGACGCGAGAATGGTGTACATAATAAGTAGTGCCAAGATACATAACACGACAAAACATTTTGATCCAACACACTCCGGCATTGCCTCAGTGATAACCTATAAAATCGTAACCATCATTTGCCCGGCAAACATATTCCAAGCACTAAAAGAGCCATAAAAAAATAAAATTTATTCCAGATTTCATTGTACTCGATCCCACTAATCGTAATGTGAACAAAAACAATTCAAAATGGCAATAAGAATATAAATAGACCTGGATCAACCATAGCGCGCCGAAATGAATGTTCTACAAGTCTTCAAATTGCTACATGATTTCCACTTGATGCACTGCCAATATTCGTCTGAATCTACAAAAATCCCAAGTCCAAAAACCAAAGAAGTCAAATTCCAAAGCGAAGAAGAAAAACTGAAATTGAAACAAAAAATTGAATCCTCTCAGTTATCGTTGATCTTGTGATGAAACTAAAGGGATAACAGTAGATACTCTCAAGAAAAACTCCCACAAGATATTAACCGAATTATGCTCAACATGACGATAACAGTAGATATTTTTTCCCAATTCCTTTAATTTACAAAAGCATTCAGAAATTCATAGTTACTTACAATAGGACCAGGAGCATCATCTCGCTTGTACATAACCCATAGAACACCAGTGCCAAGTCCTACAACCATTGCAAGCTGTCAATTGCGTATACGCTTTACCAGGACCACCAATTTCACATTCCTCAAGTCCGTATTCATTTTCTATCTGCAATTCAAATTACAGAAACAAAAGTCTCAAATGTCATGTACAATTTCTGTCATGCAAACATCTCAAATTCAATAATGATCATTTGTTTACTTGAGTTTCAAACAATCTTTCAAATCTCATCATGTCAACAATATTCGTCATGAACTTTTGCATTGCAGCCTTCATTATAAACCATTTACGAAAATTCGTAACTTCTTCAACAAAGCACAATATAATAACTACTATACCCCAAAAAACTGAATTTTTTAGAATCGAATAGAGAATTATAAACCTTGAAAGGTTCATCATCTGTCCTGAATTGCATACCAGGGACATATTTGAGCCAAACAGGAGAACCCCTAAATTCAAGAACACGCAAATTTGGCTTTAGATTCAAAACAACTGAAAAAATGGAAAGCGGAAATTTGAGAGATTACACAATATAAGGACCATTCCTGAGATGAACATAAATTCATGTACCAACTTGATAAACTTAACCAAATCATATCTTCCTACAGAGTAATATTTCCTAGGAAATGGTTTATGTCATGCCCATTCCAAATGTCTGCTTAGGTATCTAAGCAAAAAACAAAGTCAATCCCCAATAATGTTGAGCAACATTATTTAGTCTTCAATAATAGGGGACAATGAAAAAGAACTTACAGACACTAAAAAGAGGAAAGGGAGTTCCCATTCGGACACTAAAACGAGTAAACAGTTCACAACCATTATGGAGTAGTACACTAAAACAAGACTTGAATGACGAAAACTTAGAAACACAAAAAAGTAGGAATTGAAGGAAAATGCGGTGTAAAGATCAATTAGTCAACCTCTAGTTCCACTAAATTCAAGCATAAGAACATCTCGAGGACTGTAGAATGGGTTTGGTGATAGGATTTCATTCAGCTGCAAATATAAAAAACGTGAATGAGGAATTCAAGAGCAAAACACCTAAAGAACATGAACTATTGATTCAAGTGAGGTATCATAAGTCCTCTAACCTGAATTCAACTTTCAGCTGTAAGTGAAGCAGGTGGTGCAAAACCAAGCAAGACCCTGCCAATACATCGGAAAGTAACATTGACCCACTCTATCAAAACACCAAAATTAATCAAATTATCCCATGAGAAGCACAAATTCAGATATTTAAATCAATACTACTAAACAGAACGTCCCGCAGGATTCATCGATAGTAATCTTGGTCTTCTATCACTTACTTGAAATTGGGAGATAAAAAATCTAAATCTCATAGCCCAGTAACTAAGTTTGGTGCATTAAATTACAATTAGAATAAAAATGGTTACCTGAGAGGTGAGATCTGATGAACGCAAAATCTTTGAGAAGTACTATCAACGAAGAACACCGATCCAGTGTTATCTTCTTCAGCCTATAATTGAAACAGGCAAGAATTCAATATAATTCAGAGAAGCTATATTGAATTGGAAATCAAAGTCAAATACATCAAGAGAAAGGAGATAAAGAAACAAACCCTGAAACAAACCTCTAAATCCAACATTAGGGAAGAAAGAATTACCGAAAAAATATTAAGGAATTAGGGTTTCTTATTAACAAAAATCATTCACATAAACATATATTCAACAAAAACCTAAATTAAATGAAACCCTAGATTCTCAAAACACAGATCAGATTTAGGGTTTTTTTTTTTTTAACTGATGATAAAATGGCAAAGTGTTTTGGGAGAGAAAGACACGGAGCAAAAGAAAGAAAGAAGAAAAACTAGATGAAGCTGAACAAAAAAAAAAAACTAATCCTGTGAGATTTATACCTGATGTTGAAGCTGAGCCTTCTGGGTTAAAGGTGAAGTTATTCAACTCTTAGGGTTTCAATTGAACTCTCGAACTTCAATTTTCAGGCGAGATTCCAGTTTTTTCAGATCAACCGATTTTGGAATTTTGCGATTGAGTTTTTTCCGATGTCAGTTTCTTTTGGGTAAGAGGTGAAGTTGGGTTTTGGTATGAATGAAATTGATTTAAGGGTGAGGTTTACTTTCTTCTAGGTTGCAGAGCAACACCTTCAAAGAGACGGAGAGAAAGAAGAAATGAAATGAGAAGGAAAAAAAAATGTTTTGGAACGGAGAAAAATATGTTTTGGTCAATAGTCAATAGTCAAAATTTAGAAGGATGTGTGAAAATTTGGGCGGGCTTTTTTGGTGGGAAACATGGGACATTTTCATTGGTTTCAAAAAGAGCATACGGATTGAGAAGAAAACACAATTTGGTAAATGCTGACCGTTAGATTGGATTGAGAATTTATTTCCTTAAATTTGGTTCGTTGGATTAAAAATGTGACATTTTCATTGGTTTAAAAAAGAGCATACGGA
Organism: Papaver armeniacum; assembly: GCA_023531295.1. Taxonomy (NCBI): domain Eukaryota; kingdom Viridiplantae; phylum Streptophyta; class Magnoliopsida; order Ranunculales; family Papaveraceae; genus Papaver; species Papaver armeniacum. The sequence goes on from JAJJWW010003368.1 coordinate 223,488, forward strand.
TTGAGAAGAAAACACAAAATTTGGTATAACCACACAAGGATGTTGACCGTTAGATTGGCTTGAGATTTGATTTCTTTAAATTTGGTTCGTTGGATTACAAACATTTATAATAAAACCATGAAGAAACCCTAAATTAGTCGATTTCGAGAAAGAAACTGGGTACGATAACGAAACCTGGACTTGAGCATAAGTCTGAAACTGCGTAAGAACGACGAATCCAACCATTTACGGGTAAGATTTCATCGTATACTCTCAGAAGCGTTCAGCAAACCCTAAATTAGTCAACTTCGAGAAAGAAACTGGGTCCGAGATCGAAACCTGGACGTGAGAATAAGTCTGAAACTTCGTAAGAACGACAAATCCAACAATTTACGGGTAAGATTACATCGTATGTTCTTAGAAACGTTCAGCAAACCCTAAATTAGTCGACTTCGAGAAAGAAACTGGGTCCGAAATCGAAACCTGGACTTGAGTATAAGTCTGAAACTTCGTAAGAACGACGAATCCAACCATTTACGGGTAAGATTCCATCGTAAACTCTCAGAAACGTTCAGCAAACCCTAAATTAGTCAACTTCGAGAAAGAAATTGGGCCCGAGATCGAAACCTCACTAGTACAAATATGGGCTTTGATGACAGTTCAATATCCTAGACTGTTACAAAAGAAAAGGCCATGAGATATAGGTGACAGTTTCTTAGTGAAACTGACGCCAATAATGGTCATCACTTGTGACAGTTTTACAACTGTTATTGAATAAGCATACGATAACAGTTTTTGTAGAAAAATGCTGCTATACATTGATGTACAATAACAGTTATAAACTGTTACTATTCCTGAGCTATTTTGACTGTTGCGTACAAAAACTGTCATGGAATTGTGACTTATAGATAACAGTTGTTTTAATTACCGCCGCTTCCATTTATAGTGATAGTTCGGATTTAAAACTGCTACTATTCATACAATCTACCAAAAAGCGTTCTCAATTAACACACGATCTTTGTTGGTTTGAGTCCTTAATTAGTTATACTACGTACTAGTAAAGAATTTGCTAAGAGACAGATTGGTTAAACAGGGGTTTTGCTGAATCAAATATAAATAAGTGATGAATGCGCAGCTAGGAACTCTAACCTCAAATATATAGAGAGATAGGAAACCTATAGCTATTTAGAGTCCGGGTTACACTCGATTACTTGGTCCCACTTTATGAAAAATTCATATCAAACTGGTTCTCCGTAATTTGTTGCTGTACTCCGTAATTTATTGCTATATACTTGCGCCCATCTTGTTGAAATCATCTATTTCATTCTTTATCTAGTTCTAAAAGTTCAATTCAAATACAATCTTTATCTAGTTCTAAAAGTTCAATTCAAATACAAGGTAGCAAAAGCTGTTTCTTCAAATAGTTTTAAGCCAAGGTATAAAATTCAGTTTATTCAGAAAATTGTTTCATTGCCTCGATCAATATTGTCTTTTGTTTTTATATACCTCAATATGTTTGTCTAATAGGCATTAGGTCTGGAATTTAGTAGTTAATGGGCATCAGTAAGTTCTGTTAATTGAGCTTTTTTTCCTCTTTACGGATCCGGTTTTGTAGGTGTACGATTTTGAGAAATATAACATGATCGTTTTCTTTTGATCACTCGCAGCCCTTTTTTTTTTCCTTTCTTAATTTTTGCAGGTAATCCATCTTCTTCTTTGGGGTTATGGCTAGTCTACTGACTAAGTCTATATCTAATCCTTGTATATTGTATATATTCTGTATGGTCTTCTGTAAATTTTTATTTTTATTTTTATTTGATAAATAAATAAATCTTGATTGTTTAGTTAAGTTAGTTTGAAGGTACCAGTTGTTGTGGAGTCATTCAGTCATATACCTGGAACCAAACTCAACTTTATTAGCGTTTACGAGTATACATATATAGTGCATGATGTGTGAAGGATACACCGATGTTAGCTTGTACTTGTGTTGGTACTATTGAGTTACGTTCTCTTACAGTCTTACTGAATCAATAGGAAGAATACAAGCAGCAATTTCTAACGCTTCTGATTCTTATCTTTATTTTTATTGCCGAGATAACATGGTTTGTTACTTTTGTTTATTTCTTATTCCGTTTGTCATGATTTTTAATTTTATTAGAAATACTAATTCTCTGTGTCGTTGCATCAGTATAGGTATGTTTTCACTTTTTGTTGGTTCTGCTTGTCCTACATGATTGTTTTATGTGATGTCTGTATAGGTTCAAAATGGATAAATCCTGGATGGGTAAAGATAGGGTATCACCAGAATACGCTGAGGGGGTTGAGGCCTTCTTGAAATATGCCACAAATCATGTTTCCGGAGCTGGAATAGATGACGGAGACACTCCTGTTTCCATATTATGTCCGTGCGGGTGGTGTATGAATGGTGGTAAACCACTAACGAGTGAATGAAGTGAGAATCCATCCGTATGTCAAGGGCATCAATCAAAAATACACGACATGGGATTCACACGGAGAAGAAACACTCGTGATGATAATACCAGATCACATGCTTCACATAATGCCGATATTCGGTATGAGTTTGGATATTATGAAGATAATGAAGATTTACTGGACGATGCAAAGCGAGCGGTTAGCTGACCGGTTCGAAGCTAGACACGACCAGTTTATAGGAGATCCAGAGAATTTTGAAAAATTGAAACAAGATGCGAAAAAACCACTTTATCCTAGCTGTAAATCCCATACAAAGATGTCGGCATTGCTTAAGCTCTTTAACATGAAAGCAAAAGGTGCATGGTCTGATAAGAGTTTCACAGAATTATTGAAAGAGTTAAAAAATATGCTCCCGCCGGACAATGAATTGCCTACGTCTCTGTACGAGGCTAAGAAAACTCTTATGGCATTAGGAGTGGAATATGAAAAAATACATGCATGTCCCAATGATTGTTTGCTTTACAGGAAGAAACACAAAGATGATAATTTTTGCAAGACCTGCGGAGTTTCAAGATGGAAAGAAAAGAAGGCACCGTCAGACACAAGTAAAGGGGTGCCTGAGAAAGTGATGTGGTATTTTCCACCTATACCTAGATTTAGAAGGATGTTTGGAAATCCAGAGACAAAGAAAAGACCCGACATGGCATAATCTTAAAAGAGTTGCGAGATGGTAAACTACGTCATCTGTTGACTCCCCCGCATGGAAACAAGTTGACAGTAAATGGCCAGAGTTTGCCCGAGAACCCCGAAATTTGCGGTTAGGCCTTTCTACTGACGGGTTCAATCCAAACAATAGCTCAATTGGTGGAAATTATAGTTGTTGGCCTGTCATGTTAGTTACTTATAACCTTCCACCTAGCTTGTGTATGAAAAGAAAATTCATTATGTTAACGATGTTGATATCAGGTCCTAAACAGCCTGGAAACGACATTGATGTCTATTTGGCACCACTCATTGAAGATTTGAAGAAGCTATGGGAGGAAGGAGCTGAAGCTTATGATTCCTACAAAAAGGAGAAATTCAATTTCAGAGCCGTACTTTTATGGACGATAAGTGACTTTCCCGCCTATGGTAATCTTAGCGGTTGCCCTAAAGGAGGATATAATGCTTGTCCAATTTGTGCTGACCGTACTTCTTCTATTAGGCTTAAATACTCCCAAAAGAATGTTTATACCGGTCATAGAAAGTTTCTTCCGAGAAAGCACAAGTTTAGAATGGAAAGAGAGGCTTTTAATGGTCACCAGGAGCTGGACCCTGCTCCAAAACCTTATTCTGGTGAAGAAGTATTGATCCAAAGTTGAAGCGATAGACAATTTGTGGGGAAAGAAAGTGAAAAGTAAACCAATCTACTGGAAGAAGAAGTCGATATTCTTTGAACTTGAATACTGGAAGTACTTGCTAGTTCGCCACTGTTTAGACGTCATGCACATAGAAAAAAATATATGTCAGAGAATTGTTGGGACATTATTGAACATACCCAAAAAAACCAAAGATGGTTACAATGCTCGTAAAGACCTTGAAGATTTGGGGATGCGGCCTGAATTGGCGCCTAAGGAAAATGGTAAAAAAACGTATCTCCCTCCTGCGTGTTTCAGATTAACAACACAAGAAAAAAAAACTTTTTGTAAAACCTTGTCCGAGTTGAAGGTTCCCACAGGTTACTGTTCGAATCTGAAAAACCGGGTTTCGATGTCGGATTTGAAGTTGTATGGTCTAAAGTCGCATGATTATCATGCACTTATGCAAGAATTTCTTCCTTTAGCTATACGATCCATTTTGCCTAAGCATGTGCGGTATGCTATAATCAGATTATGCTTTTTTTTCAAGGAAATCTGCACCAAAGAGGTTGATGTCGATCACTTGACAGAAGTACAAAACGACTTGGTGGTTACCTTATGCTTATTAGAAAAATACTTTCTTCCGTCTTTCTTTGATATCATGGTTCATTTAACCGTGCATCTAATTCGAGAAGTTAGATTATGTGGACCAGTTTGCTTCAGATGGATGTATCCTTTTGAAAGATTTATGAAGGTTTTGAAAGGATATATTCGAAACCGGAATCGCGTAGAAGGCTGCATTGCTGAGGGATATATTGTGGAAGAGGCGATGGAGATTTGCTCTGAGCACCTAAATATTGTAACCATCGGTGTTCCTACCGATAAGAGTGCTCAAAAACACAAAAACGAAGAGAGTACAAGCCTTATTTCTGAAGGGAAACCATTATCGACTCTTAAGCAACATAAAGTTAGTGACACATTGCTGAACCAGGCACACCTAACTGTACTAAATAACTCAACAGATGTGCAGCCTTACATTGAGTAAGAACTCTGACTATTCGAATTTGTTCTACTTTTGAAATATGGGTACCCTTGAAATATAGTTACTAAATAGATATTTGTAAATTCATATTTCAGGTTACACATGTCGCATTTGAGGGAAGAGTCTTCGGATAAATCAGAAGCATGGTTGTTGAAAGAGCATAACAAAACATTCAGTGATTGGCTGGAGAAAAAAGTAAGTACACCGACAACATATGGTGTCAAATCTACCTTTGCTTTCAAGATATGGGTTCACATCACTATTTTCTTAATGACTGTTTGGAACCTATCATTCCATCATATCCATTCAGTGAAAGCCATATGTTGATTTGAAACCCATAACACTATTCTCATTCAGTGATACGTACTTGTACTTTATCATTCCATCACTATTTTCTTACACTTTGAAAGCCATATGTTGATTTGAAACCCATACAAACAGAAAAAACATCACTATTCTCATTCAGTGATACGTACTTGTACTTTATCTTACTTATTAATTTTGAATAATTTTTTTCATGGTGTCAAACTACCTTTGTACACTTTAGTACATGTACAAGATGAGCATACATTTGCTGTAATAAGAGAATTTGTATTGGTTCTCTGAAACTAGTCCAAATCCACACCATAGTTTTACTCATTCTTCTCAAAAATGATTTCTTATTATTTTGTACTTACTAATCTGATTTGCAGGTAGAAGAAGAACTACAAAATCCAAATAATGATATTTCGCAAGATTTAGAGTGGATAGCATGTCGCCCAAGTCACTACGTATTCAAAGTTGAAGGATATGAAGTCAGTGGTTATCGTTATCACACTGAGGACCGGGATACTAAAAGAGTTAATCAAAATAGCGGGGTAAGCCTTGTTGACGAAGATAATAGTTGTTACTATGGTGTGATCCAAGAGATATGGCTTCTCGACTATCAGATGATAAGGATACCTGTGTTCAAGTGTGCATGGGTTAATCAGCGTGGAATAAGGAAAGACGACTTGGATTTCACACAAGTTGAACTTGAGAGGTTAGGCCATAAAAATGACCCCTTTATTATGGCTTCCCATGCCAAACAAGTGTTCTATGTGCATGACCAACTTAACACCAAATTGTCGATCGTCATATCAACACGTGACAAAGGCGTAAATGTGGAAGAGTTTGTAGATGATTCACTGGTCTTTGAGGGTAATCATACTTTTGAAAACACAGATTCATCATGGATTCGTTCGACAACAATTATGAGTCTCACGTGTTCTCTTGCGTAACAATGATGGTGTCTGGATTGAGGACATTACGAAAGAGCTGAATAAAAAAACTAAGAAAAATGCGAACCCTAGAGAAGAAGATAATCCTCTGGACAATGAGAGTTCAATGGAAGATGAAAATTCAACGGATGATGACAGTTCAATGGCAGGCGATTCAGATTTAGATTATGACTAATTCGCTAACCTGCTAGTGATTTTCCCTAGCAGACATAATTCAATTTGAATGAAGGTTTTCTTTTATTTCATTATTATTAGTGTAATAACCAAGTATGATTTCATCAAGTTGAATTTATAAGGCTAGCCTCTCATGTAAATCAATTTTGTTCTTCTATGTAAATCTTAATAATACATCATCTGATTCAATGGTGGTCTGCTGGAGTTGGTGATGCTTCTTCTTAGTATCTTCAATAGATTATTTGTGGTTTCTGTGGAGTTCAATAGAAGAAAAGTACTCCTCCTAACCCAAGGCCTTTCTAATCTTCTTATTGTTGTTTGTGATTGATTCAAACTAACTTGAATAAGAAATTAGAGAACGAAAAAGGTGTTATGCAAACTAACTTGCTGCTTACTGTAACTTTTATTCAGACTCTCTAATTCTTCATTCTTTTTGTAAATAAAAGGTGTGTATTTGCCAATTATTGATCCCATTTTCAATTCTCAATTTGGCTGTTGTATTTTTGCAAACATCCCACATGAGGTCATATGTGAAATCTTCTTATTCAAAAGTGAATGATCGTGAATTATTATAATGTAATTTCTACTAACTAAGAAGTGCAAGAAGAAATGAAATCTACTTCAAAATCTTCCACTTTTACCGTCCGCCTGGCACAAGCGTCCGCGGTTCCTTGGTACCCGATCAAGTTTTCTTAAAACCAAAAAATTCGGCTTCACACACACGACCTAACAACCGCTCTCCACTCACACACGACTATTTCCTTCTCATATTTCATCTCTTTGAAGACTCTCAAAACTCTAAGTTTTTTGCCCTAGCCGCTCCCTTGTATTTTTATCTTAAAACGAAAATCACCATTTCTCCTCTCTTCAACCAAGGTCTGGTGTCTGTACCGTCAACACTAGTAGGTACGATTTTTTTTTTTTTATGTTTTTTTTTTCATCTGTTTTCTATGAAATCAATGAAAAGTGAAAATACATAACCATATTTGTCTAGGGTTTAATATTTTTAATTTAGATTATGAATAATGTATATTTTAATTGCTAATTTAGGGTATTTGCTTTATAGACTGACAAAATCAGTTGTTGTTCTTTACCTATTTTTGATTTAAGAAATAATCTTAACCTATGATGTTGTTAGAACATATCCAACATCACCTCTTGTACAGTCTGTAAACATCCAGGACTAGACTAGTTTTTCTCATTGCACACTGCACAGTAGGGCTAAAGTAAAAACAGAATAGGCCTACTTGATATCTGAAACCCTTATGTAGTGCCTTGTTAGGGTGACGTTATCAAATTGCCTCCTGCAACTGATGTTGCTCCGCTCTACCAATACTCTTTATGATTCGTAGTATACCCATGTTAAACCAGGGAGTGGGTTATGATTTGTGTAGTACCTTAAATAGAGGCACATGTTAAACCACGGAGTGGGTTTTGGGGTAGGTTTTCGTGTCATTTTTGAGTGACTGCACCACCTTGTGATGTGGAAGTCTTGAGTAAACTGCCAGGGACTCTGCAATTCACGACATGCCAACTTTCTTTTGTTACTGGAAGCGGTCATTATTGCTTCTGGTACATGGAATAGATCAGATACCCGCTCCTCAAGAGAACATGGACAAACTGGATACCTTTAGTTGTACAACTAGGAATACCCTGTGCCTGACGTTTTTAGGCACAGTTAGTTAATTGATTAAGAAACCTACAGAAAATACCTTATTCCAACTGATGTTCATCAATTTTTCCAGTTGTGTACATATGGTGTTGGTAAATACGGTTGTGCAATGTTGTATTTGGGACGTTAATAATTGCAATTCCTTGCAGTGTTCAAGAAGATTCATTAATGTTACCTGAAAATTAATATTTAATTACTTGTACATGCTAAATATTTATATGTTGTTTTCAAGCAATGGATGATTCAGAATCTGGTTCAGAGCCTGATTCAGAGCCTCAACCAGAGAACAGCCCAAAGAGTGTTGAGAAACAACGTAAGTTAATTAATTGGTTATTTCAGAACGTTATTAGCTTCGAGAACCAGATTTCTTATCTGTTTTTGTTTGTGTTACTACACTTGTTCTTCATAATAATGATTCGATGATTGTAGCTAAGAAAACACCTCGAAGTTCGACAAGGTTACCACTTCTTGTGAGTGAGAACATACTGGCGAAGAAGCCGGTCCTTTTGAATGACGTCGGCATGCCAGTACTAAGGGGTCAAGCTAATTTGAAAAGCTACATGGGAGTTATTGCAAGGGCGAATATCCCAATAGATGTTGACTATTGGAAATATGTACCTGCTCCAAAGAAGGAACGACTTTGGCAATTGATACAAGTATTTGTATGAATGCATATCAAATTTTATAGATAGGCATTTGTATGAATGAATATCAATTTTGTCTATACTAATAAGTTTCTTGGATCAACGTGTTTATATTGCTTGTGTTAAGAGTCGATTTGAAGTCGGATCAGATTTGAAAAAAACTTTGCTGAGCGGATGTGGAGAATTATGGAGAAACTTTAAGTCTAGACTCACAAAAAAAATTTTGAAGCACAAGGATGAACCTGAGAAACTCGAGAAACCCCCCCAGAATATCCACAAATTAGGCAACAAAGTGGGATAGATTTGTGAAATCAGATTGAGCGAAGACTTTCAGTGTGCATTATTTACTTTCTTTTAGTTGTTTCCTTCTTTGAACTTTTTCCGTTATCGCATTTAATGCAAGTTTGTTTGTGGTCTAAAGGAATTACATGAAAAGCAATCAGAGAAGAGATCAAAAATATATACAACCACCATTCAGTAGTAATGGTTACGATGGGCTAAAGGAAATATTAGTACGTAATTTTTTTTTTTTTTTTTATTTGTAATATGTAACTAGCAACATCTTCATCATTATGGTTGTTCATTCACTAATTTTCAAATGAGTAGATAGAAAGGGGTGAATACACACCGGATAAAATTGATCGAGGTGTACTGTGGAAAGAAGCCCGAAAGGTTAATGGAGAATACAAAGATGAGGCTTGTAAACAAAAGGGAGATGAAATTGTAAGCTTTCTTATGTGTATAGGATGAGATTGAAAAGATAAATAAGGTATGGTTTCTGTTAATTTTCTTCTTTCTTCCTAATTTATAAATATTTTCTATACGTGCGGGATGAGTTTGAAAAAGAGACGTAAAGATGGGACACTTGATGAAGATAGCGATATTGATGCGATAACCAAGGTTTTTGGTCCCGAGCATGCAGGAAGAGTTAGGGCTGCTGGAAAATACATCACACCAACTGCTTTTTTAAAAACAGAGAAGTCGCCGGTGTCACCAAGGCACAAAGACGAGGCGGTCCTAGAGGAAAATAAGCGTTTGAAACTAGCAAATCTTTGTATTAGAAAAGAAGGTTCTAGTATCTCAACAAAGTCATCAAGTAAGAAACAAATTTAATTTTTCAAAATTCATATGTTCTTTGTAGAAGGCAATCTGGATATTTCTTATGTGTCAAAAAAAAAGCTGGATAAATCTTGAATGATGATATATTAGAAATTATCTTGAGTCTTGTACTGAGTATTGATATTCTTTTCAAATTTTAGTCATCTGTCGCATCTCGCCCCTATCTAGCTCAGCCAACTTTGTCTGAATCGTCAAGAAGTCCAAAAATTAGAAAGGTAGATGTTACCACGTTTTTGTTACTATTTTGTGGCGATTTTTAATTTCTTTTGTTACTCTAATTTTAATCCAATCCAACTGAATTTCATTTCCAGAAATCTGTTACTGCTACTAGAAGGAGTTCTGAAGTTGAGAAAGCATCTGTGCCCCATCTAGCTCAGCCAACAATGTCTGAATCGTCAAGAAGTCCCAAGATTAGAAAGGTAAATGTTACCACGTTTTTAATTATTATTGTGATGATTTTTTCTATTTCTTTCTTTGTTACGCTAATTTTAAATCTTGTTGGTACTAAATTTATCTTCCAGAAACCTGTAAACGCTAATACAAGGAGTTCTGAAGTTGAGAAGGTATGCCTTAACAACATTTATTTTTTTTCCCTGCACGAAATGGTGTACATACATCTGAATTGTTTTTATCTATTCAACAGTTTGACCAAACTGTTTTATTGATCTCATTAGTGATTTATTTCTTAGTTGAATTTTGAACAAAGGATTTCTGTTTTCAGACAACGGCTAATTCGTTACTAAAATCACATGTTCCTAAGAGGAAGAGATCTGGGAGTGATATGTTGCTCAATTCTAAGCAGAGGAAGGTAAATAAATATCCATCACCCAATACATAGTTGTGTTCATTGGCTTACCATAATAGTTGATAAATGGGTCTGTTGATCGTACAATCAGGTTTCTGAATCGCCTATAGATGCTCAAAGATCTGGACTTGGGGAGGTAGTCTTTGACATATCCCATGGTTGGGTTGTAGTATTGTATTTGTTTTTGTTTTGTTTTTTTCATTATTATTTTGAAGAAGCTAATTGGTTAATATCATATAGGGCATACCATGCAAGTTATTCACAGACTTTGATGAGGTGGCAGCTGGAAATGTCTTCGACAAAGACCCCGGTGAAAAGGTACATACTTTGTTAAGTTGGGTGAAGACAAGCTTCGTGTCCAGGTCCTGACTGCTAAAGATCTTGAAGCATTAGTCCCAGTACCTGTTGAAGATGAGATAGTTACCGTTAAAGATGCTCTTGGGGGATTCTTGGCGTGGCCCAAAAGACTTATAGTCGTAGAAAAGAAGTATGCGGCTAATATCGCATTGTATTCTTGTAAGCCTGTTTTATTAGTACTACTTATTTTATATTTCGACTAATGAAACTTATTCTGTAGGGTGAAAATACAGCATCTTCTTCGGATTTCCTTGAGAAATTTTTGCATCAAGCAACTTGCCATTTAAAAAAATTAGGGGGGGAAATTTATGCTACAATAGCGGCCAATGTTTTCAGGACGGAAACCAATGACTCTGTATATATTACAGAGGGAGATATTGAGAGTATCTGCAGAACAGAACTGCGGGCATCTGTTACCGATGTTGTTATATACATCAGGTAATGGTAGACATTATCCTCATATGGAGTATAATCAACAATTTAGTTGTCATACAATCTTATAGCTTCACATGGTTTGTTTTTCAGGTATTTGCATCAAAAAGTTCTCTCGGCAAGAAATCAAAACAAGTTTGCCTTTATGGATCCTACTGCTATAACTGCAAGTGCATCGAGCTCTCCAAAACTGACTCGTGATTTGATAGCAAAGATGGACAAAACAAATGCAGAATTAGTTTTTGTACCCTATGTGAAGAAGAAGTAAGTATTGGCGTTTGTTGTATGTTTCAATAGTAGGATTTAGCACACTTATATTTGGTTTGAGAATGTCCTCTCTTTTCATCTCGTTAAAGAAGGGGATGTCGGAAAATGATTTATGAAGCCCCAGATATTTTCTTGGTTACTGGAAGAAAGTATTAACTTCGGTTGTTTTGTATTGTACATTACAGCCATCATTGGGTCTTAATGGTTGTAAATTTGAGTATTCAAAGAGTATGGTGGTTGGATTCGCAAGGGGGGCAGCAAGATAAAGATATTGACAAAATCATGCGAAGGTCCATTAGATTTTTCTTTTCATACTAATTTTGTGTTCTGATTAAGTGTCTCGTATTTACTTAAACTTATTTTCATCCAGGGTTGTGGAAGGATGCCTTGAGAAAAGACATTCGAGTGGTTCTCTTTTTGTGTTTGGTTTCCCACAAGTAAGTGCACTAACCTAATTGTGATGATAAATTACGAAATTTGACATTATTAACCCACATATATGTTGCCTGAATATGTAGCATATCCCGCAACATAAAAACAATTGGGAATCTGGATTTTATGCAATGCGATTCATGAAAGAAATCATAGAAAGGAAGCTAAAACTGAATAGTACAAAGTAATGGTTAGTACACTTTTGAAGTTTTCTTGTTCTACTTCGATTTTCATCTTCTTAATTAGTTGTTGATTTTAGAACTTTCCTGTGTTTGTTGAAGGCTTTGTATCAAATACGTTTTTCTCAAATGCTATGAAACTTCCTTTAGCCAGAACTTGATATGATTGTTATACTTCAAATGCAATATCGCCCTGGTTGATTTCGTATTCTTTCTGTAGAGGAAGTCTGAGTACGAAGAAGGAGATATCATGGAAGTACGAAGAGAATGGGTGAACCACGTGCTACCGTTATTGGTGACATGAATTGGCAGGAGTAGATTTCGATCAAAGACCCGAACGAAAAATGGAAGTGGTTTCCAATTTCTTTGTTTTTTATTTTGGCTAGTACTAAGAATACTTTTATAAATCTTTTGAATTATGTAACACTTTCACCTGTGCTAACTTATTGATTTCAACTTACTAGTTCCGTACTATCTATCTGTTAAACAGTTTATCGAGTTTGATGACAATGTTAAGAATCGTTTACAATTAATTGTGTTTTAATTGTTACTGAATGCTAAAAATCTTTTCACATGATCATCTGGGTATTTACATAACAAGATACGAAATTCCCTACAGTTTTTTTGAATAAACTGTTACCCTAGTACAAGAAATTAAGTTCTCTATGACAGTTTTATTTAGAAAGTGTTACCGTTGCTCGCCAACAGTGACAGGTTTAAGAAGAAATTGTTACTTAAGAATAAGAAACTAAGTTTACGATGGCAGTTCTATCTAGAATATGTTACGGTACCTTGTTACTAATGACAGGTTTATGAACAAACTGTTACCTTAGTTTAGGAAATTGAGTTTTTGAATGACAGTTTTAATAAGAAAATGTTGCGGTAAGGAGTCAACGATGACAGGTTTTTGGGAAAACTGTCACCCAAGTACTAGAAATCGAGTTTCCAGTGGCAGTTCTATTTATAAACTGTAATCATAAAACGTCAACAACGACAGTTTTATGAAAAACTGTTATATAATAGTCATGATATGGTAGCAGTTTTTTAAAGACCTTTCGTAACAGGGGCTTTGGTGACAGTCCAAATATTTTTCAAAACTGTCACATAAGTATTTTGGTGACAGTTTTTAACTGTCACCTAAGCCCATTTTTCTACTAGTGCCTGGACTTGACTATAAGTCTGAAACTTCGTAAGAATGACGAATCCAACCATTTACGGGTAAGATTCCATCGTATATTCTCATAAACGTTCACCAAACCCTAAATTAGTCAACTTCGAGAAAGAAACTGGGTCCGAGATCGAAACCTGGACGTGAGAATAAGTCTAAAACTTCGTAAGAACGACGAATCCAACCATTTACGGATAAGATTCCATCGTATATTCTCAGAAACGTTCAGCAAACCCTAAATTTGTCAACTTCGAGAAAGAAACTGGGTCTGAGATCGAAACCTGAACCTGAGCATAAGTATGAAACTTCGTAAGAACGACGAATCCAACCATTTACGGTTAAGATTCTATCGTATATTCTCAGAAACGTTCATCAAACCCTAAATTAGTCAACTTCGAGAAAGAAACTGGGTCCGAGATCGAAACCTGGACTTGAGTATAAGTCTGAAACTTCGTAAGAACGACGAATCCAACCATTTACGGGTAAGATTACATCGTGTATTCTCAGAAACGTTCAGTGAACCCTAAACTAGTCAACTTCGAGAAATAAATTGGGTCTGAGATCGAAACCTAGACTTGAGTATAAGTCTGAAACTTCGTAAGAACGACGAATCCAACCATTTACGGGTAAGATTCCATCGTATACTCTCAGAAACGTTCAGCAAATCCTAAATTAGTCAACTTCGAGAAATAAATTGGGTCCGAGATCGAAACCTGGACTTGAGTATAAATCTGAAACTTCGTAAGAACGACGAATCCAACCATTTTCGGGTAAGATTTCGTTGTATATTCTCAGAAACGTTCAGCAAACCCTAAATTAGTCAACTTCGAGAAAGAAACTGGGTCCGAGATCGAAACCTGGACGTGAGAATAAGTCAGAAACTTCGTAAGAACGACAAATCCAACCATTTACGGGTAAGATTCCATCGTATATTCTCATAAACGTTCAGCAAACCCTAAATTAGTCAACTTCGAGAAAGAAATTGGGTCCGAGATCGAAACCTGAACCTGAGCATAAGTCAGAAACTTCGTAAGAACGACGAATCCAACCGTTTACGGGTAAGATTCCATCGTATATTCTCAGAAACGTTCAGCAAACCCTAAATTAGTCAACTTCGAGAAAGAAACTGGGTCCGAGATCGAAACCTGGACCTGATCATAAGTCTGAAACTTCGTAAGAATGACGAATCCAACCATTTACGGGTAAGATTCCATCGTATATTTTCAGAAACGTTCAGGTTAGACATGAGTGGATCTTGTGCAGCTCTAATCACAGGTTCAAAGATTATTAGAGTTAGACATGAGTTTCTGGTTTAGATGAACTGAAGAAGAAATATATATCAGATTTGAACATCACATGTTCAAAGATTACTAGATTTTAACATCACAGGTCATTTTGGAGACTGTGAAAATGACTAGAGTAGCCTTATCAGAAATAAGTAAAGTAAATATTATAGACTGTGAAAATTACCATATTACCCTTAATGGAAATAAGTTCTATAAATATTATGGAGATTGTGAAAATGACCGGTCTACCTTTATCGGAAATATGTGAAGTAAATATTACAGAGTCTGAAAATGACCATATTATCCTTATTGGAAATAAGTGTAATAAATATTATGGAGATTGTGAAACTGACCAGACTACCCTTATCGAAAATAAGTAAAGTAAATATTACACACTTTGAAAATGAGGTGTAGCCGGTCATAAGCTGCTTTGGGAAGCAAGGTGTAGCGGATCACAAACTACTTCGGGAAACAAGGTGTGTAACTGGTCACAAGCTACTTCAGAATATTACATTGGCCGTGGGTGGACCACTATAAGTCTGAAACTTCGTAAGAACAATGAATCCAACCATATACATGTAAGAATCCTCCGGAATATCTTTGAAACCTTAAACAGACCCTTTTCAGGCTACTTCGAGAAAAAAAATGGCTCCGAGCTCGAAACCTGGTCGGGAGTGGACCACTATAAGTGGAAACTTCGTAAAAACGATGAATCCAACCTTTCATAGGTAAGATTCCATCGGAACATTCTCTGAAACCTTAAACAAACCATTTTCTAACGACTTCGAGAAAGAAACTGGCTCCGAGCTCGAAACCTGGCCGGGGGTGGATTATTATAAGTCGGAAACTTGGTAAGAACGATGAATCCATCCATTTACAGGTAATATTCCATTAGAATATTCTCTTAAACCTTAAACAAACCTTATTCTGGCATATTGTATGCATACCCTAGCTCCGAGATTGAAACCTGGCCGTGAGTAGACCACTATAAGTCGGAAACTTGGTTAGAATGATGAATCCATCCATTTACAGATAAGCTTTCTTCGGAATATTCTCCGAAACCTTAAACAAACCCTATTCTGGCATATTGTATGCATAACCTAGCTCCGAGATCGAAATTTGGCCGTGAGTGGACTACCATAAGTCGGAAACTTGGTAAGAAAGATGAATCCATCCATTTAGAGATAAGATTACTTGAAATATTCTCTCGAAACCTTAAACAAACATTATTCGGCATACTTGTTTGCATAACTTAGCTCCGAGATCGAAACACGGTAGGAGTGGACTACTATAAGTCGGAAACTTTGGTAAGAACGATGAATCCATCCATTTACTGGGTAATATTCCATTAGAATATTCTCTTAAACCTTAAACAAACCTTATTCTGGCATATTGTATGCATACCCAGGCTCCGAGATCGAAATATATCAGAATTGGACATCGCAGGTTCAAAGGTTACTAGAATTAAACCTGAGTTTCTCGTTCGGATGAATTGGAGACGAAATATATCAGAATCGAACATCACGGGTTCAAAGATTACTGGAGTTAGACCCGAGTTTCTCGTTCGGATGAACTGAAGACGAAATATATCAGAATTATAATGAAGACCATATTACCCTTATGGGAAATTAGTGCAATAATTATAATGAAGACTGTGAAAATGACCAGACTACCCTTATCGGAAAATAAATAAAGTAAATATTACAGACTGTGAAAATGACCATATTACCCTTATTGGAAAAAGTGCAATAACTATTATGGAGACCGTGAAAACGACCAGACTACCCTTATCGAAAATAAGTAAAGTAAATGTTACAGACTGTGAAAATGACCATATTACCCTTATTGGAAAAAAGTGCAATAAATATTATGAAGACCGTGAAAATGACTAGACTACCCTTATCGAGAATAAGTAAAGTAAATGTTACACATTGTGAAAATGACCATATTACCCTTATTGGAAAAAGTGCAATAATTATTATGGAGACTGTGAAAATGACCAGACTACCCTTATCGAAAATAAGTAAAGTAAATATTACAGACTGTGAAAATGACCATATTACCCTTATTGGAAAAAAGTGCAATAAATATTATGGAGACTGTGAAAATGACCAGACTACCCTTATCGAAAATAAGTAAAGTAAATATTACAGACTGTGAAAATGACCATATTACCATTACTGGAAATCAGTGCAATAGATATTATGGAGATTGTGAAAATGACCAGACTACTCGTATCGGAAATAAATAAAGTAAACATTACAAACTGCGAAAATGACCATATTACCCTTAGTGGAAATTTGTGCAATAAATTTTAAGAAGACTGTGAAAATGACCAGACTACCCTTATCGAAAATAAGTAAAATAAATATTACAGACTGTGAAAATGACCATATTACCCTTATTGGAAGTTGGTGCAATCGATATTATGGAGACTGTGAAAATTACCAGACTACCCGTATCAGAAATAAATAAAGTAAACATTACAAACTACAGATAATACGTAATTTAACAAAAATGAATTGGTGGTAGTAGTTTAACGGTGAGGTAAGAGGTAGTGCATAGTAGTTTTGGAGCTTATCGACAACAAGAAGAAGTAGTCAACTAAAAAGGGCAAAATGGTCATTTTTAGGAAAAATGCCATTGGCATCCAAGTGAACGACTAGGGGCGACCATTTTTATATGGTTTTCAAACGTCAAAGGAAAGCAAGGTTCATACTTAAATTATGCGGAACTGGTGGTGTGAAATTAAATTAATTTGAGGTGCAAGCTTGGGAATTGGTTAGGAGTTCTGGGACTTCCTTGCACAAAACGAGTAGCACTCATTTGTGCGTACTAAAATGGGTAGCCGGTTCCATTGAAGGGTACTTGCAATTAAAAGTAAAAAACAGAGAATCATAGACGTGGGTCCGACTGGAAGGAGATGAATAGACATGTCCTGACTTGTAGCAGTTGACAACTTTTGGAAAATCAAATCAAATTTTCGAATGCCGAACTCTAATGAAGAGAATCATTTTGTTGCTGTATAAATGGGGCAGCTGGGGACATTTTGGGATTCGGGAAGAAAATACACGGACTAGACAAGTCATTTTCAAGTCTTGTGCATAGGCGAAAATTTGATATTTAATGGTATACCAAAAATTGGATGTACTTTTGTGGTGAAAAGACATGTAGCTTCGCACGGATATCGATGAATCAAAAGCCGCTCAACTGCTGCATGCACTTTATTAGGAGTAGTTCTTATCATGTGGGGTCAGAAGCAATTATTTTTCACCAAGTGGAGGCGGGACCCGTAATTGAGAGTAATCAATCTCATGAAGGGAACAAGTCTCTGATTTGTCAGTAGTATTTAAAATTATGGGAAGGTGAAGATTTGTTATATAGAGTGCTGCATCAAGTTTGATGGATAGTAAATACAAGAAACAAGATCAATAATTTTATGGGTCCCATTGTATTTGAACCGATGAGAAGCATGGCATATTCTATAGTGATACATTGAGAAGCACCCTATCATAGCCTGTTCTGTTTGTTTGTTTTTTTTTCCTCCGACTAAATCCGTAGTAATCCGGTCCGTATTACTCGCTGATCTGCGGATGTGAAATCCGCGGGTGATTGGTCTGGATACAGATTTTCCAAATCCGCAAATTTGACGGTTTGGATGCGGGTGACCCCTAATCCGCAATCGTCCGTCTGTTGCACACCCCTACTTTTGGGAACGGGGATGACCAGCTGAGTTTGGTACCCGTTTTTAATTATTATTATTATTATTTTAAGAAAAAATTTATTATTTAATTATTATTATTATTTAAATATTATTACATGAAACTAGTTGGAAGCCTAACAAACTAAGCTCTAACGACATACTACTACATTAATTGAACAGGTTGTTGTGCTAACCTACCAGCGAGCCTCATGGGCAACCTAGGCAAGGGAGCCGAAACGACGGGAGGGGGCTGAGATTGTGTCACAAGGGGGGTAAACTAACACTACCTTCCATGTTAATTCCTGCAATATTACGCCATTGGGGACTCGAACCTGAGACCTCTGGGAGAGCATTAAACTTTGGGGAACGGGGATGACCAGCTGAGCTAGGGGCCCATTCTTCATATTAAATTTAGTTTGTCCCATAATAGATGACTTGTTTCACTAAAAAAAGGGATACTTATAAAATTACCCTTTTAATTGAGTATTATAAAATTACCCTTTTAATAACCCTCAAAATTTCAAAATCAGAATCAAATATTCTCTCATTGCTTAAACCAATAATGGAGTATGATCAGCATAACATTTATTTAGCCAATAGAAAACCAATTTTTTTAAGATTAATATTGCAAGCACAAGATTCACACGGATCAACATTACATCCAACGACTGCCAAATCTCAAAATTCGTTTTGGCGCTTAGTTTTTATGAGAACTAGATTTCCCTCCAAGTGGAATCGCCCAATATTTCATCTGGTCACGTGTAACTACAGAAATATCATTATTGTTTTTGACAGGATTTTTTGGGCCCACGCTGGGTATGGCCCCCGATGGGGAATCCGAAGAGAGCGGGGAGATGAAGACCTTACGTCTTTGTTTTTATCACTTCCTAACCTAGTTAGTAAGTTCGCGAATGATTCGCGAATTTTTCCGTATCACGAATTTTACCGTCTTATTCGCGTACGTTTGCAACTCCGAACCCAAGTCGTGTATTATGTGGCATTCCCGGATTATTCGCGAATCGTTCACGAACTTTACGTATCCCGAATAATACGTTCGCTTAATTCTCCAGAAATTCTTTAGCTTTTACGTTTTCAAAGGCCCCACTTTTTGGCCTTTACTGCCTCCCGAGCATACACAACCCAATATTAGACATTGTTGCAACTTTTATGAAACAAAAATGACTGAAGAGATTTGAAGGTGAAGGTGAGAGAGATCTTAAACTCACTAACCAAGCATCTAAACCACTATACCACGTCCTCTTGGATGACTAATGTTGTATATATATTATTAATATCATCATATTAAGTTTTTTTTTTTTAAATAACTCACAAATATGCATAAAAATTAGCTTACGTCCTTATAAATACTAATTATTTATTATATATAGATACCGAATTTTCAGAGTCGAACTCACATTTATAAATCAAATTATACACGTACGTATGACGTTCCTATTTGACGTGTTGCAGTCAAACTTCACGATGCACTTGAGTACGTAGTTAGCTAGGTCCTAGGGCACTTGTCAATTAGCTAGAAAAAATATCTGAATGATGTGCAATTTAGAATTTTAGAAAAATGATAGAGTACTAGAGTGTGAAGAGATTGTCAGCTCTGTCCCTCCTTGGATGTTTAATTTTCACCTCGATTTCATTGAGATCGAGAATTAATAATATACACAAAACTTGTGCACATGTTTTTTCCCACCCGCATATGCTTATGTAAGTAAGTTTGTTTATGTGTACAAGTCTTGTGCACAAAGTCATTCACGACATAGAACTCCCAAAAGTTCTTCTCATACTTTTTTGAGGTTACATGGTACGTTGGATTGACATAAGGAGATGGTCGTGAGTTTGTTGGTGGTGCGGTATATGTGATTCATAAATTCACTTGATAGGCTTCCCAAAATTTCATATTTCCCATGTGTAATTCAGGTGGTAATTTTTAAAATTAAAAAAAATAAAAAAAATATGTAATTGTCGTTCGAGATATAAACCCATAACGTTAATCCGGTAAAGTGCTTTTAGTCATCGAGATAATTAGAAAGATAAATTGTCATTCAAATACTCTGAAAAGTAAAATCATCAATTGAAAATACTAATTTCTTATTTCATTTCTTTAGTTTCTTCTTTTTCTCACTAGATATGTTCGAAGATCTACCATAGTCAGACCGAATAAGATTTACCTTAGTCGATCCATCCATTTACAGGTAAGATTCCTTTAGAATATTCTTCAAAACCTTAAACAAACCCTATTCTGGCATATTGTATGCATAACCTGGCTCCGAGATCGAGACCTGGCTATGAGTGAACTACTATAAGTCGGAAACTTGATAAGAAGAATATGTTCAACATCGGTACATTTAGGATTTTAATGAAGTTTTTTTTCAAACGTAAGCCCAACAGGTAAGATACCCTTATTGATTCTATATTTGCCCGATTATTTCGATATCCTGCGAAATTTTCATAAGTATATATTCCTCTTATTTAAACGATATACAAATATTATTATCAATAGAAATGCAGAGAATATGTTATACTAAAAAATATGATCGTGACCATGAGTAAATGCACATCCATTGGTAGATTTCAATCACATCTTCTCTCCCTCAAAATTTCAAAATCAGAATTAAATTTTCTCTCATTGCTTAATCCAATAATGGAGTATGATCCGCATGACATTTATTTTACCAATAGAAAACCAAAATTTTTAATCCAATGAATAATATTGCAAGCACAAGACTCACACAGATCAACATTACATCCAATGACTGCTAAATCTCAAAATTCTTTTTGGCGCTTAGGTTTTTTGAGAACTAGATTTCCCTCCAAGTGGATCGCCCAAAATTTCATCTGGTCACGTGTCACCACAGAAAGATCATTATTGTTTTTTACAGGATTTTTTGGGCCCACGCTGGGTATGGCCTCGATGGGGAATCCGAAGAGAGCGGTGAGATGAAGACCTTATCTCTTTGTTTTTATCACTTCATAAGTTGTACCTCACATCTACCCCAACATCAATACATTCAGGGTTTTATTGTCGATTCATACTCAATTGACTAGGTTATTAAGAAGAATGTGTCAAATGTCGGTACATTTAGGATTCCAATGAAGATTTTTACAAATGTAAGGAAAACAGATAATATACCCTTATTGAGTTGAGTCTATATTTATCTGATTATTTCGATACCCTTCGAAATTGCCATAAGTATCTATTCCTCGAATCTAGACAATATACAAATATTATTATCAATAAAAATGCAAATAATACGTATTTTGTTTAAAAAAAAAAAAGAAAAAGAAAACTCAAAGAGAATACTATGTTATAACAAATACGACCATGATTGTGGATAAAATCGACTAATAGATACTATTATTTCCCAAAGAGTCACGTATCACAATTCGTATGACTAGATAGAATTAAATGATATCCGTTGATAGATTTCAATCTCACGGCTAATATCTCTCCCTCAAAATTTGAATAACAAAATGAAAATTTTCTCTCAAAGTTTAACCCAATATGATCCGCATGACATAAATTTAACTAATAGAAAACCAATTTTTTTGATCTAACGGATAATAATGCAAGCAGAAAACTCACGCGGATCAACATTGCATCCAACGACTGCCAGATCTCTAAGTTCTTTTTTGGCGCTTAGTTTTTTGGGAATCAAATTTCCCTCCTGCTGGACCGCCCAAAATTTCATCTGGTTCCGTGCCATTAACCATCATTTTTTTTTCCGTGTCAGGATTTTTGGGCCCACGCTGGGTATAGGTACGATTGAATAATCTGAAGGGAGCGCGGCCCACACAGGATTTTTTTTCTGTGTCCTTATCTCTTCGTACGCTGTACCTCACACATCTCCCTCTCACCTCGTGTATCTCCTTTCTTCTCTCCCTTTTTCGTTTTACAGAAACTAAAAAACCCTAGCTGTTTCTCCCCAAGAACAAAGGGGTTGAATTATCAATCGATGAAGAAATCTCCCACCATGGCTAAATCATATCTTTGTATCATTATTTTTGTTCTAAAACCAATTTTTAACTCATGGTTGGAAGTTTCTTTCCATACCAGAAAATCAGATAATTGGAATTGAAGAGATGGATGGAAATGGAGGAGGGTATAATCTAAGAACAGGAGATTTTAAAGGTAGAAGAGCTGGATTGATCAAATCTCTCACTTCTGGTGAGTATTCAGTTTCTTCTACTCATATTCAATTTCATATTTAATTTTGAGTGTTTTTTTTTCCTTCCAATTTTAAGGGTTTTGGTCTAATTTGTTTCTGTTTGTGTTTTTTTGTGGGTGATGATATTTCTTCTCCTTCTATCTATATCTCTATTTACACCATTTTTGTGAATTTTGGGATATCTTTTTTTTTATGTTTTTAGTTTTTTTTTTCTCGATTTTTGTTATCAATGTTGGTACAATTAGGTTTATTTGATGGGTTTTTCATGTTAGGGATTTTGTTTTCGTGATTTTTTGATGTTCTGATTTGACCGAATTAAAAAACTTGATTTGATTTTGATTAAAGATTTGTTAGTGTATGAAGAGGATTTTAGTGTGTGGTTTCAAAATGAATGACTGTATGTTGTGTTAGATTGTGAGATTGTAGTTAAATTCTGGGAATGTTTCTCATATGGAGTTGTAGTAGTCAACTTCTTGGATTGATGCTTAAATTGGGTTTTTAATTGATCCTGTTAAGCCTTGGCACACCCTAAATTAGTTAGCCTTCTATTTGATTTCCCTGGAGGGATTCTAGTACTGATTACTTAAGAATGGACTTGTAATATTTTAGTTCGAGTATAGCCTTCTGTTTGATTTCCCTTGACACCAGAAGTATGTGTAACTTTTTGTTGCTGTCTGCAGAGATATGAATCACCATGTTAGTCTAGATTTTTTTATTTTTCCAGGATGATATAATTTAGTTTTCTCGGCAGGGGTTTTCTTCCCTCTCCCTAGATTTTCATTGCATAAAATCCCAGGCCAAATAAAGTTTTCTTGTTCTTTTTCGGTTCCAGAGGCGCTTAGTTTCTCAAGTCTATTTTTGGTCGCTGCGCGATTTTACTGATTGTGATTTCCATTATTTCTGCATTGAGCTGCTCAAGAAGCCGATTGTACTTGATAAGAAGTCAATTCAATTTCCCAATCCTTGATGTGGAGTTGTTTCTGACGCTCATCTGTTAACTTTATGGAGAGACTTTTTTAACAAAGATTGTTCATTAGAAATATGCTTGAGGTATATCATAACTTGCTGATACTTTTGCTCTTTACTCATTTGTCACTTTAATAGTTATGATGTGAGTTGGTGTATATGACATGATTTTTTTCTTTTCTTAGTATTACCAGAACGGCGCTTGAAATGATTAGGAGGGATTTGCTCACTGGACATGGGCACCTTACCTTCTATGGTAACTAGTTTAAAATCCTGCTATGAAGAGGGTTGATGGTGGCAAGGTATTCCCTGCTTTACTTATAAACTTTTAAGAATAACATGATACTTTTGTGCATTTAAATTTATGGATTCAGTTTGTCTTTGTTTGTTCGGACTTTTGTTGATATCCATGCTTAAAAATTAACTTGCAATTTCTTCGGATCATTATTTTCCAGTTGGTGCATCTCCATCTCCAAGTTCTCACCAATGTATTTATTTTTGGCTAAATAATGTTTACCTTAAAATTTCGGTTGTTGTAGCTAATAGTGGCCTTGTTGATAATTGATTAGGTGACTCGCTCGCATACTACAAAGTTATGACTATTGGAAAGAATAGCACTCCACAAAAGGTAAATCTAGTTTGATTGTCTTAATCCAAATTGGTAATCTCATCTATTTCTCGGAAAAGATTTGTTTGAGATTAGCTGCACCCATTAATGTGGTCAGTCATCTAATTTCATTTTCTCATTAAACCATGTTTACAATCTTTTCTTACCATGTTCTTGGTCCTGTTCATTGCATCTGGACCCATATTCCTCGAGCTCTGAGTAGTTGTGTAGTTAACATTTCAGGAATATCCGAATCAATTCACTTGTAGCTATGATAGGTAACAATTTGTTCTTATCTTATCACATGAATTCGGTGTATAAGTTTGGTGGTGGGAAGTGTTTTCGCTTTTTCTTGCTTTTAGCAAGTGCCATATTTATAGTCTCACTGTCATCACTTTGTGCACTCGGTGTTTTCACTTCCATTCTAAACCGAAAGTTCAGCTCGGGTCTTACGAATCATTATTGCAACACCTCTTAAAATCTTATTATCTCTTTATGTTCTTGTGTGTTTGATGATTGTTACCGAATTTAATGATGGCTCTGTGATGTTTGTAAGAGTTGTCGAGAGTACGTATAACTTTGCATTTCAACTTGTAATTATTGAATTAGTTTCTTTTAGGCTTTTTAATTGGTTTGTACCTGATTTGCTAACATTTGGCTGTAGGTTTACTGATTTTTTTTTGAAAGGTTACTGAATGATGGGGCGCAAACGTGTGCCCTTTTCCCAACTGTGTTTTATATTAAATTATTACTAAATGATTTCATCAGAAATTTTTATTTCATGATGGATATCTTTCATACATTATGGATGTGGCTACACCTACGGCCGATTGCCTCACCTTAGTGTATGATTTATTATTTCTCGTAAAAGTGAAGGGCAATGCCAAAAGCACTTGAAGTCATATATTCAGTTCGTTACTTTTTTGATTTTGGTTTGTGAGACTAGTCTGTTACTAGATTTACCACTGAACCAAGAATTCTGCAATGTTAGATCTCCCATGAATCAGAATGTACACAGGAGGTTTACCAATGTACATAATCGATCCTTGTGAACGCTTATATAGGCATAATTTTTTTTTCTAGGGAAGCCATGTTGGACCTTGCTTGTCCTTTCAGATAATAAATCATTTTTTATTGTTTATCTTTAGTTTTCATCTCTAACCACTCCAAAAGTAATAACCCCTTACTACTAAATTACTGACCATTGTTGGTATTTCAAAGGCAATGCACTCTTTTGTTTTAGTATACAATGTCCAAATTGAAAAAGGATGAGAGTAGGAGAGATGGGTGAAGAAAAATATCCCGTAGAGGTGTTGAAGTTTGCTAAAGACCACAAGACACGCAAGTCTATGCTAAAGGCTCTTGTTGCCCTTTCAAACTCAGGTCAAAACGTTGATTTCTTGCAAGTGATTTTATCTACCAGTCGTTAGCTGTTGTCCATTGTTTAACATGGTCAAATTTGGATGAAAAATCAATTGTGTGGCATGGAAGGTGACACCAATCATGTAGCACATGAAAGAGTGAATATGTCTTAATGTCCGGAAAATAAATAAAAGAAATAAAATTTGGCAAAGTTATTTGTATGGTTTAGGGCTATTCAGCCAGGTGTCACAAGAGTAGTGGTTCAGGGATATTCATCCAAGACCCATCATTGGGTAAAAGGGTTTACCATTTGAAAGATGTAGGGCTTAGATGTTGTTGAGACGTGAGTAGAGTGGTGTTTTAGAGCCGTGAATAGCACCACCGGTGCAAATTAAATGTAATAATTAGTTTTGGAGCAAGAAATTTTGAGGAGGTTGGAAACTTTGGGAGCGGTGTCTATGTTGGTTGCATTCATATGCCGTATCAAACTACAGTTTTACCAAAATTAAATTTTTTGTTCACTCTTACCTAGATGTGAATGGTAGCCTTTTGTTGGTCAAAGTTTCTCCATCGGCTTAAGAGAAATTTTGAGTCATCCCCGCAAAGCCTCGGATAAATATGCAAAGCCTCACTCCTTGCTTTATAATACGTTCGCATGACGGAAATGATAGCCTTACCGACGCCCGGTCCCGACGAAAATCCCGCCTCTCACACACATGGACCCCACTTTTCTCACTAATGATCCCAATGCAGAGAAGGTGACGAGGGACCGTCCGATCCCCTATCGGGATATATTGCGGGAGTGAGGTGCGGTAGGTGTATCACTCCCCTTCGCATGCAGTGTAGTCAACTATAATGTAGCCAAAATCCGACACACATTTGCATACAAAAGCTACATTTGCCGCTTGTCAGGTCATATCAGATAGGACAGTACAGTCTTTTTCCCAGGAAACGGACTATACATTTTTCTTTTGACGGGAAAATGATTATGAGTAGCTGACAAAATACAAGTGAGTTCATAAATTGTTTCCTCAGCGAAAAATTGAGATACACGTGAACTTTTTCGGGTCAACGCAAAAAAAATTCGTACATAGCTTAGATACATCAAATGGGACCCAGTTTAGTTAAATTTTTTCATGATTTACCATTAACAAAGTACAAAAAGGAGCCAGTCTAAGTTAGGTTTCAACAAGAAGTTGCAATATCAAGATACAAATAAATGGAGGGAACTTGGAAATTTTTCCGCCAATAAAAATCCAAAACATAATTCTTTGCATTTCAAACTGCAAATATAAAAAATGGAGGGAAATTTGGAAACATTGCCGCCATTAAAAGCTTCCCAAACATTCTTATATCCATCGGATAAAATAGTAATACGTATGAATTTTCATCTTGATAAAAATGAAGGGAGAAGATTTGATATTTTAGATGTTTTATCTAATTTTACAATAGAGTGGAGAGGCTACTTGGGATAAGAGAAAGAAAGACTGTAGCTCACGGAAAATCATGGATAATGAATTCATGAGAATCACAACTAGTGTTGCTAAGAAACAAGGGGACGGATTTGTTTGGGGTATAAGATAAAGACGCCATTTTTAATGGGTTGGTACACCGTACACCCCATCAGCAGAGCCTTGATAATAAAGGCATGTGACTTCACTATTTTCAATTACAAAAAGTGCAAACTGTACCACAT
This sequence comes from Papaver armeniacum, assembly GCA_023531295.1. Taxonomy (NCBI): domain Eukaryota; kingdom Viridiplantae; phylum Streptophyta; class Magnoliopsida; order Ranunculales; family Papaveraceae; genus Papaver; species Papaver armeniacum. Next base: position 250,588 of record JAJJWW010003368.1, read on the forward strand.
TTATTACTAAATTCGGCTAATTGTGCGTGCTCTAGTGGAATTTAAGGAAAATTATGCATATTGGAACAAATTGTCTTGACTTGTCCTACTAAGGAGTACATTCTGCATCCGGTCCCAAATGACAAATGTAACTACATGTACAATGCCTGTGCACATATGAATAATGCTTGGATAATTTTATGCAAGTGGAAATTAAATACATACTCAAATTTTGTGCACATGCAAACTTTTCATTGAGAAAGAGAATTAAAAGAGAAACTATAGAAAGTACAGTGATTAAAACAAGGGAGTAAGTATAGATTTAAATAAAAATTATTGAGAAAGAAAGAGAAACTAGTTGTACATATTTTGGAAATGTTGGAGACTTTTGGGGATATGGAATGAATTTATAGAGGATGACGATGAATAACTTATATACCCGTATACATGTTAAGGTTTAATAAAGAATTATTTTATTTCTTTGAAAATTGTGTTTTTTTGTCTTATTCTACTAGAAATTGGTTTTTAGTGCACTAAAAATAACAAATTTTGTTCCCAATGCAAAGAATTGTTGTTTTCAATGCAATAAAGCAAACAAATCTTGTTTCCAATGCAATAATTTATTGTTTTAGTGAACCTTAACATGTATACGGGTATACAAGTTAACAAGACCCATAAAAAGGAGAGTAAACTAAGGAAGAGTAGAGAAAACTAAATGATGATGGTAGAGAAAGAAATGGAAGGTATTATTTTTTTCATTCTTAACATGTTTTTTTTTTTATCTCAGACTTATAACCCTTTCTATCCATTTGTGTTGATAGATTTTTTCTTAGGCCAAGCACTACAGTCGTCAAGGGTACATTTGGCGGTGCATACTTACTGCCCGATTACTCTTTGATTTGTGACAAAGCTTAATGTCACTGATTGCTTTGTATACAACAACCGTTTGTATGGTCTGCTTTTTCTGCTATTGTAACGGTGTTAGTGTTACAATAAAAAATGGTGACTTTATATCTTGTCATACTCTTGTAGCCGCCTGCGGGATTTGTCGAAATTTGATTTTTATTTCCTTTGGTTGGATGCCCTTCCTTGTTTGAATTAGACTCCTAGATAGATTGGAGGTTTTGAAGTAGCCGACATATTAAAGAATTGTTGAATTTCGTTTAATTTGGTCGGGTCTAGTGTTGGGTGATGGATGATTACTGATTTAGACGTATTAATTATCTGCTCCACATATGTGCTATATGAGTGCAGTAGAGTTTTAAGGTGTTGGATACTATGATTGGAAGCTTTGTATGTGATTAGTAATTCATCCGCATACATTAAATGAATGATGGGTGGTGTTTTTTTTTGATATGTTGAGTCCCCAAACTGACTTTTGGTTTTGGAAGCTTTCCATCCCGTTCCTAGGTTTTGTCTTTCATGTTTATTTTGTATTTTTTTTGCTGGGCAGGTGGTAACCCTTTTCAAACCCTTTAGACAAAACAAATAAGGCAAGTCATGTTTTGTCTTTCATGTTTATTTTGTATTTGTTGTTGCATTAAAAGGAATATTCCACTATTTATATTCCGGATATTCACATATTGAATTTTCTGATGTGTACACATCGGATGATCATACCAATTCTTTGTTTGGAGCGTAACCAATGTTAGGAAAACATAAAACACAGTTTCACTCGTTCTTAAATTTGAATAGGGTATAATGTTTTCATAGATTCTAACGATGAGGTACAAGAATAAATAAATAATGTAGCTCGCCTTGGAAAGTTGATTTGACACAGATACGGTGCAGTTTTTGTGAAAAGCGAGTAGGAGGTATACCCTTGTTAGCACGCTACGACTCATCTTTTAAATAAAATACTAGAAAATATTTAAGGTAAGTCATGTTTTGTCTTTCATGTTTATTTTGTATTTGTTTTTGCAGGGCAGGTGGTAACCGTTTTCAAACCCTTTAGACAGTACAAATAAGTATATATAAGTTCATAACCGAAAGTTGGTTGCGGCGTTGTGGCTTCCAATCTTTAGAGGCGCATCTTGCAAATAAAAGGTTAAAGGTAAGTCATGTTTTGTCTTTCATGTTTATTTTGTATTTGTTGTTGCATTAAAAGGAATATTCCACTATTTATGCTCCGGATGTCCACATATTGAATTTTCTGATGTGTACACATCGGGTGATCACACCAATTTTTTGTTTGGGGCGTAACCAATGTTGGGAAAACATAAAACACGGTCTGACTCGATCTTAAATTTAAATAGGGTATAATGTTTTCATAGGTTCTAACGATGAGGTACATAAATAAATAAATAATGTAATTCGCCTTGGAAAGTTAATTTGACACAGATATGGTGCATTTTTTGTGAAAAGCGAGTAGGACTGTAAGAGGTATACCCTTGTTAGCACGCTATGACTCATCTTGTAAATAAAATACTAGATACGATTAAAGGTAAGTCATGATTTGTCTTTCATGTTTATTTTGTATTTGTTTTTACATTAAAAGGAATATTCCACTATTTATGCTCCGGATGTCCACATATTGAATTTTCTGATGTGTACACATCGGGTGATGACACCAATTTTTTGTTTGACGCGCAACCAATGTTGGGAAAACATATAGCACGGTCTGACTCGTTCTTAAATTTAAATAGGGTATAATGTTTTCATAGATTCTAACGATAAGGTGCATAAATAAATAAATAATGTAACTCGCCTTGGAAAGTTGATTTGACACAGATACGGTGCATTTTTTGTGAAAAGCGAGTAGGACATTAGGAGGTATACCCTTGTTAGCACGCTATGACTCATCTTGTAAATAAAATACTAGAAAAGATTAAAGGTAAGTCATGGTTTGTCTTTCATGTTTATTTTGTATTTGTTTTTGCATTAAAAGGAATATTCCACCATTTATGCTCCGGATGTCCACATAATGAATTTTCTGATGTGTACACATCGGGTGATTACACCAATTTTTTATTTGGGGCGTAACCAATGTTACGGAAAACATAAAACAAGGTTTGACTCGTTCTTAAATGTAAATAGGGTATAATGTTTTCATAGATTCTAACGATGAGGTACATAAATAAATAAATAATGTAACTCGCCTTGGAAAGTTGATTTGACACAGATACGGTGCATTTTTTGTGAAAAGCGAGTAGGACATTAGGAGGTATACCCTTGTTAGCACGCTATGACTCATCTTGTAAATAAAATACTAGAAAAGTTTAAAGGTAAGTCATGATTTGTCTTTCATGTTTATTTTGTATTTGTTTTTGCATTAAAAGGAATATTCCACTATTTATGCTCCGGATGTCCACATAATGAATTTTCTGATGTGTACACATCGGGTGATTACATCAATTTTTTGTTTGAGGCGTAACTAATGTTACGAAAAACATAAAACAAGGTTTGACTCGTTCTTAAATTTAAATAGGGTATAATGTTCTCATAGATTCTAACGATGAGGTACAAAAATAAATAAATAATGTAACTCCCCATGAAAGCTGATTTGACACAGATACGTTGCATTTTTTGTGAAAAGCGAGTAGGAGGTATACCCTTGTTAGCACGCTACGACTCATTTTGAAAATGAAATACTAGAAAAGATTAAAGGTAAGTCATGATTTGTCTTTCATGTTTATTTTGTATTTGTTTTTGCATTAAAAGGAATATTCCACTATTTATGCTAGGATGTCCACATATTGAATTTTTCGATGTGTACACATCGGGTGATGACACCAATTTTTTGTTTGAGGCGCAACCAATGTTGGGAAAACATAAAGCACGGTCTGACTCGTTCTTAAATTTAAATAGGGTATAATGTTTTCATAGATTCTAACGATAAGGTACATAAATAAATAAATAATGTAACTCGCCTTGGAAAGTTGATTTGACACAAATACGGTGCATTTTTTGTGAAAAGCGAGTAGGACATTAGGAGGTATACCCTTGTTAGCACGCTATGACTCATCTTGTAAATAAAATACTAGAAAAGATTAAAGGTAAGTCATGATTTGTCTTTCATGTTTATTTTGTATTTGTTTTTGCATTAAAAGGAATATTCCACTATTTATGCTCTGGATGTCCACATAATGAATTTTCTGATGTGTACACATCGGGTGATTACATCAATTTTTTGTTTGAGGCGTAACTTATGTTACGAAAAACGTAAAACAAGGTTTGACTCGTTCTTAAATTTAAATAGGGTATAATGTTCTCATAGATTCTAACGATGAGGTACAAAAATAAATAAATAATGTAACTCCCCATGAAAGCTGTTTTGACACAGATACATTGCATTTTTTTGTGAAAAGCGAGTAGGAGGTATATGATAGACACATTTTTTGTGTCTGAATTGTCCTCAGTGTTGGTATTGTTGGAACTCGATTTTTGTTCTAATATTGTGTTTTTATGTATTTTTAGGTATTTTTGGAAATAAATATTTTTGGAAAATTCGGCTCAAAAAGTTGCTCGGAACACCCCCGGAGGACATTTGTTATTCGGACTCTCGTCTTTGGATAAGGGGTAACCCAATTGCTAAGAGGTAACCCATTACTATTCGCACCCCAAGCTGCTGGTTAAGGGACACCCTTCTTCCTCGTTTGAAATTTAGCTTTTGGCGGGAAATGGAGTTTCAAGTGGCAGAAATTAGGGATGCGATTTTGGAGCCTTTCCCGTGAGACTAAATGGCTGATATTTTCCGGGTAGCTTCCATTGGACCTAACAGTGGCTGGTATAGGCCTTTTGCTCGACCGTTTGGCTGGAATTGTCGCGAAGAAGAAGTAACAGGGCGACACGGACGGGAGGAGAGATACTCGGGATTTCGGCGTGGTTAAACGAGTTCTGCTCGTCTTTGGATAGGTATTTGTCTCGAATAAGCGTGGAGGGATCAAATAAGGAAGACTCGACACTGCGAAGGCGTGGAGAATCAAGAAAAGGAAATTATTCCGTGAAGAATATTTTTTATTAATAAGGAGATATTTGGTGATTATGAGGGAAGATTCTTGTCGTTGCGGGTTATAAATAGGTTCTGGGGTCGAGTAGAGAGGAGATAGAGAGTTTGGGAGGATTTGGAACGCGAGAAGAGCAAGAAAATCGAGTTGCGAGTTATTCTCTGCTGCTCTTTCTTGCACCAAGAACGTGAAGAACAGACTCTCAAAGACAGTCGTTCTTCTACGATGAAGAGACCTTCGGCCGCAAGGCCGTAATACGGAAGGCGAGACTTATTTTGGGCAGACTTATATGCTACGGTTTTTTAAAGAGCTTGTTTCTATCGCTCAGAATAAATTCAGTTTTGTAACAATTAAAATCATTACAAATCGGGCTTTTCATCTTTTCTCCCTTGTTCATCATTTGTAAACCATTTTTGAGCATTAATAATGATTTTTGAGCGTGTTTACACCATGATGAGCTAGAACCCATCACGGGGGACGACGGAGGAAGTGTTTTGCACCCATGTGGTAATTCTATTTAATTCCTTTATGACTATTTGCACTATTATAATTGATTTATGATTTTTCTTGATTATTTGTGAATTCGTTAGATGTCGCATGCTTAGTCTTAGGTACTTTAGATGCGCCATGCTTGTGAGTTACATATAATTCTTTATAAAATCTACCTTGGCAAAGAATTAGAGTCGATATTTGTTACTTTATGAGCCTTAATTGTCCGGAATTAATAGATGAACCGCATGAATGTAAGAATTGGCGGAATCCCGAGTCCCAAAGAATCTCTCTCCAACTTGTGACATAAATTGTATATATTTTGTATTCTCTTTTATTAAAACTTAAAATCGATCTCGTCAAGTCCGAGTGAACGACAACCTTACTACCATTTTCTACAACATTATTGAGTCACATCAATTTTTGGCGCCGCCGACGCGGACTTGTATATAGATTTGTTTTTAGGTTTTTATTTTTATTTTTATTTTTATTATTTTTGTTCCTTTTTACGCGTTTTGGTATTTTCTATTTGCTTTCAGATTTGGTGCGAAGCTTATGAGAAAGAAAAAGTTTTGAAAAGTAAAGTGAAGCCAAAGAAGGAAAGAAGAGAGAAAATCCAAAGGAGTAAAGAAGAAAATTTTGTATATAGTGTAATTAATTTTTTTTTATTTTTTTTTAGAAACTGTAATTAGGTAATTATTTTTGTAATTTTTATTTTTATTTTTTGGACTTCTTAATTTTGGACTTTATTTTTGGACTTTTGGACATTTTTTATAAAACCCTAAGGAAGGGTTATTTAAATATAAACTGCACGGGGAAGGACGACGATTACGATATCGTCTCGGCCCCTCGGGTTCGTACACACGACATAGGAGTCGTGGCCCGAGTCGACTTCAACGGTTCATCCCCGTCTGGAACGGGAGGTAAGAATTCTAAACACCCGCGAATCCCCGTCGGCGGGTTTCTTTGGATGATTTCGTGTGAATATATGTCGAGGACCGAATCGGGCCGCTTTAATTTCCTAGTAAAGGGCAAGGACTGGCCATACAAGATAAGAGTTCGGATTTCATCACCGTTCTCTTCTTGCCCGCCTTAGGAAAACGAAACCAAACACGAACCTAAGCCTAAAATTTTGACTAGAACGAGACCTATAGGGTAACGAGCTTAATAGGAAAGTCGTTCGAAAAATATTGGTTACTCTTTTGAGCATACTTGAAGTTCATGATGGTTTTCGTGAGTTGAATGCGTGACTGCGCCGCCTTGTAATGCGGTGAGGCCTTGGGTATCAAAGCTCCACGCAGCTTCCCTCGCCTCTATTCAACTTACTTAAACTCGGATTGATTCCAGAGGGGTTTGCTCCCATTTAACGAATTCCCTTTCGAAGGATTAGAAGCTGGTCTAGAAAACAATCTAAGTGGAGCCATCATGCTTTTTGTTTGCTAGAAATCAGTAGGTTTGCTGTGGTCGAGTCAGCCTTGTTTGTGTTTGTGTAGAATTCCCTTGCAGTTAGAATGTCAAACTGGTATTACAATAGCCATCATAATGAATATGATTATCCAACTGAACAATATGGACATCACTCTTTTTATGACCATAGTGTGAATAGTGGTTGGGAACGCCAAACTTTTGAAGGTTATGGGTCATACCATGGTGAGCCCAATTACTATCCACACGCCACCCGGTCGTACGAGCAAAATTCCTCTCTAATAGAGTCAACACGTAAGTTAGCTGAGACGACACGTAAGTTCGCAGAAATGAATAACTTAGTTATGGACGAAAGCAATGCAACGAGTGAAATTTCTTTCCTAGATACATTAAGGAAGTCATGTGAGTCGAGTCACGATACATTAAGGAAGTCATGTGAGTCGAGTCACGATACCATAATGAAGTCATACGAGTCGATTCGAAAGCTTTTAGAGCCCGTAACGGGAATCGCTCGAGATAATATTAGTGTTTCCAATAGTACCCCTGAAAATGAGGATAGTTATTTACATAATCAAGATGATGAGGATAAAATTGGTAACACTATTTGTCTAGATGAGGTTCAACCATTTTCATATTATTATAATGATGATTATGATGAGGATAGTGTTGATGAAGAATTTGAAATAAATAGGCATAGTGATCAGAAATTGTTACCCCAATTGAGCTTTATAACGATAATATTATTTCTAGTTCAAATCCAAATAATTTTAATAATTATTCACCTATTCAAAAGGATGAGGATTTGACTAGAGATACCCCCGTTTTAGACGATGTAGTATTTCCTTTTGATTACGAAGCCAAGGATGGTTTAGAGGAACGAGTATATTTTGAGTCTAGCGATTTAGAAACAATAGACTTAGAAAAAGAAAATGAACTCGTAGAGATGAGTGAGGATGCACCTTCCGATTATAACTTAGAAGAAGCAATTGACCATTTTCAGGATTCCGATGATCTAGAAATTAGGGAAATTGTAGATAGTCTATCTAGAGACACCCAAAACTCTAAGTTTGGGGGTGATTATCATTCTCCCCGTGCTTTACATTTAGCTCTTGTAAAGATCCCTCACTTGGGACTTGATATATGTGCCTCAACCATTGTGCCAAATTACCTTCATACTAGTTCTACAGAACCTAATAATGTCCATAAGGAAGTTCAGTTATTAGAAACCCATCCTCTGGTTGATGTGGTTTATTCAGGCTATGATACCCAGATTGACTTTGTTTTCCCACCAAATATTTTTCAACCAATTGTGGGAACGTATATGTTTCAGGTGTGTCAATTATTTAGTTTTGAGGCTAAACCTAAGTACTTTAGGAGATTAGAATCGACACATTTGCCTAAGATTGACCGCCAGTTTCATCGTGGTCAATTGTGTGAGTCAAAACTGATTGACTTTAAGGATCCGCAATTATTCAGGTTATTATTATGTGCTTCTAAGTTCTTATTTGAGTTTTTACAGACTTTACAAACCCGAACCGGATCTTAGATTTGAGGAATTCCAGCCCATGAAAATATTTTATTTGGACCCCAGTTATAGAACCCGAACTCCGAACCACAGCTAGATGTAGTTGTCTTAAACAGGAAACTAGACAAGGGTATGCTTTATTTGTTAATTTTCTTGGCAGGTTGCAGATTCCTTTTACTTGTGATAGCTCTATTTGGTTTTGATGACCCACAGATTTTTCGGCTATTACTTTATGATTTTATGAGGTGACTAATCCTTTGTTAGTCCTGGTCAAGACGTTAAACTTAGCACTTCTTGGGAGGTAACCCAATATTCATGCGACACGGTAATATCTTTCCTTAACTCTTTTACTTCAAATGGTAACAGTTTCTCCTTGTTCATGCTTTTAATTTTATCTTTAGAACATTGAGGACAATGTTAGATTTAAGTTTGGGGGTATGGGAGAAACATTTTAGTTGCATTATTAAACTCCAGAGCCTAGAAATTTATGTTTATTAAGGATGGCACTAACCAATCTAAGTGGATGGAAGCATTTTGGTTGTAGGAGTTGAGGAACCAATCTGATTAGATGGCAACATCTAAAGAGTCTATTCATAAAAGCACAGAGCTCAGGTGTTAGAAATAACATGATAGTTTCACCAATCTCGTTGAGTCCTTTTCACTTCTGTTTTTATTTTTATTTTGTTTTTAAACTATGTTTCTCTAAGTGATTAGATGGGGCCCACGAATCAAGTTATTACCGATGCTAGGGTGAATTAGAGTGATTGAGATACCCAAAAAAAAAAAAAAAAAAAAGTGAAAAAGTTGAAAAAAAAAAAAAGAAAGAAAAGAAAGTGAGACCGGACCATTTGACCAACCGGAATAAATTCAATAAAGTCGACCACTGGAACCCTTGTATATGCCAGTTGTGTTGACCTAGAGTTAGGTTATCGACCACTGGTTCCCTTGTATATGCCCGGTGTGTTGGTATTAGTCGACTAGTATCTCAGTCCATTAGGATAGGTTCATTTTTGCGGAGGCCTTCAGACAGATATGGGAAACATCGGTCACTTAGTAAACATCAAAACCATCTATGTTTTTCTCTATATCCATCTTCTTGATCTATCCATGTGATTAGTTTTGACTAGGGTATTGATGTCCATAGTGTGACTATCCGAGTAGAGCTACGTGACTTATATATGAATTTTTTTAGTATCCGAGTGTAAACTCGTGTACAACAATTGGAATTTCGCATCAGGGTACTTCCTCTTGTAGTCAATAAGTATGCCAACCAAGGAGATTCTTTAGTGCCTTCCAAGGTTCTGCGTAAATAGTTAGGGTCTCGGGAGTAAAGGTTTTGTGGGTACACCTCTCGGTAAACCCTCCCGAGACTATAACTCGGCCACTAGGGCCACCTAGGGGTTTAAAGGCTTATTGCATACGCTAAATGCAATCGACGATGCTGCGACAGTGTGAGTTAGGATTTTATTTTCTAGATTTGATTTGCTCGAGGACTAGCAAATAATAAGTTTGGGGGTATTTGATAGACACATTTTTTGTGTCTGAATTGTCCTCAGTGTTGGTATTGTTGGAACTCGATTTTTGTTCTAATATTGTGTTTTTATGTATTTTTAGGTATTTTTGGAAATAAATATTTTTGGAAAATTCGGCTCAAAAAGTTGCTCGGAACACCCCGGAGGACATTTGTTATTCGGACTCTCGTATTTGGATAAGGGGTAACCCAATTGCTAAGGGGTAACCCATTACTATTCGCACCCCAAGCTGCTGGTTAAGGGACACCCTTCTTCCTCGTTTGAAATTTAGCTTTTGGCGGGAAATGGAGTTTCAAGTGGCAGAAATTAGGGATGCGATTTTGGAGCCTTTCCCGTGAGACTAAATGGCTGATATTTTCTGGGTAGCTTCCATTGGACCTAACAGGGCTGGTATAGGCCTTTTGCTCGACCAGTTTTGGCTGGAATTGTCGCGAGAAGAAGTAACAGGGCAGCACGGACGGGAGGAGAGATACTCGGGATTTCAGCGTGGTTAAACGAGTTCTGCTCGTGCTGGATAGGTATTTGTCTCTGAATAAGCGTGGAGGGATCAAATAAGGAAGACTCGACAGCTGCAGAAGCGTGGAGAATCAAGAAAAGGAAATTATTCCGTGAAGAATATTTTTTATTAATGAGGAGATATTTGGTGATTATGAGGGAAGATTCTTGTCGTTGCGGGTTATAAATAGGTTCTGGGGTCGAGTAGAGAGGAGATAGAGAGTTTGGGAGGATTTGGAACGCGAGAAGAGCAAGAAAATCAGAGTTGCAGAGTTATTCTCTGCTGCTGCTGCTGCACCAAGAACGTGAAGAACAGACTCTCAAAGACAGTCGTTCTTCTACAGTAACAGAGACCCTCAGCCGTGCGTCGTAATACGGAAGGCAGACTTATTTTGGGCAGACTTATATGCTACAGTTTTTACAGCAGCTTGTTTCTATCGCTCTCTGTAACAGTCCGTTTTGTAACAATTAAAACTGTTACAAATCAGGCTTTTCATCTTTTCTCCCTTGTTCATCATTTGTAAACCATTTTTGAGCATTAATAATGATTTTTGAGCGTGTTTACACCATGATGAGCTAGAACCCATCACTGGGACGACGGAGGAAGCTGTTTTGCACCCATGTGGTAATTCTATTTAATTCCTTTATGACTATTTGCACTATTATAATTGATTTATGATTTTTCTTGATTATTTGTGAATTCGTTAGATGTCGCATGCTTAGTCTTAGGTACTTTAGATGCGCCATGCTTGTGAGTTACATATAATTCTTTATAAAATCTACCTTGGCAAAGAATTAGAGTCGATATTTGTTACTTTATGAGCCTTAATTGTCCGGAATTAATAGATGAACCGCATGAATGTAAGAATTGGCGGAATCCCGAGTCCCAAAGAACTCTCTCCAACTTGTGACATAAATTGTATATATTTTGTATTCTCTTTTATTAAAACTTAAAATCGATCTCGTCAAGTCCGAGTGAACGACAACCTTACTACCATTTTCTACAACATTATTGAGTCACATCAGTATACCCTTGTTAGCACGCTACGACTCATTTTGTAAATAAAATACTAAAAAAGATTAAAGGTAAGTCATGTTTTGTCTTTCATGTTTATTTTGTATTTGTTTTTGCAGGGCAGGTGGTAACCGTTTTCAAACCCTTTAGACAATATAAATAAGTATATATAAGTTCATAATGACCGAAAGTTGGTTGCGGCGTTGTGGCTTCCACTCTTTAGAGGCGCATCTTGTAAATAAAAGGTTAAAGGTAAGTCATGTTTTGTCTTTCATGTTTATTTTGTATTTGTTGTTGCATTAAAAGGAATATTCCACTATTTATGCTCCGGATGTCCACATATTGAATTTTCTGATGTGTACACATCGGGTGATCACACCAATTTTTTGTTTGGGGCGTAACCAATATTGGGAAAACATAAAACATGGTCTGACTCGTTCTTAAATTTAAATAGGGTATACTGTTTTCATAGATTCTAACGATGAGGTACATAAATAAATAAATAAATAAATAATGTAAATCGCCTTGGAAAGTTAATTCGACACAGATATGGTGCATTTTTTGTGAAAAGCGAGTAGGACTGTAGGAGGTATACCCTTGTTAGCACGCTATGACTCATCTTGTAAATAAAATACTAGATAAGATTAAAGGTAAGTCATGATTTGTCTTTCATGTTTATTTTGTATTTGTTTTTACATTAAAAGGAATATTCCACTATTTATGCTCCGGATGTCCACATATTGAATTTTCTGATGTGTGCACATCGGGTGATGACACCAATTTTTTGTTTGAGGCGCAACCAATGTTGGGAAAACATAAAGCACGGTCTGACTTGTTCTTAAATTTAAATAGGGTATAATGTTTTCATAGATTCTAACGATAAGGTACATAATTAAATAAATAAATAATGTAACTCGCCTTGGAAAGTTGATTTGACACAGATACGGTGCATTTTTTGTGAAAAGCGAGTAGAACATTAGGAGGTATACCCATGTTAGCACGCTATGACTCATCTTGTAAATAAAATACTAGAAAAGATTAATGGTAAGTCATGATTTGTCTTTCATGTTTATTTTGTATTTGTTTTTGCATTAAAAGGAATATTCCACCATTTATGCTCCGGATGTCCACATATTGAATTTTCTGATGTGTACACATCGGGTGATCACACCAATTTTTTGTTTGGGGCGTAACCAATGTTGGGAAAACATAAAACACGGTCTGAATCTTTCTTAAATTTAAATAGGGTATAATGTTTTCATAGATTCTAACGATGAGGTACATAAATAAATAAATAATGTAACTCGCCTTGGAAAGTTGATTTGACACAGATACGGTGCATTTTTTATGAAAAGCGAGTAGGACTGTATGAGGTATACCGTTTTTAGCACGCTATGACTCATCTTGTAAATAAAATACTAGAAAAGATTAAAGGTAAGTCATGATTTGTCTTTCATGTTTATTTTGTATTTGTTTTTGCATTAAAAGGAATATTCCACTATTTATGCTCCGGATGTCCACATATTGAATTTTATGATGTGTACACATCGGGTGATTACATCAATTTTTTGTTTGAGGCATAACCAATGTTACGAAAAACATAAAACAAGGTTTGACTCGTTCTTAAATTTAAATAGAGTATAATGTTCTCATAGATTCTAACGATGAGGTACAAAAATAAATAAATAATGTAACTCCCCATAAAAGCTGATTTGACACAGATACGTTGCATTTTTTGTGAAAAGCGAGTAGGAGGTATACCCTTGTTAGCACGCTACTACTCATCTTGTAAATAAAATACTAGATTAGATTAAAGGTAAGTCATGTTTTGTCTTTCATGTTTATTTTGTATTTGTTTTTGCAGGGAAGGTGGTAACCGTTTTCAAACCATTTAGACAGTACAAATAAGTATATATAAGTTCATAATGACCGAATGTTGGTTGCGACGTTGTGGCTTCCACTCTTTAGAGGTGCATCTTGTAAATAAAAGGTTAAAGGTAAGTCATGTTTTGTCTTTCATGTTTATTTTGTATTTGTTTTTGCATTAAAAGGAATATTCCACTATTTATGCTCCGGATGTCCACATATTGAATTTTCTGATGTGTACACATCGGGTGATTACAACAATTTTTTGTTTGGGGCGTAACTAATGTTGAGAAAATATTAAACACGGTTTGAATCGTTCTTAAATTTAAATAGGGTATAATGTTTTCACAGATTCTAACGATGAGGTACAAAAATAAATAAATAATGCAACTCGCATTTGAAAGTTGATTTGACACAGATACGGTGCATTTTTTGTGAAAATAGAGTAGGAGGTATACCCTTGTTAGCACGCTACGACTCATCTTGTAAATAAAATACTAGAAAAGATTAAAGGTAAGTCATGTTTTGTCTTTCATGTTTATTTTGTATTTGTTTTTGCAGGGCAGGTGTTAACCGTTTTCAAACCCTTTAGACAGTACAAATAAGTATATATAAGTTCATAATGACCGAAAGTTGGTTGCGGCGTTGTGGCTTCCAATCTTTAGAGGCGCATCTTGCAAATAAAAGGTTAAAGGTAAGTCATTTTTTTGTCTTTCATGTTTATTTTGTATTTGTTGTTGCATTAAAAGGAATATTCCACTATTTATGCTCCGGATGTCCACATATTGAATTTTCTGATGTGTACACATAGGGTGATCACACCAATTTTTTGTTTGGGGCGTAACCAATGTTGGGAAAACATAAAACACGGTCTAACTCGTTCTTAAATTTAAATAGGGTATAATGTTTTCATAGATTCTAACGATGACGTACATAAATAAATAAATAATGTAACTCGCCTTGGAAAGTTGATTTGACACAGATATGGTGCATTTTTTGTGAAAAGCGAGTAGGACTGTAGGAGGTATACCCTTGTTAGCACGCTATGACTCATCTTGTAAATAAAATACTAGATAAGATTAAAGGTAAGTCATGATTTGTCTTTCATGTTTATTTTGTATTTGTTTTTGCATTAAAAGGAATATTCCACTATTTATGCTCCGGATGTCCACATATTGAATTTTCTGATGTGTACACATCGGGTGATGACACCAATTTTTTGTTTGAGGCGCAACCAATGTTGGGAAAACATAAAGCACGGTCTGACTCGTTCTTAAATTTAAATATGGTATAATGTTTTCATAGATTCTAACGATAAGGTACATAAATAAATAAATAATGTAACTCGCCTTGGAAAGTTGATTTGACACAGATACGGTGCATTTTTTGTGAAAAGAGAGTAGGAAATTAGGAGGTATACCCTTGTTAGCACGCTATAACTCATCTTGTAAATAAAATACTAGAAAATATTAAAGGTAAGTCATGATTTGTCTTTCATTTTATTTTGTATTTGTTTTTGCATTAAAAGGAATATTCCACTATTTATGCTCCGGATGTCCACATAATGAATTTTCTGATGTGTACACATCGGGTGATTACATCAATTTTTTTTTTTTGAGGCGTAACTAATGTTACGAAAAACATAAAACAAGGTTTGACTCGTTCTTAAATTTAAATAGGGTATAATGTTCTCATAGATTCTAACGATGAGGTACAAAAATAAATAAATAATGTAACTCCCCATGAAAGCTGTTTTGACACAGATACGTTGCATTTTTTGTGAAAAGCGAGTAGGAGGTATACCCTTGTTAGCACGCTACGACTCATTTTGTAAATAAAATACTAGAAAAGATTAAAGGTAAGTCATGTTTTGTCTTTCATGTTTATTTTGTATTTGTTTTTGCAGGGCAGGTGGTAACCGTTTTCAAACCATTTAGACAGTATAAATAAGTATATATAAGTTCATAATGACCGAAAGTTGGTTGCGGCGCTGTGGCTTCCACTCTTTAGAGGCGCATCTTGTAAATAAAAGGTTAAAGGTAAGTCATGTTTTGTCTTTCATGTTTATTTTGTATTTGTTGTTGCATTAAAAGGAATATTCCACTATTTATGCTCCGGATGTCCACATATTGAATTTTCTGATGTGTACACATCGGGTGATCACACCAATTTTTTGTTTGGGGCGTAACCAATGTTGGGAAAACATAAAACACGGTCTGACTCGTTCTTAAATTTAAATAGGGTATAATGTTTTCATAGATTCTAACGATGAGGTACATAAATAAATAAATAATGTAACTCGCCTTGGAAAGTTGATTTGACACAGATACGGTGCATTTTTTGTGAAAAGCGAGTAGAACTGTATGAGGTATTCCGTTTTTAGCACGCTATGACTCATCTTGTAAATAAAATACTAGAAAAGATTAAAGGTAAGTCATGATTTGTCTTTCATGTTTATTTTGTATTTGTTTTTGTATTAAAAGGAATATTCCACTATTTATGCTCCGGATGTCCACATATTGAATTTTATGATGTGTACACATCGGGTGATTACATCAATTTTTTGTTTGGGGCATAACCAATGTTACGAAAAACATAAAACAAGGTTTGACTCGTTCTTAAATTTAAATAGGGTATAATGTTCTCATAGATTCTAACGATGAGGTCTAAAAATAAATAAATAATGTAACTCCCTATGAAAGCTGATTTGACACAGATACGTTGCATTTTTTGTGAAAAGCGAGTAGGAGGTATACCCTTGTTAGCACGCTACGACTCATCTTGTAAATAAAATACTAGATTAGATTAAAGGTAAGTCATGTTTTGTCTTTCATGTTTATTTTGTATTTGTTTTTGCAGGGCAGGTGGTAACCGTTTTCAAACCATTTAGACAGTACAAATAAGTATATATAAGTTCATAATGACCGAATGTTGGTTGCGACGTTGTGGCTTCCACTCTTTAGAGGTGTATCTTGTAAATAAAAGGTTAAAGGTAAGTCATGTTTTGTCTTTCATGTTTATTTTGTATTTGTTTTTGCATTAAAAGGAATATTCCACTATTTATGCTCCGGATGTCCACATATTGAATTTTCTGATTTGTACACATCGGGTGATTACACCAATTTTTTGTTTGGGGCGTAACCAATGTTGAGAAAATATAAAACACATTTTGAATCGTTCTTAAATTTAAATAGGGTATAATGTTTTCACAGATTCTAACGATAAGGTACAAAAATAAATAAATAATGTAACTCGCCTTGGAAAGTTGATTTGACACAGATACGGTGCATTTTTTGTGAAAAGCGAGTAGGAGGTATACCGTTGTTAGCACGCTACGACTCATCTTGTAAATAAAATACTAGAAAAGATTAAAGGTAAGTCATGTTTTGTCTTTCATGTTTATTAAATTTTTTTTTTTTGCAGGGCAGGTGGTAATCGTTTTCAAACCCTTTAAACAGTACAAATAAGTATATATAAGTTCATAGTGGCTGAAAGTCGGTTACGACATTGTGGCTTATACTCTTTAGAGGCACACCCTAGTGCAAGGAGGATATGGCTTCGAATCTCTACGATTTATCTTTTTCTTTTTATTTTTTTAAAAAGGAATTTTCCACTATTTATGATTCGAATGTCCACATATTGAATTTCCTGATGTGTAGATATCAGGTGATCACACAATTTTTTTTTGGGGCGTAACCAAAATTGAGGAAACGTAAAGCACGACATGACTCTTTCTTAAATTTAAATAAGGTATGATGTTTTTTATCAAATCTAATGATGAGGTACAAAAACAAAAAAGTAATATAACTGGCCTTGGGAAGCTTATTTGACATGAAAAGACCAAATTTCTTGCAAATGACGAGTAGGAGGTATACATTGTTAGCACGTTACGACTCATCTTGTAAAAAAAAATACTAGAAAAAGTTGAAAGGTAACTCATGTTTCGTTTTTCATGTTTATTTTGTATTTTTTTTTTGCAGAGCTGGTGATAACCAGTTAAATATGCTTATTCTCCACCTAAATATGCTTATGTAAGCAAGTGTTGATCGTTAAACGATCTTACAAAATCCATATGGATTCTTAGGTTACTCAAGCGGGACTCACCGCACACAAGTTGTTCAAAATATTTCCATTTCCACAAGTTTCCAATTTCTGTAAAGAACTCCTTAGATCACAAATTTTGTTTGACGCTAGGAATGTATCTGCCGTACACAATTTTTTTACGTTCTCAACATTGGTATGTGAATCATTTCCGTTCTCAGTATTGGTATGTAAATCATTTCCGAAGGAAATATGGTGGGAGACTGGAGAGGCTACATTGATGACCTACGAGATGAAGCGAGAATGCTTTCCTCCTGTCCCCAATTACTCACTCATGTCCCCCACCTCATATAACATGTATAAATGGGTCCAACGAAAAATCAATAATCATATCTAGGCTAGTGGTTGTAGTAGGATAATAACACGTGAGGCCAGAATAAAAAACAAACCTCTGGCTCTTAGGCATGCATGTGATGTGACTACACCACTATTGTCAGTCTGTTCTTTAATTACAACAAGAAGTGCCAATTGGACCACCACCCTGTTAGGTGGAACAAACATCAAATCATGTTTGTTATTTTTTCTATGCATTTATAATTTTTTATTAAAATAAAATATATAATTTTTTATTTATTTTTATGGTGCAGTAGCTCCTTTCTCTCTCTTCTATTTCATTGACACGCTTTTTCTTTTAATTCTATTTACTGGTTCACTATAAGACCTTAAAGATAAGAATACATGGACTAATTATGTCCATACAATTCAACTACAAAAAATATACCATGTGCACAACTTCTGTTCACATCACCAAACTAGAATGCATTCCCATATGCAGGTAAATTGGTTGTTTGAACAACACCTATGCACATGCACATTTCATCTCATCACTCAACATGGTTTGGTTAACTTAACCAAAAGGGTGAAAAAGAAACAAAAAATTATGCGACTAGAAACTCCTCCAACCTGATCGGTAGGGATCCACCTGCCATATCACAGGGCATGGGGTTATATTCGAAATCTAGTTTAGACTACAGAAGCACCAATAAGTGATCGCACCCAAAACCAAAATGTGAACAAAAAGCAAATGAAGGGGAGAAATCACTATATCCATAGGTTGAAGGTCTACCACCGCAGCACCAGGCTCTCCATGATGAAATATGAATACACATTACAAATTTACACAAAAATTAGTATAATACAAAGTGTCAAATGTAATTGGTTACCAATACAGGTCAACAAACAAACAAGATATGTCATGACATAAGCATACTGATATCTTTAACTTGATTAAGCAGTGAATATTTTGAAGGTTATATGTAAACTGGACGAGTACAAGATAAGCAAATCGTATGGCTAAGATAATCAAACTTTATGGCCTTAGCCTCTTATGACCGCAGAAGCACTAATAAGTCACTGCACCCAGGAACCAATTTATTTAAAATTAAATCCTCTTTGGCAATAAATTGTTCAACCCTTAAAAATATTAATCTTCTAAAAAGCTTCATCATAAACTGAAACTACCAGAAATAAGAGAATCTACCTACGGACGATGAGTCCAATGACAACTGATTCTGCAATCCGTGCATGTTCGACCATCTCCAAGACACCGAAGAATATTGTAGGATCAGAATATCGCGACAGCAATGCTTCGCGAGATTAATAAACGACTGCGTCGCGAAGGAGTCGCATGAAGGCAAATAAATGACGTAATAGATGACGACAGTCAGAACATGAGGAAAGTGTGAAGACTTGGCGAGATTTAGAGAGTGTCGCGAGAACAAACAGTTACACATTCGCGAGGACTCGCGAGTTGTTTCCGAGAATAAAGGACAGCTTAGCTGTCATCCATTATGTAATATCCTATATAAAGGGATGAATAAGTCTGTTGTTAGGGAGATCCTTTTCGAATTGTAAGCAAGTCATTAGGAGAGAGAAAACAAAGAGTAATTGTAATTGCTTTGGTTTTGTTCTAATTGTATTTGTAAACATTTCAAGAGAATAATCAATCAAGTTCAAAGTTTATCACCTTTTAGAGAACTAATTACATTAAATCTAGTGAGGGGTGTAGTGTAGGATTTCCTGCAACTACATATTGTCGCAAATATAATGTCCTGCAGAGGCAAAAATACTTAAGAAATGATAAGACAAGGTCAATGGGTCATTACATGAAAATGTGAAGACGTCCTGCGATCTTGTCGCAACGAGGGGTGGCAAAATAAGACCTTTACTTAGGAAGGCAAAATAAGACCACACAAATAATGATAAGGCAAGATCAATGGGTCATTACATGAAAATGTAAAGACGTCCTGCGATCTTGTCGCAATGACAACATTCGAGAAAGATTTTTAAACATTTTGAATATAAGATCTTTTCATCGCAAGAGATATTACATGATAAGCTTGCGAGCTTGGGAAAATGATTAAATGTTGAGTTTCTGAAACATATAAATAATAATGAGACTGAGGCAATGCTTGTGAATGATTGCAACATTCAAAGAAGATCTTTAAATAACAAAAGACTTAATAGAAAAATTAAGGAATTGCTTGATAAGGTGGCGAATTGAATTCTTAAAAGGAGAAGGAAAGAGAAATTAAATGATTCATTCAACACGGGACTTAATCTTTTGCAGTCAAAACGGAAAATTCAGCAAGATTACAAAGAAGTTTAATTCTCTACATCAATATTCTCAGTTGAGGGAGATGGTAAAGATTCTTCAACAATCTTGTTAGTTTCACCCTCGCGAGTTGAAGGGTTTTCATCAGAGATATTTTCGCAAGGATCCTTATTAATGACTTCATTGTTAGCGAGATCTTCGCAGCTTTCATAATCATAGTCACTATCAGGAGAGTTGGGTACTTCATCATCCTCAACTTCCAAAGGTTCAACAGAGATAGGATCAAGGGATTTAGAAAGCAAAATATCATTCACAAAAACTTCTGCTTTGGGATGAAATTGACGAAGAAGTGCCTTTTGTTGATTTCTACTCTGGATATCTTTAAGATGATTAAGGTAGTTAAACCTTCTTCTGGCTCGGTCGCGACATTGGGCGAGGGAAGCCACTAGAGTTGCATTTTCCTTACGAATCTTAGCATGCGCCGCTTCCAAAGTAGATAGAGAAGAGTGAAGATTTTTCTCGGACTCGCAAGGGTAAAGAAAGACGTTAAAATTATAAAAAGGAAAGTGGAATATAAAGTTAGAAAAGAAAAATGATAGATAAGGCAGTCAAATCTTATGACTACCTTCCTTCTGCGAGACAAGATATTGAGTAAGGGCCAAGCAATTATTCCCCAAGTTTTCCATGGCATTATCAAAACCATCACCAACAAGACCTTTTAACCGCGAACGCAAATTCTTTTCGTTAGAAATCAATAACTTATTTTGCTTCGCAAGAGAAGAATGGGATTCTTTTAACTTGGTATAATCATCCTTGAGTTGGTTTGTCTTAACACTTAGGTTTATTCTATTCTGAATAAGCTTATCTCTTTCTGTGGTAGTATCTTCAAGTTTATTTTTCAATAGGCAGATAGATTGTTCTTGCTCATTCAAGGCTTTTTTATAAGCATTCAATTGTTGCGAGGATATCGCCACCTTATCCAATAAAGCTCGCTTCTCTTGAGATAAAGTTCCATTTTCATCTGATAATGTTTCCAACTCCAAATTAGATTTATTCAAAGAATATGAGAGACGAGACACTTCATTACTTAATAATTCTTGATTTTGAGTTAAGCAGGCATTTTCTTGGGACAGATTATTTATTTGATCCATGGAATATGTGTGGAGATTATCTAAACGATTATATTGCTCCATCCAGGCGTCTCTTTCCGTTCGAGTTTCTTCCACAATAGATTCCAATTGATATATCTCCATTTTACGTTTCTGGTGCAAATCTTGAGAGGCGAAATTTAAAAAAAAAAAAAAAAAAAAAAAAAAAAAGGGGGGAAAGAGTAATACCTTTTAGTTCTTCATTTTTCTTGCGAAGATTATCGCGATCAAGCAAAGTATTATGAAGACTATTCTTCAAAGTCTTAATTTCTTGTTCCAAGGATGCTCGCGATATTGTATCAGAACCAAAATATTTACCCAAAGACTCGTAAACGCTAGATTTGGTGGGATCAGTGAAGGCTTTCTTAACATCATTCATGGTGTCTGATAAAATTCTAAAAGCTATATCTATTCCTTCCAAATTCTCTTTGGTAAGAGAGATAGGTTTTGAGGAAGAAGAAATAGTGGAGGAAGAAGGAAAAGAGGAGTCACCCATGGTTATAAGATTGTTAGTTGGAGAAACTTGATCAATAGGTGGGGGCGAGGCAAAAGCAAGAGTGGAGAGAGGCACTTCCTGAAGAATTTCATTCACAGAAAATTCAGGGACTAATTTATCTTGTGACGATGTCGTAGGGAATGGTAAATTATCTTGAGAAGAAGAAATGAGCTTATCCTGCGAAGAAGTCGCTATAGTAGGAGATTTGTCTTGCGAAGGTATTGAAGGGGAAGCAGAAAGCTTGAATCCCGAGAAAGAAACAGTAGGAATAGCAGTAGGAGCATCAGGTTTATTATGGCGAAACCTTTTGGGAGATTTATCATCATTCTTGTCATCCTGCAAATAATAAATCACATGAGAAACAGAGGCAACAATATTGCTATCAAAGGGGTAAATATTTCTAAAGCACCTTACTACTCGCAGGATGTTTCTTGGAAGCGAGAGATTTCGGTTGCGAAGAAGATTTTGGTTGCAAGCTCGTAGAAACATTAGGGTTCACTACAGTATACTTAGAACTGGATTTATTCTTGCTAAAACAAAAAATGGCGGAAGAAATATCAGAAGAAGAGTAAAATCAAGATGAAGTAATTTCAATAATGAAGATCAATCAAGAGAATGGTCAAAATCAATAAAATTAACGAACCTGGATGCCATGAAAACAATAACAGAAAGACAGTAAAAAGAAGTTGATGAAGATGAACAGCAGGAAATAGTTGCAGACGATGAGGAAAGTAGAGAAGAAGAGAAAGAATGCTTTTCACAGGAGGTTATCCTTTAAATAGAAGAAAAAAGGGTGACCGGATAACATTAAATATACCGGTAAAAAGAGTAATTTTAGACACGTGTAAACGGTTATCCCTAAATTCAAGGAATTAAATTGAAAAAGATTTCAAAGTGGGAAGTTGAACAGATTTCTTATACTATTATTTCATGAATACTTCGCATATTTCAAGAGATAGTACTTCTTGCTCACTTCGCAAAGCTTCGGAACTTCGCAAAAGAATAGAGGCAAGTACGTACTTTTCAAGTCCAGTATTCTTTCACTCGTTCCTCCATCAACAAATGTTAAAGATTACCGCAATAACAAATTTTTCCTTAAAAATCGCTCTCCAAGCAATATTCAAGGAAAAAGAGGCAAGATGTAGGATCAGAATATCGCGACAGCAATGCTTCGCGAGATTAATAAACGACTGCGTTGCGAAGGAGTCGCATGAAGGCAAATAAATGACGTAATAGATGACGACAGTCAGAACATGAGGAAAGTGTGAAGACTTGGCGAGATTTAGAGAGTGTCGCGAGAACAAACAATTACACATTCGCGAGGACTCGCGAGTTGTTTCCGAGAATAAAGGACAGCTTAGCTGTCATCCATTATGTAATATCCTATATAAAGGGATGAATAAGTCTGTTGTTAGGGAGATCCTTTACGAATTGTAAGCAAGTCATTAGGAGAGAGAAAACAGAGAGTAATTGTAATTGCTTTGGTTTTGTTCTAATTGTATTTGTAAACATTTCAAGAGAATAATCAATCAAGTTCAAAGTTTATCACCTTTTAGAGAACTAATTACATTAAATCTAGTGAGGGGTGTAGTGTAGGATTTCCTGCAACTACAAATATGCTACAAAAAGTAAATATACAAGGAAAGTTGAAAACAAAAACCAATAGAGATGATGGGTTGGTTTACTTACAGGAAAGCCATGGTGCTTGTTGGTTCTCAAGTAACATAAAAACTAGATCCGCAACTTTAACAACACAGAGGGAAGTAAATAACCTTGCACATGTACAAGCTAGGTCGATTACGGTTTTCAAATCTACATGGAAGGCATTGGTGCAAAGAGGACTACAAGACCAACCTTTTGACTTCTACACGCTTCTATTACATGCATTGTTCGCATTTGGTTTTTAGGTTTTGAGTCAAGTTAAGACATTCTCCTCAAAGAGGCCTGTTCTTCATGCAGACCTCATTGAAAGCATCACCAACAGCCTGCAATATAAAAACAACTTAAAATTGTTGGTCTATCTCCTAACAAAGATATATGAAAGCGAGAAATTTGTAATTAAGTTGGTCTATCTTTATTTAAAATTGTTGGTTTATCAATTTAGAAGCTTCCAATTATGTGTAATTTGCAATGATACAAAGTGAAACCGTCATCCGCATTGAACCCCAAAGACAAGAAGCAACACCAAGTAAAGCATACCAAATAATTACACCAAGATTATGTGATAGAATCACGAGGCCTGCCGTAATAACATAAAGTTTCTTATTATGTTCTACAGGTTATCTTCATAACCTTAGGTCATGCGGGGATCTTCACATTCAGTGGTTGTGCGGGATATCTTCACATAGCCACCGTAGGTGAAGATCCCCTGCACAGCCTAAGGTTATGAAGATAACTGCACAACATAATAAGAAACAGAAAGTCATCTGTATATATTATTAGTTAGCTGTTAGAGAATTGAATTCGTAACCATCAAAGTTAGCATTCAGTTATATGAGTTCATACTTGTAGATTGTAGCCACCTCAAGCTTAGATGATATTTTGTCGACCCACCCTGAAATTCTTGAAATGTGAAGGAAACTTTAGGTTGGGGACCACAAATGGGAATGAAGACATGTACTGAATATATACATTTCAACATTCTAAAACAGAAGAAGGCACAAGATCAAGTACATCAAGAACCCAACATATACGTAACTCTATTATATGTAAGCTATAGTTATAGTCTTACAAAATAACTTAGATTCCAAATACCAATTGTGTTATTCGAATTTGTTCGTCTTACAATGAGTATCTTAATAAAGGTAGCCTAACAGTCGGTAAAGTGCACTTTTAGTATTTGGATGAAATTGGAAAAAAAAATCCTCCAGATTTTACACTTGTTATTGTGAAGTGCATTAAGCAGTAAGATACACATGTGTCAGTCCATTAAAGTTAAGCAATGTATGAATGAATGAATCTAGTCATGCTATCTGAACAAACACTTCTATAACACTTGGAAGGATAAACATACTTAGTTTCAAACTACAAGTAGCATCAGAATTGGGGTGCACATACTTGTCCAAGCAGAAAAACGCTTAGTTGTCCAAGCAGAGAAGCAATACATGCACATGTATGGACAAGAATACCTTCTTTGCCTAGTACAAATCCACCTCCACTGGGGACATTGGACAAGATTCTGTCCGCATAAGTTTAAATTAAATTCCAACTGAGACTCTAATAACATGCCCACGTTCGAGATATACTCAGCGCACATACAAACAGATCCAAATTGTATAACACCGAAATATATCCAAAAATGGAATACCCGTAACATCCCCAAATTAGAAACATGCAAATTTAGGACACGAACTCACCTTGTAAAAGATCCACCAACCCAAACGAAACGTGCTGGAATTGAATTAACACCCGTAGCGGCTCCATTCGATGATTCCGACATAGAATCTGCTCCCAAAGAGTACATTATTTCAGCCTAATTTCAATTCATTATATACAAATTTCTTAAACCAACAACAAACTGAAGTAGGAGAATGGGAACAATGTGAACATGAACGCAAGTAATAGACATAGCTTGGCAAGAAGAAAATGAAACCCTTCCAGTGATGAGTCCACCCATCAAGCTTAAAAAGCTGTATGGTTGTTTATGTACATGATTTCACCGAAATTTCCCCACGCATTCTTATGCAATATTCCTCGAGATAATGGGAACATTATCTCCATTCAGTCCGTGTTTGGCGCATCCTCTATGGCCAAAGAATGGACTTGGCCAGCATAATCTTTATGTAAGATTACCTGACCAACATACAACTGCAGAAACACAAATAACCATAATTACAGAAATAAAATTAGTCCCAAAAAGGAACCAAACCCAGATGCACATCAAGAGTTCTACAGAGAGTAACAGCAAAAGACCTTCACATCAAGAGTAAATCTACAGACACCACATAATAAAATAAAATAAAAACATATCTGTAAGCACATTTGTAGGAATCATATAATGCCAAGAGGCCTTTTTATTCTTTGTTTAGATTATCATCACCTAAGATGAAATTTCTCAACTCGCCGCATAATAGTGTTAACACATCGAGATTGCCTTTTCAAGATTAGCGAAAATGCCCAACTTGAAGAATTTATGCGACTTACCTTTACCGATCTAACAAAAGGAGCTCTTGATCAATGCACGCTAACTAAACTTAAAGCCAATTTACATATATTTTATCTGCAAAGTTTAATTAAAACGTAAATTTTGAGGATCCTACTATAAATTAGAGACGGTTATGAACATATGAACCAATAATTTACCTCCAGGGACAAATGTATATACCTGTTTGTCCCATTACTAGCCCAGGGTAATCCTAGATGCAATGCAATTAGTTCCCAAATTCTCCTACTTTAGAGGAACATAATCAAAACTTTTTGAAAATCAAATTTGAAGGCATAAGACAATTAGTTCCTTCAGGCATTTTATCAAACAAGAATCGAGCGATAATGTTTTCTTATCTTTTGTGAAACGATCACAATTGATTAAAAGGAGTCACAAAAACAAAAACCATCTCAGGCATCTCTTAGAACAATGAAACCCATATACACAAATACCAAACCGAGTCATAGAAATGAAAGTAGAGAAATGTGAAGAACATTACCTTATGAAACTTCTCTGTTTATACCTTATGAAACTCCATTGATGGCCAATAATTTTAATTGTCGCAAAAATCTCAATCCTCCTACCAATTACTCATAAAGGAACCACATTTGAACATCAAAATCCCAAACCCAGGTTTTGATTTTCCTTCCAAGACCATCTACAAATGAGCAGAGGATTTATTGGCCAACCTCCTTATATGTGGAAACAAAAAACCCAAATTTTGAACAATAAATCCTCAATTAAACTCAACACCTAAGTTCAATTTTCGCTCAAACAGAAAAGAAGAAGAAGAGATTTTAAGGAAAGGAAATTGATAGATTATACTCCCTCCGTCCCACTAATAAGTGACCTAGTTACTTATTTTGTCCCACCATTAAGTGACCTATATCACTAAACAAGGAGATATTTCTAAAATTATCCTTTTAATTGATTATAAGAAATATGCATAATTTGATATTCATGTTTATATTCGTTACGTAGGTGTTTTAAAATGCTTTTCAATGGTACGAAGTTTGCGAACATCCGTGGTGTAGTTTGAGAGATAAATCACTTCAAAATTTCACTATTTAAGGGTATAATTGTAAAAGTGCTTAAAAATACTTTCCCCTTGTTTGCCTTAAAAATTGTGCAAACTTCAACCAGTCACTTAATAGTGGGACGGAGGGAGTATTCCATAAGGTAAGAGAATCAAAACCTTACATAATAAGAAAGAAAAATAAAAACCTGATCATGAATAGATTCTACTCAATATTTTGATTTCAGTTGCACATCAGTTTATGGGGGTAGTAGCTCCTCTCTTCCGCTTCTATTTCCATTAACACATTTTTCTTTCTTTTAATTGATTGATTACATTCTTTTCTATTTACTGGGTCAGTCCTTAAAAGATAAGAAGACACCTGGACTAATTATGTCCATGCAATTCTACTACATGAAACAGACTATCTGAACAGAACTTATGCACATGACCAAACCATACTGCATATCCATATGCAGGTAAATTGGTTGTCTGAACAACACTTATGCACATGACCAAACTATACTGCATATCCATATGCAGGTAAATTGGATGTCTGAACAACACTTGTGCACATGCACATTTTACTCAACATGGTTGTCCAACCACTTTACACTTGGTTAACTTTGCCAAAAGGATGAAAAAGAAACAAAAAATTCCGCGACTACAAACTTCTCTAACCTGATTGGTATGGATCCACCTCCCATATCACAGGACATGGGGCTATGTTCGAAATCTAGTTTAGACTACAGAAGCACCAATAAGTGACTGCACCCAAAACCAAAATGTGAACAAAAAGCAAATGAAGGGGGTGTAATCTGATTTTTTTTTTTGAATAGAAGGATGCAATCTCATTAACACCACATTATATATACATATATAAGTGCCCTAACAACAACACTAACAACATCCAAATGTGCCCTACTAGCTATACAGAAAATGTGGTTGAAAGTCTTTTCATCGGTTCCCATCTTCTTCTCTCCAACCTTAAACAAAGATTTGGTGGCCCAAACTACAAGTTCAGATGAATATTGTCGCTTATTACCGAAAATAGACATAGAATCAGTAGCAGCTTGAGCAACCTCAGAGGAAACTAGCTGTGATAGGGCAGCTGTATATGCTTCTCCATATGAAGTGCTTGATGGACGAATGCTTTGCATGTTATACAGAAACTGTTGGTAATGAGCATTCATCAGTAAATTATGAGCACAGGGTCATGACCAGCCAGAACGGATGCTTACTCAGAAGAGGCCTTCCAGTTCACTTCAAGAATGCATTAGTTGTCGGTAGGAATGCGAAAAGATATGTTGTTTGGGCGGAATCAGAAAGCTATAACCTAATTTGGCTAACTGTCCTTCTCTAAACCATTTCTGAAGTTGTCAAGAGTCTGAGGAGTATCCAAACTTATGCAGCAACCAGAATACTAAAAACCAATTCTGAGATGATAAAAAGATATTAAAAAGGTGACTATCAATGCCAGGTGAATCTTCAGGCGAGTTAAAATTTATATTAGAAGACAAGTACAATGACGGTTATATCTAAAGCGAGAAAACTAATTGGCTATTTAGCATAGAAGTAAAAATTAGGACAAAGTAACTTAAGTATTGAAAAGATAGTCCACTTCATTGAACAAGAAAATAAGCAAAAGCCCCAGTGGCAAAGAGAGAGTGTCGTTCAGTAAGATCATCGTAGTTAACGATTCAAAAGTCATTCAAATAGAGAGTGTCGTTAATTGCCGTATCCATGAGTCAACTGGAGATCACAATTAGTAAAAATCGCAAAAAGAACGGAAATCACAATTAGTAAAAGCCGTGCAGCAGCTAATTTAGAACCAGGTTAGTATTTCAGGAAATCTGGAGACAACAAATTATCAATGCACGAACAGTACAAACAAAACCTAGGATGTTTACAAGAATAAAAGTCATTAAGCTAAAAATCAGCTAATTTAGAGACATTTTTAAGTTACAGTTGTAAGATTGGATCAGTTTTACAAGAACAATATATCCAAATAGATAATAGGAAATGAAATTAATAACTATAACAAATCAAAGTACAAAGGAAATGTTTTAAAGGTCGAACTCACGGTCTCATTTTTGCGGGACTTGTTCCATCAGCACCACCACCAACCAAAATGCTTTTGGTCTTAACATTTGAGGTAAATCTGGACCAACAAGTAACACAAGCCAAGGTAAACTTGCAAGGAATTTAAAGGGTATAAAACAAATATACTCAGAATAAGTGAAGCTACTAGTCTATTACAACTGGTGTTGGCACAAAAGTAATACAATCTCAAAATGGAAACAGGCTGTCGACAAAAGAAATAATAAGACAGCCTTGGGGCTGAAAAACGAAAGGCAACACAGCCAGTTAAACATTAAGCAAAAATTTATCTCTAAATTGAGATGGGGCTACTAAGTCCTATATAACATTTAATGACTCTAGTTCAATCTGCTCTGGTAGAAATTTAACTTCAATGAAATTCTTGCACCAACCTGGCCTAAGGGCTAAGCCCCAACTGGTGTAACTGAAATAGTCAACATTTCATAGTAAGTTTTAGTAAGGTAGCTAGATTATGCATGTGTGGATCTGGTGATTTTTCAACCTTAACAGAGTTGAACTGGCATAATATCTGCTATATATACCAAGTGTAAACACATCTCCGTATTCCCACCACGTGTGCTGCACAAACATAAAATATGAGTTTAGTTCAGCACAGTACAAACTCAACGTTCTTCAGATCTGTTAAAAATAGGATAACCCTGTCTCAGAGAGTACCTTTCTTGACCTGGCAACAACACCTGTGGCTGCTGCAGCGAGTTCATGTGCTTTCATTCACAGTTCTGAAATGAGCCATTTACGAGTCATTCATAGGAAGATGATTAGGTCAATGGGCACATCCACAGGTATTGGGGCTGGTAAAAAGTAAAAGATAGTTACCTCTTATTGCTGCGCGCCTGTCATTGTGAAATTTTTTGGGATCTTCCAGGGCATCAGTGAGAAGTTGCAGAAAGTACTCATCTGGGATTCCCCCATAACTAAGTACTTTGAAAAATATGTCCTCTTAGTTCAACCATTAGGTTCATATTACTTTGCAAAATTAACCCAACACCCGAGCACAAAAGACAATAATTAAAGACAGTAACCCTGCTTAGATGGCGATTACTACATGCAACTCCCATCCAGTTACAACAGTGAGATGACTCATTCCATGAACTTAGTGCTCCGGATGGGTCGCTGCTTATCTGATTTTTAAAAGAAAGTAAAGCTTATGGATCAGTTTCAGCAATGAGATACTGTGATATAGGTAAGAAATTCTAAGTAAATACAGCAAGCGTGACACGAATGACCAATATGAAGCTCATCTTATTAAACACCATTAATTTGTGTTCAAGATAAATATTTTTTTTACGAGAGAGTCGGATGATATATCTCAGGTATACATTGAGCATTCTTATATAGAGAGATCATTCACATCGACAAATACAAATCGTATTACAAGTAGATTAAGAATTTAAGAGTCGAGCAAGACTTGACTAAACAAATCCAAAACAAAAAAAATGTCACAATGTTCCTCTACGTACATGAAAATATCTCTCGACCATGCAGTTAGCTTATAGTCCAGCAAGAATTGTAAGTGTAAACAAAAGAGAACAAAATGTCACTAAATTACTCTACAAGGAGATATTTTATAAACCACACAATTTTCAATGCGACACAGGATATCAATCTTCTGCCCCAGTGAGCACGACGTGGAATGTTTTCCCAGTTAACAATGTTATGAATTCTGACACTTTACGGAGAACATTCCTATATGGCACGATCAACTAAGATAAGATTTGTTGAAGATAATTAACATGAAGATAAATCCAACAAAGATCATAAAAACCAAGACCCAAAAATCCTAACATTGAAACCGAACAAACCCTTAAGATTTCTAGTAGATCTCAACGTAGTAAATGTATGACACTGCTATTCAAGACAAATCACCCTTCGCATTACCCAGTTTCTCAGTACAATGTCTTTGATGCTTCGGATTGGAAAATCACGAAATAAAAAAATGAGTTTTAATTTTAATGTGAAGTGAAGAAGCTTACATTTCCACTTGATGTGTCTGAGAGCTGCCGAGTCCACACATTGGGTAGATTGACTTAGCCATCTATCAAGGAAACAACAATACCACTTGCTGCACTTGAGTGAACCGGTAGTTGGCTGACAAAATATAATTACAGTAAGCAATTAGTCCCACAAGCCCCATGTTCATAATCCCACTCAATATGTGGTACATCAATTTTCCATGTCAGTGCTAATTTGAGCTGATTAGTGATGTACAATGAGCATCCACCTTAAAATCATTTTTAATATGACACATTCAATGCAGTTCAAAGCAACTTCAATCCGCCTTTAAGGTGGGTGTTGTTATGACCCTGTATCAGACCCTTAAAACTCATTTACCACATATTCTTTGAGGTCAGTCCGTCCATTTTCCTGCTCCATGTTACATAACATCATCAAATCAGGCATCAAGGTCACTCACCGATGCTTTGCATTTAGTTTGATAATATGAGAACTCGTGGTGATGCCACTTCCTCCTTTGTCTTTCAATGTCTCTGCAGGTAACCGAACAGTTGTTGAAAGTTTAACCAAACAATGGAACCAACAAGCATTCACATGCATCCATTAATGCACAAACCAGTAGTTCACAATGACAGTACCATAAATATCGTCATACAAGCCAATGCTAGAAAAACTAATATCACTTGTCCAAAACAGCGAAACGTAATCTAAAAGAAACTACAGTAGTTGTCTAAAAACAACAAAATTTTAATCTTAGTACTGGTCCAAAATCAAACTAAAACTAAAGTTTGAAACTTTATGAATCATACATTATCAGAAATCTGAAATTGTTTATCCATGGGTTTATAACATACCCAATTGCAAAATATCAAGAACAAGAAAAATCCTCAAAGCAAACACCAAATCTCCAAACACTAGGAACCCATAAAACAAATAGTTACAGGAAATAATATCTCTCTGCAACATTTCATTAAACATTTGCATAGCATTAGTTCAATTTCAAAATTTCAACCAAAAATTGATAACAGAATTCAATACCAACAAATCTCCACCAAACCAATTCTTAAATTATGACCATCAACAATTCTACCTGTTTTTTCATCAACCTGATTAGTATAACTCTTAACTAAGCAATGATATGTAGGATAATCAGGTAATTCCACCTACAAATTTCGGAATTACAAACGCTTAATTCCGCCTGTTGCTGGTAACTCTTAACTAAATTTCCACCTACAAATTTCGGAAATAAAAACGCAAATACCTGTCGTCTTCTTCTCTACCAGCAACAGCCAACAAGTAATTTGTTTTTCGATTATCACATGGATGGGAGAAAAGAAAAATTGAGGATAAATAATTTTGACCTAGAATGATGAACTGAAAATTGGGAATTGCTCCAGAAAGAGGAGATTCTTACATAACAACTAAGAAGATCTCTTTTGATTCTCAATCAAAAACTTCACCCGAAGAAGAAGATGGGGTGGGGTTTGCTCCATGAAGAAAAATAGCTCTGTGGGAGAGTTGAAAAATGAAGAAATAGATATTATTGATGAAGATGAGGTAAATGAAAGACCATCTGCACATCTAGGCTGATTAGAAATAAATTACTGTTCACTATTAGCCTAATAATCCTTCTTTAATCCAGTATAATTCTTGTATAATCCTATATTTTTGTACAATACCGTATAATTTTTCTGTAATTATGATTAATTTTTTTGTTAATTATGAACAGTGTTCGATGTGTAGAAGAAAGAAACATGGATGTCTACACAAATCAAACATCATGTTATGCCTAAATTATGGATGTCTACATATCCTCACTACACATCCACGTGGCATCGGTAAAAAAATGGTGGGGCCACAGTCAAAAATAAACTTATGGTGGGTTTGGATGTAGAATTTTAAAGGTGGAATTCATGGTTCCAGGGGATTTGCTAGAATTATGTTTCCCTCTGGATGTTTGGTTGCCCGAATCCTTGGAATCACGTTTCCTACGGGATTCAGTTTTCCAGCAAATCCTCCATATGGAGTTCGACCCCTCCCCCCTAAGATTTGATGGGAAACTTATCAAGGGATTTATGGACCCATTTTTTTTAACTCTAAATCCCATATATATGCAATTTTTAAGATTTGAGGGTAATGTCAAACGGTATAAAGACTTTAATATAAGAAAACTCTATAAATCCTAGGAATTTATATTGAATTACCAAACACACAAGGAATTTACATGATTCCCAGAATTTATAATTCCATGGGATTATAAATTCCTGGAAACGGTGAATTCCGCAAACAAACCCACCATTACCATAATATTATAAAAAAGAAAAAAAAATAATAAAAAAATCGGATGTCTACATATGAAGCGTACTTTTAGGACAAAATCTGGTATTTACAGAAAAGACCGGGGCATACTTGTCCGTTGACCGGTCATGGTCACACTTTTGGAACAAATTTCAAATTGGTTATAGTTTTGGAAGAAACCCACTTATCAGTCACACTTTTGTGTAAGTTCCCAAATTTGTAATATCAATACAATGATGGATGTGCGTGACACATTTATTCTGAAAAATGAGATTGGGATCCTTTTTTGGCATCGTGGTTGAATTTCCAGTAGTATATATATAAGAAGCAAACCCACGGTGGAAACAACCTTCAACAACAAGGGTGTTTGTTCATTGAAATTTTAACCACCTTTTGTTTTGAGGGAATGGCCTATAATTAATGTTGTCTGCATCTAGATTAACAAAAATTGTCGTGAAGAAGATTCATTCGACGCCTGAGATGCAATTGGTGTTATTGGCGTACTGTTTGTGCATTTAGCCATTGACGAGGAGAACATCATGGCTAGAGAAAACGGCATTGAGGTAGAAAGGTTTGTCGACTGAACCTAAAGATATAACCCTACCAATTTCCCTTGGAACCAATTCCTGAAAGCTGCTAATTTACCACCTAAGAAGGCTAAGAGATCTTACACTTCTATGAGGGATAGGCTGGTTAAGATTCAATATAATGCCATCTGTACACCATGTTTTCTTGGATTGTCAGGTTACACAAACTCTGGAATCTAATTTTGCAGTTAGTGCTGGCTATAACTCACTTACTGACTGTGTTACTAGCGGGTTTAGTATTACTAATAATTCAAGAGCTAGTCAGGAGGATTTGATTATCTTTGCTGGATTTACATTTTGGGAGTGTTTAGAAGAATTAACACCGCCGGTATATCTATCTACGATTGAAGAAGATGAAGACAAATGAAAAGTTATAATCCAGGAGAGGTTTTCATCTTACATATTTTGTCCAATAAAAAATAAAAACAAAAATTCCTGTTTAATTTTGGTAACTGGTTAAACTGATACACAGAATTAATAAATCACAAGAATACACTGCTAGGCATGGCTAGTACATTTGGTTACAACTTAAATGAAATAAAACCCCAGGAGATATATAAAAAAAAAAAGGATGCACAACAAGAACCCAAGAGATTAAACATTTCAGAAAAACAACTTCTCAAAGAAGGAACAAAAATCTTCTCTGGTTACTAGAACCAATATTTCCGATTATTGAGAGGAAAAATCATAGTGCAAAGAAGTTTTTGTTGTTGACGATGATGCTCAATTGAACCATCTGCCATGGTTATGTTGCTGCTGCTGCTATGTATTTTATTAACGATCATAGATGGAGAAGGTGCTGCTGTTGGCGCTCATGGGTTAGGGTTTGCTTTGGAGGCGCAAATAAAATGGATGAAGAGAAGAAAACTACTGCTTAAAGGCTTAAAGATCAACTTTAGGGTTCACTCATACATCCAACGGCTTTAAAATATGTATGACTGACATACAGTTTAAGGGATTAGACGGCTGGGATATGTGCTTATAACAGTTTAAGGAACAGTTTAAAATAGTTCGTTTCTACTGGGGACAACATACACGTCGTTCATGGGTTAAACATCATTGGGTTAGGGCCGTTAGGCACGTTACTTAGGGGCAAGGGTCTACTTATCATCTCCTGCCTGTAAAAGAGCTCCAGTGTCTATTCCGGCGAGTTCACTGTTTATCAATTGAACATTCTGATCACATTTGGACATTCAACATTTCATCATCTAAGAACTATATATGTTTCCTAGCTCTGGTATGCTGATTTTTGCTTTATCGTGGGTAACAAAAGCGGAATCAATTGATACAATCAATATAGGTAGCCCTGATAATCTTTCAAAGCACTATAGTGGTATATTGGTGAAAGACACGCCAGCTAAATCTCCTAATGAAGTCATGTTTCTGTCATGTGTAAAATTGTAATGCATATTGAGCTTGTAATTTGACATGCTTTATTACCTTCTATGATGAATGAATCATTCAAATGTAGAACATAGGTGCCGGTAATAAGCGATGATGCCTTTTACAGGTATAAGAAATCTACTTTAATGTGTAAAAAATTGCCCCCCTGGAAACAAGCTTCCAAAACTGCCACCCTTAAATGAAATATACATATAACACCCTTTTGGGATTTTATAGACAATTATACCCTTATTTAGAAAGGTCTAGACCCTCTTGATTGAGCCAGCTACCACCTCAGCAAAAAATTTGGCTAAGTCAGCTACCACCTCAGCATAGATTTCACCCCAACAAATCTCTTGTTATTTCCGTCCTCTTGTTCTTTCCGTCATTTTTCAGATCTCTCCTTTCATCTCCTTCCCTATCCAACTCTTCCCTCATTCTTCCTCTTCAGTTCTCTCTCAGAAGATAAAATCATCTGCAAGATTGAATTTCATTGATTTTATCCTTAACACTAGCTCTCCAACCCTTCCCTCATTTTATCTTACTTTTCTCTCAGTTTCATCTCAGATTCAATCCGCTGCAAGATTGAATCTGTCATTGATATGCAGGACAAATACAAATAGTGGACGATTCACAACAAACCACCAATACCCCATAACAGAAAAACCAGAAAAACCCTATATTTTTACATACCCAATTCGCTATCTATGAAGAACTAATAAATACGGATAAAACGTAGGTATTTGAAATAAGAGATCAGGGAAGAAGATTTGGATAAATGGAGAGCCAAGAGAGTCCAGGATAGAAAGATATAACCCCAACTTCAAAACCAGTAGAAGAAAAAAAAGGTATGATTTAGGGTTTAAAATTATCTGTCATCAATCTGAAATTAGGATTCAATTTTGTTGGATATGAAATGAAAGTCGGCAATTTTTGGTTTAAGTGTTTAAGATTTTGAATGATAAGTGGTTTTCTGAAATTTTATTCGGTTAATTGAAGATGAGATTTTGTCTTTAGATTTTTGGTGTTTGTGAAACTGAATCTTAGTTTGTTTATTTTTATGTTAGTTTCTGGTATTACCATAGATTATCATTTTGTTATTCTGGTGCTATAACATTCTTCAAATTATCATTTTCTGGTTTTGTGATAAGATGTGTAAATGATGCTTCAGTTGTGCTTATTGTAGGATGTTTGTTCTTGTGGTTTAATCTTTACAAATCAATGGGTATATGGGGGTTAAGTTTTAGAATTTACAATAGACTCTGGGGAATGTGGATTCATATCATGATTTAGATTCAAGAATTAGGGCACTATAGTAATTGATTTGGTGTATGCTGCTCATGACATTGTCTCTTGGTGGTAGGATTAAACGTTGCCATAAGATTTTTTTTTCTTCTGATGTATGGCCATCAACTACGATTCTTTTGCAACTTAAAACACTGGCGTGTATCAATCTTTAAAATTTGATGCATAAGTGGTTCATACTGTTATAATTTAAGATGGCATTTATTTGGCTTTTTGAGTGTGAAGGCTCTATCCTTCCACTTTTGTATACCAATGATGCTCACAGTAAAAACTAATTGATTTTTCAATTGGTAGCTGCCAGACAACCGTAGGGATGTGATATCCACAGATAACGCGTATAATTCTGTCATGTTTTGTCTACTAACTCCATCTCTTTGATCTCACATATATAATGCACATTTCATCAACTCATTTCGTCAACTTTTAGTCTTGTTTTCTTTGTTAGCTTGTTTTGGTCAATATACCTTTCGTATTATTTATGCTATTACTAATCTCGACTACATTATTTTTGTAGGTTCCAAGTTATGGGTGCAGGAGCGAAGAAGAAGAAGAAGTGTTCTCGAAAAGTGAAATCTGATGTTCATGTGGATGAAACATTGTTGGATGCCACTGTTGAGGACAAAAGAGTGGTATCTACAGATGGTGTTGAAAGGTAGATAAGTGACATTTAGCCTGTTAAGGCTAACCATTCATTTTAGTGATGTGTCTGGTCACTTCTTTTTTTTTTATTTATTGCTGGAGATTCACATAAGATATTTCCTGAGTATAATAATCAGTAAAGCTTGGAGAGCTGAATACTTACTTTTAGATATAGTTTTGAATCTACTTGTTCTAATAGATGATTGTATGGTATAGTGTAATTGTGCCACCGTTGAGCATTCTCTGTCAAATGCTAAAATGTATGCATTAATAGCCTAGAACCCAAGCTACTGCCTATCTGCGCACTATTTTAAGAAGTTAAATTTGAACAATAACAATAGTTTAGTTATTTATATATAAGAGAAAGTTAGATGCCTCTATGTGAATCCTATTTTTTCCATGTTGTTGCATTGTTCTTTCTAGGTGTATTTGGTATAAGCCACTTGTAAACGGAAGCTAGACCGGTCATTCCTTGAATCACTTTTACAACTCGAATACAGGTGGTTATTGGATTAGTTGGAATGTACAACTATTTATCCTTTTTAATGTTCGTGCTTGCGCTCTCAAATACTTAACTCTAAGAACTTGTATGTTGTTATTGGTGTACTATTTATTTTTATATTGTAGGATGTTTGTTCACCCTGCCACGTACCGGGCTTATACGTGCAAAGTAACAACATACTCAAGCCCAAAGGCTTTGAAGAGGGTGCATAACCTGTTGTCTCATGTCGAGCAAGAGAAATTTATGTCAACTGCGATTGGCCCCTTACTGCACCTGCCCATGCAAACGTGGTCTGCTGCCTTATTTCATTTCTTATTGGCTAGTCAGATCTTCATGGATGATGAAGGTGATAAGGGTAACCATGAAGAAATGCACGTAATGGTTTGTGGAAAGGAACTCTCCTTTGGAAAGAAAGAGTTCGCATTGATTTCGGGGCTTAGTTTTATGAAGTCGAACCATAATTTTTCTCGTCCCTCCACGAAGCCCCGCCTTAAGATGAAGCATTTCCCCGATGAAGGAAAACCAGTAACTGGAATGTAGTTGCAGGAAATCCTACACTACACCCCTCATTAGATTTAATGTAATTAGCTCTCTAAAAGATGATAAACTTTGAACTTGATTGATTATTCTCTT
Source organism: Papaver armeniacum (assembly GCA_023531295.1). NCBI lineage: Eukaryota > Viridiplantae > Streptophyta > Magnoliopsida > Ranunculales > Papaveraceae > Papaver > Papaver armeniacum. The sequence continues at coordinate 288,739 of JAJJWW010003368.1, forward strand.
GAAATGTTTACAAATGCAATTAGAACAAAACCAAAGCAATTACAATTACTCTCTGTTTTCTCTCTCCTAATGACTTGCTTAACAATTCAAAAAAGATCTCTCTCATAACAGACTTACACGACCCTTTATATAAGGTATTACATAGTGGAGGACAGCTAAGTTGTCCTTTATTTTCGGGAACGACTCGCGAATCCTCGCGAGTGTGTAATTGTTTGTCCTCGTGACACTCCTAAATCTCGCCAAGTCTTCACACTTTCCTCATGTTCTGACGGTCGTCATCCATTACGTCATTTATTTATCTCCCTGCGACACCATTCGTGACGCAGTCGTTTATTACTCGCAAAGTATTGGAGTTGCGATATTCTAATCCTACATCTTGCCTCTTATTCCTTGAATATTGCTTGAAGCGATTTTTAAGGAAAAATTTGTTACTGCGATGATCTATGACATTTGCTGATGAAGGAACGAGCGAAAGAATACTGGACTTGAAAAGTATGTACTTGCCTCTATTCTTTTGCGAAGTTCCGAAGCTTGGCGAAGTTCCGCAATAGCTCATCCTTATCTATTTTAACTCCGTAATTTTTACACAGAATTTATTACAGATGTCTTTTCTTCCATTTCTTTTTTGACACGTTTCATCCAACCACTTATCTCTGACCATTCACGTCCCATCTCGCATTAAATGCGCTTATTTTCCCCAAAAATCTTTCTCTCTATATATAGTTTTCTTATCTTTCCCTTCTTCTCTTTTATTTCTCTCTGCAATTTTCCTTCAATTTCTTTCTTCCGCAAATTGCGCTTCTGCTACTGTAAATTTCCTTTTCGATTCTTCACTTCCCCCTTCATCCCCATATTCTGATAATGGCTTCACTTGGTCGTACATACGCACCACTTTTCGATGAAGTTCACCAAAAATTAACGGACAAAGGTTTCACTTTATCAACCATTCCTGATCAAAGATCTTCAACTATTCTTTCTGCCAGATTATTCTCTGATCATCAGTGTGATGATTATAAAATCATAGTTTCGCTCGGTCAACTCCTCGCAGGGCTCCCTATTCCTCTATACAATCCCGAGCTACCATTATTTTATGAAATTCTTGCCCACGAAAAGTTCTCGCGAGCTGTCTATAAATTAAGTGGCGACTGCATTCGCTTAATGCTTGAATTCGCCAATCGCGGTGCCGATAAAGGATCTTTATATCCTGATACTGTCAAGAATCCTCAATTTGCAGATTTGCCAATAGTCGCTGAGAAGTATACCGTGGACAATTTCTTTGCGAACTACTCAGTTATATATATGAGAAATGATAAATCTCGCTGGGGTATTCGACTGAAGAAGAATGACAACGTTGATGCTGACAAATTGCTGATGCAGGATATCGACTGGCACTCGGGTAAAAATAATACTCCTCGCCACTCCAAGGATGAGATGGTGGGTTGTTCCTTTATTTTTGAGTGGGCCTTACATCGCAGGTTCACATGTCCTCCCTTCACACCTCGCGAATTATCACCCTTGGGAGTTTAAATGGCCTGAGAAAACAAAAGAGGTATATTCCCTTTTTTCAATTTCGCTTTGCGATATCTTCTACTTCTTTTATTTATTAACTTTTAGAAAATTTTAGATTGCCAGAATGAGAAAGAAGTATGAAGAAAATCCAAAGGCTAGTATCCTGGCGATACTTCGATCATTCACGAATGAAGTAAGAAACATTTTGTTTTTGTTATTTTAAACAATATTGTTGCCTCTGTTTCTTATCTTTATTCGTGTGTGTAGGTTGGTGTTGAAGAAGTTGAAACTACAAAGATTTCTGATGAAGAAGCTAATGCCGCGAAAGCTAAAGGCAAAAATAAGGCCATTTCTCGCAAGGACAAATCTTCTGGTCCCTCTTCTAAAAAACGGAAACTCCAATCTCCTTCACACTCTGATTCCCAGGCTAGCAAAAACTCAGAAGATGAAAATGAGATTGGTACTTCTTCTGCTAAGGAGAATCATTCAGATACTTCCGCTATGGCGCTTTTATCCAGTGTCTTCACCGACTCTATGCAAGGTTTTGGTAATGATAACTTGTCTACTACTTGCGAGGCTATCGCTAAAATCTGCGATGCCCCACTGTTGGAGAATAATAAGTCCTTTCACGGAGTTTCCCGAATAGTGACGCCTAGTCTTTTAAATGCTCTCAATGCTTTGGTATGCTCATACTTCCTTATTTCTTTGCGACTTCAATTTTAAGTTTTATCTTAACTATATTTTTTTTTATAGTCTGGGAGAGCTGCTTTTGTTGTTGCTTCAGACCTTGAAAAGAGACGCAACAACCTTGAAAAGAAGAATCTTCAACTTAACAAAAGGATTCGAGAATTAGAAATTGAAGTTGCGTCATCTCGCGATAAGGATGAAAGAATTCAAAAATTGGAAACCGAGCTTACTTCTCAAAAGGATAAGGTTTCTACTCTTCAAAGTGCAAATCAACAACTATATGGTATGAAATTCTTACTCTTCAACTCGTCTTTATTTTTTCATTTGCCTTTCTTTGCCTAATTTATTATTCTCGCAGACATATATAACCTCTCTGAAGAAACCATTCTTCTTCATTCATTTCCTGAGCCTATGGACAATGATGTTCTTCTTACTCATCTCAACGAATCCTTAAGTAGTTCAAAATTAATTCCCTTCCCTTAAATGAACTTCAAACCAAATATCGTCTTCTGGAGATTGAACATAGATCTTGCTTAGGCTTAGCAAACCGATTTAAGCAAATGTATCGTGATTCCCATAAGAAAATCAAAACCTTAAAGAAGAAAATTAACAGTCTCATAGATGACAAAGACCGCATTGCTAATAAAGGTGCACAGGCACTAGCAAAATTTCAAAAATCTCTTCTTGAAGTACAAATTGAACGAGATGAATCCCTTCGCCAGAATGCCATACTTACTGAGCGAGAAGAACAAGTTCGTTCACTCCTTGTTATAAATAATGATGATGAATTCGCTTGGGCTGCGAGAGTTCTAGACAATGCCAGGAATAACTTAGGTGTTGATGTTAGTCTTCATACCGAGCATATCGCCTTGGTTAAGGATATGGTATCTGACAGAGAAGGTTGTTTATTATACTTCTCTGCTCTTTATTTCTATAGTACTGTTATTAAAATTTTTAATTCATTGTCATATATTCTGCAGAATCCGAGAAGAGATTTCAAACTAGGATTGGAGAGCTTGAAACCGAAAAAGAACGACTCGCAAAGGATCTTTCTCTTCGCGAGAATAAATATTCTAAATTGAAGCAACAATTCCAAACTACAATGGCGAACTTCAATAATGACGCTGTTCGTTTTCGCAATCAAGCTATGGAAATAGTTTGTAACGATCACAACATTCCTCTTCATTCATATCCTTTTCTTGCTGAAGAAGTTCCCGAGAACCTGCCCGTCTCAGATGTTTCTGATAGTGAAGCTTATGAAGAAGAAGAGTCTGGCGATGATAATGATGAAACCGATGAATCAGATAAAGAAGAAGAACCAACAAAGAAATAACTTCTTTTTCATTTCTTGAAGCATCTGTATATATACATCTTTGTTAGTCTTCCATTTCTGCAACTCCTTATTATAAATTTCTTTGATTGTTGAATATGAATTCAATTTTTGTTTCCTTTGTTCGGATATATCAATCAAACAACCCTTCCTTGTTTTTTTTTTTTTTTTTTTTTTTTTTTTTTTGAACTTTATCACTGCGACAAGATCGCAAGATATCTTCATGGATTAAGAAATCTATTGATCTTGCCTTATCATTATTTGTGTGGTCTTATTTTGCCTTCCTAAGTAAAGGTCTTATTTTGCCACCCCTCATTGCGACAAGATCGCAGGACGTCTTTACATTTTCATGTAACGACCCATTGACCTTGTCTTATCATTTCTTAAGTATTTTTGCCTCTGCAGGACATTATATTTGTGACAATATGATAGGTTTAAATGTTCTTGCGACCATAAACTCCCGTGACATTGTCGTCTTTGCGACGAAATCGCAGGACGTTCTTACACTTTCATGTAAAAACCCATTGATCTCGTATTAACCTCGCGTTAGTATTATTGCCTCTGCAGGATCATTGCACAAATATGACAAGCCTATATTTTCTTGCGAAAATAAAGCCTCATGACATTTGCGTCTGTTTTGACACTCTCCCTAATGGAGGGTGTCGCCCTTATCATCTCCCTGGTTGCCCCTTCAAGGAGGCGTACATCGGCCATACAAGACTAGCTCCTCCCATCCGGTCTTAACAAAGAAGCAGGTTGTTTTCGCAGCCTCTTATCCCTTATACCTATATGGCTTATGGTTACGAGATCGCACCCTAAGTGGAGTTTTCTTCGAGCCGAAAAGATGCGCCAAGACTTGTCAAGAGTGGTAAGGAAGTTCCATGCTCCCCGCACTCTTGACTCAACCGTGTACCTCGGCGCCTTGGTCATACACTGAGTCCTTGGAAGAGACCCTCGGTCGCCCAACCAGGGTATAACCTTATATATATAGTTGGGAATCCAAGGTACCTCTTAGGATAGGCTTTCATGGGCCCCAAATCTCCATGACCCGGGCTTCGGGAGCGGTGTAACCTTCCCCCTGGGCCATGTCAAGAGATACCCCCTTATATGACGCACTTTAGGTCTTACATTTGCCTCTTACGAAATATCATTCGCGAACTAGGGTGTACGCCATAAAGGTTCGTCCCATTCAATCACTCATTCATTTTATCAACATATTCAATCATTCCTTTTTGTCTTTTGTTAATTTGTTTGCGAAGCTATCGCATAATCTCATTTCAATCATTCAATAAAGCTTTATACATTCTTCATGGCGAGATTCTCGCATAACTTTTCTGCAACCATCATCTCTGCTTCTTATCCTTATCATGCTTTTACCACTAAATTGTTATCTTTTCTCGCAATTATTCATTTTTTACACCTTTTATTCCTACTTCCTTCTGCCTCCGCGTCAGTCAAACCTTTCAATGTTTCCTTTTCATCATGATATTCAATTGTTTTTGTGCACTCACTTCGAAGCATCTCTTATCCCTTTGTTTCTATAGTATCCACCATTAATCTTTCTTTTCTCTGCTCATCCTTTACATTCTTCTTCCAGCCTTTCTTTTTTGCCGTTCTTTCTTCGCAGCTTTCTACATCAACCTCATAACACTTTTGCCCCTCCATCCAGTCTCCTTCTATAATTCCAACACCACTAGGATGTGGAAACTTTATACGCTGATGGTATGTCGATGCTACACCCAGAATTTCATGTAGCCACGACCTCCCAATCAATGCATTATAGGGGGACTCCACATCAACCACACAGAACAAGATATCAGTTGACAATCCTTGCAATGGTATTCTCATGTGCACCTCTCCTTTGGGTTTGTTTGCAGTACCATTGAAGCCATATATTTTGTATGTTGAAGGGATCAAGTCTTCATCTTTTCCTCCCATAGTTTTATAAGTATGGTAGAAAAGAATGTTAACTGAACTGCCAGTATCAATCAATATTCTATTAATTGCCCAACAATTTTCCGCTTCATCATCTTCGCCATCAATAGGTTTTGGATTAATCTCCAGCTTTACAACCAATGGGATATCATGTGTTTCTCTTCCTTTAGGTACTTCTTCAGCCGAGAAAGAAATAATTTGCAGTTGCCACTCTTTTAACTGCGATGCCTTCGCAACACTCATCACTTCTTTATCATCAGCATCCCTCGCAAAAACTCTACTAAGCACACTGTCATGAAAATCCTCAATTGTGCGGTATGAATGTACAATGGAGTTGCAAAACAAATTTTTAGCCTTTGTCCCCACTTCTATAACAAATGTTCCTTTTCCTTTTGTTGGCGGTGGTGGTAAATGTTGAGCTTTCTCTTCTTCTTTTAAAAAATGATTCAGCTTCCCTTGGTCAATCATTCTTAGGATAATTCTCTTAATGTTTCTGCAGTCATTTGTTAGATGCCCGTGAAAGCGATGGTAAGAACAGAACTCATGACTCCTATCTCCAGGTGGTGGTTCACTTCCCGCATTCCATGGTGCAGGTATGTTTTCCATCAAGAGTATTGCTTCCCATATCTTCTCCACACTGGCATTCAATGGTGGCATTTTAATTTCCTCCCACACAACTCTGTGACTTCGCTGCCCTCCATGATAGTTATTATTATGCCTTCGACCTCCATAAGTCTCCAGCGGATGATCGAGCCTTTGGATCTTATTATTCCCACCACGATTGTAGTAGTTCCTTTCTTTCTCAAATTCCTCCTGATCTCGACTTCCCATGGCTACTAACTTTGGTTCTACATCAACTGACTTTCTTTCTTGTTGACCTTGCGATGTGCTCCCCACTGTGTGTACAAGTTGAGGTAATAAACTTCCATTCGCGATGCTAGAATTTGTGTTCGCCACTGGGTAAGATTCCATCTCATTCTGTCTTTCTTCTAAAGCAATATACTCTTCCTGGAGTTCTCGTAGTTCAGTCATTGTAATTGTATTCTTGACTCTAAAAACTTGAACATACAATAGATTAGTTGCGAACATAGCATTTATGAATGACAGTATAAGGTATCTTTCATCTACCCTTCCGGCCATCTCGCTGCACATTGTCTTCCATCTGACAGTTAGATGTCTTAAACTTTCACCAACCCTTTGTTTCAACCCGAATACATCTTCAATACCTGGTCGCGAGGAGTTGTTACTTATATACGCCCCTAAAAATATAGCTTGTAAATGGTTAAATGATGTAATAGTATTTCTTGGTAAACCCTCAAACTACTTCAACGCTTCTCCAGTCAAACTTGATGCAAAGTATTTACACAATATGGCATCGTGATTTTCCCATTGTAACATACATCTTACATACGCCTTGATGTGTTGTATCGCACAAGTTGTCCCATCAAAGATGCTGGTTAATGCAGGTAAATTGCACTTTGGGGGTATTCCTCCTAGCTGCACCTCTAATGTAAAGGGAGTTTTCGCAGCTTCTGCGATGGCTTCGTCTAACTGTCTTCTTCCTCCTTCTCTTCTGCTGTTCAATATTCCTCTCATTTCTGCCAATTCTCTTAAGATTTGCTCATTTGCCTCAGAATTTGAATCTATTGTTCTTTTTAATTCCACCTCTCTTCTTCTGCGCTCATGTCTACTTAAATTCTCTGGCTCATCACTTTCTTCCCTCCCTTCTTTGCGGCTTTCTCCCTCATCTCTTTCGCGAATTTGTACACCATTATATCTATCAATTTCTCTTCTTGGTTATCTATCGACTCTCCTTTGCACTCTTTCATACTCTTCATCGATATTTTCCCTATTGCGATTTTTCTCGCGCCTCCTTTCTCGGTTGTCATGATTATTCTGCCGAATTGCCTCTTCAAATTCACGTTCTTCTATTTCTGCTCTCAATCTTTCCCTTTCGCAAGCTAAACGTGCTTGCTCAACATAGTGTTTTTCAATATCATTTTCGATCTCCTTTTGTTTCCTTCGTGCCTCTCTCCCATGCAATATTCTTCTTCCTTCTTCATCAGCCGGATTATTCCGCTCTTGAGGTTGCCTATCTCCTTGATTTCCATCATTTTGGCCATTTTGTACAGTCTCAGGTCGTGGAACATAACGATCTCCTTCTATTTATCTTCTCTCGCGACATCCTTCCTCAAGATTTGATTCTCTTTCTAAATTTTCTTCATTAACAGTTTCTACAGGTAGTGTTCTCCTCCTATCTTCTCTGACCGATCTTGATCTTGATCTGTTACTACTTCTCGATCTTCTATTTTGCAATCTCATATTTTCCATCCTCAACTCATGATTTTGCCTTGTTAAATTTGCAAGTTCCCCTGCTTCTAACCGTCTTTCCTCATACATTGTTTGTCTCAATGCTTCTAATGCTGCGACTTCTTCATTTCCACGAATTGTTTCTCCCATCTCTTCTCGATTTCTATCTTCTCGTCCATTATTTATCTGTTGTTGCTCTTCCTCTCTTTCCTCCATAGAATCTGATCTCCATGTGTGCACACTTACTCTATCATAATCTGTAGTTGTGTTTGCAATCGGTTGAATTGGCGATTGAATTTGATTTTCTTCATCATTTCTTATGTTCATCCTTGATGGTTCTCCCCTTTCATTTCTCCTTTCACCGGCAAGTCTCCCGCTTATTCTCACGATTATTGGTCCTTCTGATACATTTCTCTTTCTTGTCATTCCTTTCTTTTGGTAAACTTGTTAAAAATTGTATCAAATTTCTCTTTTCTTACTTCAAATTCTCCCTGTTTCTAGCGCATATGTAGTTGCAGGAAATCCTACACTACACCCCTCATTAGATTTAATGTAATTAGCTCTCTAAAAGATGATAAACTTTGAACTTGATTGATTATTCTCTTGAAATGTTTACAAATACAATTAGAACAAAACCAAAGCAATTACAATTACTCTCTGTTTTCTCTCTCCTAATGACTTGCTTAACAATTCAAAAAAGATCTCTCTCATAACAGACTTACACGACCCTTTATATAAGGTATTACATAGTGGAGGACAGCTAAGTTGTCCTTTATTTTCGGGAACGACTCGCGAATCCTCGCGAGTGTGTAATTGTTTGTCCTCGTGACACTCCTAAATCTCGCCAAGTCTTCACACTTTCCTCATGTTCTGACGGTCGTCATCCATTACGTCATTTATTTATCTCCCTGCGACACCATTCGCGACGCAGTCGTTTATTACTCGCAAAGTATTGGAGTTGCGATATTCTGATCCTACATGGAAAACATTTGAAGATATTACTTTTTGGCAAAAAGGAGAAGGACGAAACAAAATCGAGGAAATCTGGCAAAAAGGAGGAGGAGGAAAAAAAATCGCGTGAATGTCACCAATCAAGCAACTCTAATGCTGAATGTGAAATTGTCAAAGTCCCATTGAAATATGATGACAATGTGAAATTGTCGTTACTATATGTTGTCCACGGGTATGTCCTGGTATTTATGGGTAAAAATCATTTCTGCCGATTTCGGTAAATTCGGTAGGTGAGTGAGAAACTGGTTCAAACCCTAAACAAATGTGTTGCACGTGAGCACTTTATAGATTCGAGAGATCAATCTGTACAAGTACGGCCTAAACCAAGAAATGGCCGTTCCAGACTTGCTTCGGTCACAAAGTGGAGGAGAAGGGTTGATTTGGGGAGGGAAGCAAAGAAAGGTGTTGAGACCAGAATAATTCTGGGAGAGTAGTGTCTCGACTTGTATCAGAAAGTGGAAGCTTCGTAAGCTTGCAAGAGATGAAAGCTTTTTGGAGAGCTTGCAAAGTTGCCTTTTCTGAGAGTGTAGTATTTTTCTCCTGACCGAGACTTGTTGTCTGGTGGAAATAGGTAAGACCTATTTATACAAGTCGAGATTGAAACGTACCCTAGCCTCATGAAGGAAGAGAGTAAAGGGTGAAATAATGGGAGGAGGTGGAAACCGCATGGTGTTAATGTGTGAAAACGTTTTCACCATTATTTCCTCTTTTATTTGACCGCTTTATTCCTATTCACGCTTTCTTAATGTGAGGGTAGTGTACGCTGCATGTTGTGACCACCAAACCAAAACCCTGAAAAGCATCCCCCAGTTTGTGTTGATGTCTCGAGTGTTGGTTGCACCTTGAGTGCAAGTGGCGCTGCTAGGGGCGCGCGTGGCATGTGCGGAATGCCTTTGTTGCGGGTTGCACCTCGAGCGCAAGTGACAATGCCAGAGATGCTAGTGGCGTGTGTGGCATGTGTCAATGGCATGTGTGGAATGCCTTGGTGGTGGGTTGTACGTTGAGTGTTAGGCTACCAGTGTGGATGTGCCAATGGCATGCGTGGCTAATTTAGATCACGGCCTCGTAAGAAAGCTACCAGTGATGCGTGTTGGCACGTGCCAATGGTATGCTCGGCCATTAGGGCCACGGTTTGGTAAGAAAAGCGACCAGCGAGCATGTTGGCATGTGCCAATGGCATGCTCGGCCATTAGGGCCACGGTTTGGTAAGAAAGCTACCAGTGATGCGTGTTGGCATGTGCCAATGGCATGCTCGGCCATTAGGGCCATGCCCTGGTGAGAAAAGCTACCAACGAGCATGTTGGCATGTGCCAATGGCATGCTCGGCCATTAGGGCCACGGTTTGGTAAGAAAGCTACTAGTGAGCGTGTTGGCATGTGCTAATGGCATGCGTGGCCAATTTTGGGTCGCGCCTTGGTAGAAAAGGCTACCAACGAGCGTTTTGGCATATGCCAATGGCATGCGTGGCCAATTTTGGTCGCGCCTTGGTAGAAAAAGCTACCAGCGAGCATGTTGGCATGTGCCAATGGCATGCGTGGCCAATTTGGGTCGCGCCTTGGTAGGAAAGGCTACCAGCGAGCGTGTTGGAATGTGCCAATGGCATGCGTGCCAATTTGAGTCGCGCCTTGGTAGAAAAGGTTACCAGCGAGCGTGTTGGCATGTGGCAATGTCATGCGTGGCCAATTTGGGTCGCGCCTTGGTAGAAAAAGCTACCAGCGAGCGTGTTGGCATGTGCCAATGGCATGCGTGGACAATTTGAGTCGCGCCTTGGTAGGAAAGGCTACCTGCGAGCGTGTTGGCATGTGCCAATGGCATGCGTGGCCAATTTGAGTCGCGCCTTGGTAGAAAAAGCTACCAACGAGCGTGTTGGCATGTGCCAATGGCATGCGTGGCCAATTTGGGTCGCGCCTTGGTAGAAAAGCTACCAGCGAGCGTGTTGTCATGTGCCAATAGCATGCGTGGCCAATTTGGGTCGCGCCTTAGTAGGAAATGCTACCAGCGAGCGTGTTGGCATGTGCCAATGGCATGCGTGGCCAATTTGAGTCGCGCCTTGGTAGAAAAAGCTACCAGCGGGCGTGTTGGCATGTGCCAATGGCGTGCGTGGCCAATTTAAATAAGGTATGATGTTTTTTATCAAATCTAATGATGAGGTACAAAAACAAAAAAGTAATATAACTGGCCTTGGGAAGCTTATTTGACATGAAAAGACCAAATTTCTTGCAAATGACGAGTAGGAGGTATACATTGTTAGCACGTTACGACTCATCTTGTAAAAAAAAATACTAGAAAAAGTTGAAAGGTAACTCATGTTTCGTTTTTCATGTTTATTTTGTATTTTTTTTTGCAGAGCTGGTGATAACCAGTTAAATATGCTTATTCTCCACCTAAATATGCTTATGTAAGCAAGTGTTGATCGTTAAACGATCTTACAAAATCCATATGGATTCTTAGGTTACTCAGCGGGACTCACTGCACACAAGTTGTTCAAAATATTTCCATTTCCACAAGTTTCCAATTTCTGTAAAGAACTCCTTAGATCACAAATTTTGTTTGACGCTAGGAATGTATCTGCCGTACACAATTTTTTTACGTTCTCAACATTGGTATGTGAATCATTTCCGTTCTCAGTATTGGTATGTAAATCATTTCCGAAGGAAATATGGTGGGAGACTGGAGAGGCTACATTGATGACCTACGAGATGAAGCGAGAATGCTTTCCTCCTATCCCCAATTACTCACTCATGTCCCCCACCTCATATAACATGTATAAATGGGTCCAACGAAAAATCAATAATCATATCTAGGCTAGTGGTTGTAGTAGGATAATAACACGTGAGGCCGTAATAAAAAACAAACCTCGGCTCTTAGGCATGCATGTGATGTGACTACACCACTATTGTCGCCTCTGTTCTTTAATTACAACAAGAAGTGCCAATTGGACCACCACCCTGTTAGGTTGAACAAACATCAAATCATGTTTGTTATTTTTTCTATGCATTTATAATTTTTTATTAAAATAAAATATATAATTTTTTATTTATTTTTATGGTGCAGTAGCTCCTTTCTCTCTCTTCTATTTCATTGACACGCTTTTTCTTTTAATTCTATTTACTGGTTCACTATAAGACCTTAAAGATAAGAATACATGGACTAATTATGTCCATACAATTCAACTACAAAAAATATACCATGTGCACAACTTCTGTTCACATCACCAAACTAGAATGCATTCCCATATGCAGGTAAATTGGTTGTTTGAACAACACCTATGCACATGCACATTTCATCTCATCACTCAACATGGTTTGGTTAACTTAACCAAAAGGGTGAAAAAGAAACAAAAAATTATGCGACTAGAAACTCCTCCAACCTGATCGGTAGGGATCCACCTGCCATATCACAGGGCATGGGGTTATATTCGAAATCTAGTTTAGACTACAGAAGCACCAATAAGTGACTGCACCCAAAACCAAAATGTGAACAAAAAGCAAATGAAGGGGAGAAATCACTATATCCATAGGTTGAAGGTCTACCACCGCAGACACTGTGCTCTCCATGATGAAATATGAATACACATTACAAATTTACACAAAAATTAGTATAATACAAAGTGTCAAATGTAATTGGTTACCAATACAGTCAACAAACAAACAAGATATGTCATGACATAAGCATACCGATATCTTTAACTTGATTAAGCAGTGAATATTTTGAAGGTTATATGTAAACCGGACGAGTACAAGATAAGCAAATCGTATGGCTAAGATAATCAAACTTTATGGCCTTAGCCTCTTATGACCCGTAAGCACTAATAAGTCATCGCACCCAGAACCAATTTATTTAAAATTAAATCCTCTTTGGCAATAAATTGTTCAACCCTTAAAAATATTAATCTTCTAAAAAGCTTCATCATAAACCGAAACTACCGTAAATAAGAGAATCTACCTACGGACGATGAGTCCAATGACAATCGATTTCGCAATCCGTGCATGTTCGACCATCTCCAAGACACCGAAGAATATTGTAGGATCGAATATCGCGACAAAGAATGCTTCGCGAGATTAATAAACGATCGCGTCGCGAAGGAGTCGCATGAAGGCAAATAAATGACGTAATAGATGACGACAGTCAGAACATGAGGAAAGTGTGAAGACTTGGCGAGATTTAGAGAGTGTCGCGAGAACAAACAGTTACACATTCGCGAGGACTCGCGAGTTGTTTCCGAGAATAAAGGACAGCTTAGCTGTCATCCATTATGTAATATCCTATATAAAGGGATGAATAAGTCTGTTGTTAGGGAGATCCTTTTCGAATTGTAAGCAAGTCATTAGGAGAGAGAAAACAAAGAGTGATTGTAATTGCTTTGGTTTTGTTCTAATTGTATTTGTAAACATTTCAAGAGAATAATCAATCAAGTTCAAAGTTTATCACCTTTTAGAGAACTAATTACATTAAATCTAGTGAGGGGTGTAGTGTAGGATTTCCTGCAACTACATATTGTCGCAAATATAATGTCCTGCAGAGGCAAAAATACTTAAGAAATGATAAGACAAGGTCAATGGGTCATTACATGAAAATGTGAAGACGTCCTGCGATCTTGTCGCAACGAGGGGTGGCAAAATAAGACCTTTACTTAGGAAGGCAAAATAAGACCACACAAATAATGATAAGGCAAGATCAATGGGTCATTACATGAAAATGTAAAGACGCCCCGCGATCTTGTCGCAATGACAACATTCGAGAAAGATTTTTAAACATTTTGAATATAAGATCTTTTCATCGCAAGAGATATTACATGATAAGCTTGCGAGCTTAGGAAAATGATTAAATGTTGAGTTTCTGAAACATATAAATAATAATGAGACTGAGGCAATGCTTGTGAATGATTGCAACATTCAAAGAAGATCTTTAAATAACAAAAGACTTAATAGAAAAATTAAGGAATTGCTTGATAAGGTGGCGAATTGAATTCTTAAAAGGAGAAGGAAAGAGAAATTAAATGATTCATTCAACACGGGACTTAATCTTTTGCAGTCAAAACGGAAAATTCAAAGAAGATTACAAAGAAGTTTAATTCTCTACATCAATATTCTCAGTTGAGGGAGATGGTAAAGATTCTTCAACAATCTTGTTAGTTTCACCCTCGCGAGTTGAAGGGTTTTCATCAGAGATATTTTCGCAAGGATCCTTATTAATGACTTCATTGTTAGCGAGATCTTCGCAGCTTTCATAATCATAGTCACTATCAGGAGAGTTGGGTACTTCATCATCCTCAACTTCCAAAGGTTCAACAGAGATAGGATCAAGGGATTTAGAAAGCAAAATATCATTCACAAAAACTTCTGCTTTGGGATGAAATTGACGAAGAAGTGCCTTTTGTTGATTTCTACTCTGGATATCTTTAAGATGATTAAGGTAGTTAAACCTTCTTCTGGCTCGGTCGCGACATTGGGCGAGGGAAGCCACTAGAGTTGCATTTTCCTTACGAATCTTAGCATGCGCCGCTTCCAAAGTAGATAGAGAAGAGTGAAGATTTTTCTCAGACTCTGCAAGGGTAAAGAAAGACGTTAAAATTATAAAAAGGAAAGTGGAATATAAAGTTAGAAAAGAAAAATGATAGATAAGGCAGTCAAATCTTATGACTACCTTCCTTCTGCGAGACAAGATATTGAGTAAGGGCCAAGCAATTATTCCCCAAGTTTTCCATGGCATTATCAAAACCATCACCAACAAGACCTTTTAACCGCGAACGCAAATTCTTTTCGTTAGAAATCAATAACTTATTTTGCTTCGCAAGAGAAGAATGGGATTCTTTTAACTTGGTATAATCATCCTTGAGTTGGTTTGTCTTAACACTTAGGTTTATTCTATTCTGAATAAGCTTATCTCTTTCTGTGGTAGTATCTTCAAGTTTATTTTTCAATAGGCAGATAGATTGTTCTTGCTCATTCAAGGCTTTTTTATAAGCATCCAATTGTTGCGAGGATATCGCCACCTTATCCAATAAAGCTCGCTTCTCTTGAGATAAAGTTCCATTTTCATCTGATAATGTTTCCAACTCCAAATTAGATTTATTCAAAGAATATGAGAGACGCGACACTTCATTACTTAATAATTCTTGATTTTGAGTTAAGCAGGCATTTTCTTGGGACAGATTATTTATTTGATCCATGGAATATGTGTGGAGATTATCTAAACGATTATATTGCTCCATCCAGGCGTCTCTTTCCGTTCGAGTTTCTTCCACAATAGATTCCAATTGATATATCTCCATTTTACGTTTCTGGTGCAAATCTTGAGAGGCGAAATTTAAAAAAAAAAAAAAAAAAAAAAAAAAAAAAGGGGGGAAAGAGTAGTAATACCTTTTAGTTCTTCATTTTTCTTGCGAAGATTATCGCGATCAAGCAAAGTATTATGAAGACTATTCTTCAAAGTCTTAATTTCTTGTTCCAAGGATGCTCGCGATATTGTATCAGAACCAAAATATTTACCCAAAGACTCAGAACGCTAGATTTGGTGGGATCAGTGAAGGCTTTCTTAACATCATTCATGGTGTCTGATAAAATTCTAAAAGCTATATCTATTCCTTCCAAATTCTCTTTGGTAAGAGAGATAGGTTTTGAGGAAGAAGAAATAGTGGAGGAAGAAGGAAAAGAGGAGTCACCCATGGTTATAAGATTGTTAGTTGGAGAAACTTGATCAATAGGTGGGGGCGAGGCAAAAGCAAGAGTGGAGAGAGGCACTTCCTGAAGAATTTCATTCACAGAAAATTCAGGGACTAATTTATCTTGTGACGATGTCGTAGGGAATGGTAAATTATCTTGAGAAGAAGAAATGAGCTTATCCTGCGAAGAAGTCGCTATAGTAGGAGATTTGTCTTGCGAAGGTATTGAAGGGGAAGCAGAAAGCTTGAATCCCGAGAAAGAAACAGTAGGAATAGCAAGTAGGAGCATCAGGTTTATTATGGCGAAACCTTTTGGGAGATTTATCATCATTCTTGTCATCCTGCAAATAATAAATCACATGAGAAACAAGAGGCAACAATATTGCTATCAAAGGGGTAAATATTTCTAAAGCACCTTACTACTCGCAGGATGTTTCTTGGAAGCGAGAGATTTCGGTTGCGAAGAAGATTTTGGTTGCAAGCTCGTAGAAACATTAGGGTTCACTACAGTATACTTAGAACTGGATTTATTCTTGCTAAAACAAAAAATTGCGGAAGAAATATCAGAAGAAGAGTAAAATCAAGATGAAGTAATTTCAATAATGAAGATCAATCAAGAGAATGGTCAAAATCAATAAAATTAACGAACCTGGATGCCATGAAAACAATAACATAAAGACAGTAAAAAGAAGTTGATGAAGATGAACAGCAGGAAATAGTTGCAGACGATGAGGAAAGTAGAGAAGAAGAGAAAGAATGCTTTTCACAGGAGGTTATCCTTTAAATAGAAGAAAAAAGGGTGACCGGATAACATTAAATATACCGGTAAAAAGAGTAATTTTAGACACGTGTAAACGGTTATCCCTAAATTCAAGGAATTAAATTGAAAAAAGATTTCAGTGGGAAGTTGAACAGATTTCTTATACTATTATTTCATGAATACTTCGCATATTTCAAGAGATAGTACTTCTTGCTCACTTCGCAAAGCTTCGGAACTTCGCAAAAGAATAGAGGCAAGTACGTACTTTTCAAGTCCAGTATTCTTTCACTCGTTCCTCCATCAACAAATGTTAAAGATTACCGCAATAACAAATTTTTCCTTAAAAATCGCTCTCCAAGCAATATTCAAGGAAAAAGAGGCAAGATGTAGGATCAGAATATCGCGACAGCAATGCTTCGCGAGATTAATAAACGACTGCGTTGCGAAGGAGTCGCATGAAGGCAAATAAATGACGTAATAGATGACGACAGTCAGAACATGAGGAAAGTGTGAAGACTTGGCGAGATTTAGAGAGTGTCGCGAGAACAAACAATTACACATTCGCGAGGACTCGCGAGTTGTTTCCGAGAATAAAGGATGCCTTAGTTTGTCATCCATTATGTAATATCCTATATAAAGGGATGAATAAGTCTGTTGTTAGGGAGATCCTTTTCGAATTGTAAGCAAGTCATTAGGAGAGAGAAAACAGAGAGTAATTGTAATTGCTTTGGTTTTGTTCTAATTGTATTTGTAAACATTTCAAGAGAATAATCAATCAAGTTCAAAGTTTATCACCTTTTAGAGAACTAATTACATTAAATCTAGTGAGGGGTGTAGTGTAGGATTTCCTGCAACTACAAATATGCTACAAAAAGTAAATATACAAGGAAAGTTGAAAACAAAAACCAATAGAGATGATGGGTTGGTTTACTTACAGGAAAGCCATGGTGCTTGTTGGTTCTCAAGTAACATAAAAACTAGATCCGCAACTTTAACAACACAGAGGGAAGTAAATAACCTTGCACATGTACAAGCTAGGTCGATTACGGTTTTCAAATCTACATGGAAGGCATTGGTGCAAAGAGGACTACAAGACCAACCTTTTGACTTCTACACGCTTCTATTACATGCATTGTTCGCATTTGGTTTTTATGTTTTGAGTCAAGTTAAGACATTCTCCTCAAAGAGGCTCTTTCTTCATGCAGACCTCATTGAAAGCATCACCAACAGCACTGCAATATAAAAACAACTTAAAATTGTTGGTCTATCTCCTAACAAAGATATATGAAAGCGAGAAATTTGTAATTAAGTTGGTCTATCTTTATTTAAAATTGTTGGTTTATCAATTTAGAAGCTTCCAATTATGTGTAATTTGCAATGATACAAAGTGAAACCGTCATCCGCATTGAACCCCAAAGACAAGAAGCAACACCAAGTAAAGCATACCAAATAATTACACCAAGATTATGTGATAGAATCACGAGGCCTGCCGTAGTAATAACATAAAGTTTCTTATTATGTTCTACAAAGTTATCTTCATAACCTTAGGGTGCAGGGGATCTTCACATTCGGTGGTTGTGCGGGATATCTTCACATAGCCACTGTAGGTGAAGATCCCCGCACAGCCCTAAGGTTATGAAGATAACCCGCACAACATAATAAGAAACAGAAAGTCATCTCGTATATATTATTAGTTAGTCTGTTAGAGAATTGAATTCGTAACCATCAAAGTTAGCATTCGTTATATGAGTTCATACTTGTAGATTGTAGCCACCTCAAGCTTAGATGATATTTTGTCGACCCACCCTGAAATTCTTGAAATGTGAAGGAAACTTTAGGTTGGGGACCACAAATGGGAATGAAGACATGTACTAAATATATACATTTCAACATTCTAAAACAGAAGAAGGCACAAGATCAAGTACATCAAGAACCCAACATATACGTAACTCTATTATATGTAAGCTATAGTTATAGTCTTACAAAATAACTTAGATTCCAAATACCAATTGTGTTATTCGAATTTGTTCGTCTTACAATGAGTATCTTAATAAAGGTAGCCTAACAGTCGGTAAAGTGCACTTTTAGTATTTGGATGAAATTGGAAAAAAATCCTCCGCATTTTACACTTGTTATTGTGAAGTGCATTAAGCAAAGAAGATACACATGTGTCAGTCCATTAAAGTTAAGCAATGTATGAATGAATGAATCTAGTCATGCTATCTCGAACAAACACTTCTATAACACTTGGAAGGATAAACATACTTAGTTTCAAACTACAAGTAGCATCGAATTGGGGTGCACATACTTGTCCAAGCAGTAAAAACGCTTAGTTGTCCAAGCAGAGAAGCAATACATGCACATGTATGGACAAGAATACCTTCTTTGCCTAGTACAAATCCACCTCCACTGGGGACATTGGACAAGATTCTGTCCGCATAAGTTTAAATTAAATTCCAACTGAGACTCTAATAACATGCCCACGTTCGAGATATACTCAGCGCACATACAAACAGATCCAAATTGTATAACACCGAAATATATCCAAAAATGGAATACCCGTAACATCCCCAAATTAGAAACATGCAAATTTAGGACACGAACTCACCTTGTAAAAGATCCACCAACCCAAACGAAACGTCTTTGGAATTGAATTAACACCCGTAGCGGCTCCATTCGATGATTCCGACATAGAATCTGCTCCCAAAGAGTACATTATTTCAGCCTAATTTCAATTCATTATATACAAATTTCTTAAACCAACAACAAACTGAAGTAGGAGAATGGGAACAATGTGAACATGAACGCAAGTAATAGACATAGCTTGGCAAGAAGAAAATGAAACCCTTCCAAAGTGATGAGTCCACCCATCAAGCTTAAAAAGCCGTATGGTTGTTTATGTACATGATTTCACCGAAATTTCCCCACGCATTCTTATGCAATATTCCTCGAGATAATGGGAACATTATCTCCATTCAAAGTCTGTGTTTGGCGCATCCTCTATGGCCAAAGAATGGACTTGGCCAAAGATAATCTTTATGTAAGATTACCCGACCAACATACAACTGCAGTAAACACAAATAACCATAATTACGTAAATAAAATTAGTCCCAAAAAGGAACCAAACCCGGATGCACATCAAGAGTTCTACAGAGAGTAACAGCAAAAGACCTTCACATCAAGAGTAAATCTACAGACACCACATAATAAAATAAAATAAAAACATATCTGTAAGCACATTTGTAGGAATCATATAATGCCAAGAGGCCTTTTTATTGCTGTTTAGATTATCATCGCCTAACAGATGAAATTTCTCAATCACGCATAATAGTGTTAACACATCGAGATTGCCTTTTCAAGATTAGCAGAAAATGCCCGGCTTGAAGAATTTATGCGACTTACCTTTACCGATCTAACAAAAGGAGCTCTTGATCAATGCACGCTAACTAAACTTAAAGCCAATTTACATATATTTTATCTCGCAGTTTAATTAAAACGTAAATTTTGAGGATCCTACTATAAATTAGAGACGGTTATGAACATATGAACCAATAATTTACCTCCAGGACAAATGTATATACCTCACTGTCCCATTACTAGCCCAGGGTAATCCTAGATGCAATGCAATTAGTTCCCAAATTCTCCTACTTTAGAGGAACATAATCAAAACTTTTTGAAAATCAAATTTGAAGGCATAAGACAATTAGTTCCTTCGGGCATTTTATCAAACAAGAATCGAGCGATAATGTTTTCTTATCTTTTTGAAAACGATCACAATTGACTAAAAGGAGTCACAAAAACAAAAACCATCTCAGGCATCTCTTAGAACAATGAAACCCATATACACAAATACCAAACCGAGTCATAGAAATGAAAGTAGAGAAATGTGAAGAACATTACCTTATGAAACTTCTCTGTTTATACCTTATGAAACTCCATTGATGGCCAATAATTTTAATTGTCGCAAAAATCTCAATCCTCCTACCAATTACTCATAAAGGAACCACATTTGAATATCAAAATCCCAAACCCAGGTTTTGATTTTCCTTCCAAGACCATCTACAAATGAGCAGAGGATTTATTGGCCAACCTCCTTATATGTGGAAACAAAAAACCCAAATTTTGAACAATAAATCCTCAATTGAACTCAACACCTAAGTTCAATTTTCGCTCAAACAGAAAAGAAGAAGAAGAGATTTTAAGGAAAGGAAATTGATAGATTATACTCCCTCCATCCCACTAATAAGTGACCTAGTTACTTATTTTGTCCCACCATTAAGTGACCTATATCACTAAACAAGGAGATATTTCTAAAATTATCCTTTTAATTGATTATAAGAAATATGCATAATTTGATATTCATGTTTATATTCGTTACGTAGGTGTTTTAAAATGCTTTTCAATGGTACGAAGTTTGCGAACATCCGTGGTGTAGTTTGAGAGATAAATCACTTCAAAATTTCACTATTTAAGGGTATAATTGTAAAAAGTGCTTAAAAATACTTTTCCCCTTGTTTGCCTTAAAAATTGTGCAAACTTGAACTAGGTCACTTAATAGTGGGACGGAGGGAGTATTCCATAAGGTAAGAGAATCAAAACCTTACATAATAAGAAAGAAAAATAAAAACCTGATCATGAATAGATTCTACTCAATATTTTGATTTCAGTTGCACATCAGTTTATGGGGGTAGTAGCTCCTCTCTTCCGCTTCTATTTCCATTAACACATTTTTCTTTCTTTTAATTGATTGATTACATTCTTTTCTATTTACTGGGTCAGTCCTTAAAAGATAAGAAGACACCTGGACTAATTATGTCCATGCAATTCTACTACATGAAACAGACTATCTGAACAGAACTTATGCACATGACCAAACTATACTGCATATCCATATGCAGGTAAATTGGCTGTCTGAACAACACTTATGCACATGACCAAACTATACTGCATATCCATATGCAGGTAAATTGGATGTCTGAACAACACTTGTGCACATGCACATTTTACTCAACATGGTTGTCCAACCACTTTACACTTGGTTAACTTTGCCAAAAGGATGAAAAAGAAACAAAAAATTCCGCGACTACAAACTTCTCTAACCTGATTGGTATGGATCCACCTCCCATATCACAGGACATGGGGCTATGTTCGAAATCTAGTTTAGACTACAGAAGCACCAATAAGTGACTGCACCCAAAACCAAAATGTGAACAAAAAGCAAATGAAGGGGGTGTAATCTGATTTTTTTTTTGAATAGAAGGATGCAATCTCATTAACACCACATTATATATACATATATAAGTGCCCTAACAACAACACTAACAACATCCAAATGTGCCCTACTAGCTATACAGAAAATGTGGTTGAAAGTCTTTTCATCGGTTCCCATCTTCTTCTCTCCAACCTTAAACAAAGATTTGGTGGCCCAAACTACAAGTTCAGATGAATATTGTCGCTTATTACCGAAAATAGACATAGAATCAGTAGCAGCTTGAGCAACCTCAGAGGAAACTAGCTGTGATAGGGCAGCTGTATATGCTTCTCCATATGAAGTGCTTGATGGACGAATGCTTTGCATGTTATACAGAAACTGTTGGTAATGAGCATTCATCAGTAAATTATGAGCACAGGGTCATGACCAGCCAGAACGGATGCTTACTCAGAAGAGGCCTTCCAGTTCACTTCAAGAATGCATTAGTTGTCGGTAGGAATGCGAAAAGATATGTTGTTTGGGCGGAATCAGAAAGCTATAACCTAATTTGGCTAACTGTCCTTCTCTAAACCATTTCTGAAGTTGTCAAGAGTCTGAGGAGTATCCAAACTTATGCAGCAACCAGAATACTAAAAACCAATTCTGAGATGATAAAAAGATATTAAAAAGGTGACTATCAATGCCAGGTGAATCTTCAGGCGAGTTAAAATTTATATTAGAAGACAAGTACAATGACGGTTATATCTAAAGCGAGAAAACTAATTGGCTATTTAGCATAGAAGTAAAAATTAGGACAAAGTAACTTAAGTATTGAAAAGATAGTCCACTTCATTGAACAAGAAAATAAGCAAAAGCCCCAGTGGCAAAAGAGAGTGTCGTTCAGTAAGATCATCGTAGTTAACGATTCAAAAGTCATTCAAATAGAGAGTGTCGTTAATTGCCGTATCCATGAGTCAACTGGAGATCACAATTAGTAAAAATCGCAAAAAGAACGGAAATCACAATTAGTAAAAGCCGTGCAGCAGCTAATTTAGAACCAGGTTAGTATTTCAGGAAATCTGGAGACAACAAATTATCAATGCACGAACAGTACAAACAAAACCTAGGATGTTTACAAGAATAAAAGTCATTAAGCTAAAAATCAGCTAATTTAGAGACATTTTTAAGTTACAGTTGTAAGATTGGATCAGTTTTACAAGAACAATATATCCAAATAGATAATAGGAAATGAAATTAATAACTATAACAAATCAAAGTACAAAGGAAATGTTTTAAAGGTCGAACTCACGGTCTCATTTTTGCGGGACTTGTTCCATCAGCACCACCACCAACCAAAATGCTTTTGGTCTTAACATTTGAGGTAAATCTGGACCAACAAGTAACACAAGCCAAGGTAAACTTGCAAGGAATTTAAAGGGTATAAAACAAATATACTCAGAATAAGTGAAGCTACTAGTCTATTACAACTGGTGTTGGCACAAAAGTAATACAATCTCAAAATGGAAACAGGCTGTCGATAAAAGAAATAATAAGACAGCCTTGGGGCTGAAAAACGAAAGGCAACACAGCCAGTTAAACATTAAGCAAAAATTTATCTCTAAATTGAGATGGGGCTACTAAGTCCTATATAACATTTAATGACTCTAGTTCAATCTGCTCTGGTAGAAATTTAACTTCAATGAAATTCTTGCACCAACCTGGCCTAAGGGCTAAGCCCCAACTGGTGTAACTGAAATAGTCAACATTTCATAGTAAGTTTTAGTAAGGTAGCTAGATTATGCATGTGTGGATCTGGTGATTTTTCAACCTTAACAGAGTTGAACTGGCATAATATCTGCTATACCAAGTGTAAACACATCTCCGTATTCCCACCACGTGTGCTGCACAAACATAAAATATGAGTTTAGTTCAGCACAGTACAAACTCAACGTTCTTCAGATCTGTTAAAAATAGGATAACCCTGTCTCAGAGAGTACCTTTCTTGACCTGGCAACAACACCTGTGGCTGCTGCAGCGAGTTCATGTGCTTTCATTCACAGTTCTGAAATGAGCCATTTACGAGTCATTCATAGGCAGATGATTAGGTCAATGGGCACATCCACAGGTATTGGGGCTGGTAAAAAGTAAAAGATAGTTACCTCTTATTGCTGCGCGCCTGTCATTGTGAAATTTTTTGGGATCTTCCAGGGCATCAGTGAGAAGTTGCAGAAAGTACTCATCTGGGATTCCCCCATAACTAAGTACTTTGAAAAATATGTCCTCTTAGTTCAACCATTAGGTTCATATTACTTTGCAAAATTAACCCAACACCCGAGCACAAAAGACAATAATTAAAGACAGTAACCCTGCTTAGATGGCGATTACTACATGCAACTCCCATCCAGTTACAACAGTGAGATGACTCATTCCATGAACTTAGTGCTCCGGATGGGTCGCTGCTTATCTGATTTTTAAAAGAAAGTAAAGCTTATGGATCAGTTTCAGCAATGAGATACTGTGATATAGGTAAGAAATTCTAAGTAAATACAGCAAGCGTGACACGAATGACCAATATGAAGCTCATCTTATTAAACACCATTAATTTGTGTTCAAGATAAATATTTTTTTTACGAGAGAGTCGGATGATATATCTCAGGTATACATTGAGCATTCTTATATAGAGAGATCATTCACATCGACAAATACAAATCGTATTACAAGTAGATTAAGAATTTAAGAGTCGAGCAAGACTTGACTAAACAAATCCAAAACAAAAAAATGTCACAATGTTCCTCTACGTACATGAAAATATCTCTCGACCATGCAGTTAGCTTATAGTCCAGCAAGAATTGTAAGTGTAAACAAAAGAGAACAAAATGTCACTAAATTACTCTACAAGGAGATATTTTATAAACCACACAATTTTCAATGCGACACAGGATATCAATCTTCTGCCCCAGTGAGCACGACGTGGAATGTTTTCCCAGTTAACAATGTTATGAATTCTGACACTTTACGGAGAACATTCCTATATGGCACGATCAACTAAGATAAGATTTGTTGAAGATAATTAACATGAAGATAAATCCAACAAAGATCATAAAAACCAAGACCCAAAAATCCTAACATTGAAACCGAACAAACCCTTAAGATTTCTAGTAGATCTCAACGTAGTAAATGTATGACACTGCTATTCAAGACAAATCACCCTTCGCATTACCCAGTTTCTCAGTACAATGTCTTTGATGCTTCGGATTGGAAAATCACGAAATAAAAAAATGAGTTTTAATTTTAATGTGAAGTGAAGAAGCTTACATTTCCACTTGATGTGTCTGAGAGCTGCCGAGTCCACACATTGGGTAGATTGACTTAGCCATCTATCAAGGAAACAACAATACCACTTGCTGCACTTGAGTGAACCGGTAGTTGGCTGACAAAATATAATTACAGTAAGCAATTAGTCCCACAAGCCCCATGTTCATAATCCCACTCAATATGTGGTACATCAATTTTCCATGTCAGTGCTAATTTGAGCTGATTAGTGATGTACAATGAGCATCCACCTTAAAATCATTTTTAATATGACACATTCAATGCAGTTCAAAGCAACTTCAATCCGCCTTTAAGGTGGGTGTTGTTATGACCCTGTATCAGACCCTTAAAACTCATTTACCACATATTCTTTGAGGTCAGTCCGTCCATTTTCCTGCTCCATGTTACATAACATCATCAAATCAGGCATCAAGGTCACTCACCGATGCTTTGCATTTAGTTTGATAATATGAGAACTCGTGGTGATGCCACTTCCTCCTTTGTCTTTCAATGTCTCTGCAGGTAACCGAACAGTTGTTGAAAGTTTAACCAAACAATGGAACCAACAAGCATTCACATGCATCCATTAATGCACAAACCAGTAGTTCACAATGACAGTACCATAAATATCGTCATACAAGCCAATGCTAGAAAAACTAATATCACTTGTCCAAAACAGCTAAACGTAATCTAAAAGAAACTACAGTAGTTGTCTAAAAACAACAAAATTTTAATCTTAGTACTGGTCCAAAATCAAACTAAAACTAAAGTTTGAAACTTTATGAATCATACATTATCAGAAATCTGAAATTGTTTATCCATGGGTTTATAACATACCCAATTGCAAAATATCAAGAACAAGAAAAATCCTCAAAGCAAACACCAAATCTCCAAACACTAGGAACCCATAAAACAAATAGTTACAGGAAATAATATCTCTGCAACATTTCATTAAACATTTGCATAGCATTAGTTCAATTTCAAAATTTCAACCAAAAATTGATAACAGAATTCAATACCAACAAATCTCCACCAAACCAATTCTTAAATTATGACCATCAACAATTCTACCTGTTTTTTCATCAACCTGATTAGTATAACTCTTAACTAAGCAATGATATGTAGGATAATCAGGTAATTCCACCTACAAATTTCGGAATTACAAACGCTTAATTCCGCCTGTTGCTGGTAACTCTTAACTAAATTTCCACCTACAAATTTCGGAAATAAAACGCAAATACCTGTCGTCTTCTTCTCTACCAGCAACAGCCAACAAGTAATTTGTTTTTCGATTATCACATGGATGGGAGAAAAGAAAAATTGAGGATAAATAATTTTGACCTAGAATGATGAACTGAAAATTGGGAATTGCTCCAGAAAGAGGAGATTCTTACATAACAACTAAGAAGATCTCTTTTGATTCTCAATCAAAAACTTCACCCGAAGAAGAAGATGGGGTGGGGTTTGCTCCATGAAGAAAAACAGCTCTGTGGGAGAGTTGAAAAATGAAGAAATAGATATTATTGATGAAGATGAGGTAAATGAAAGACCATCTGCACATCTAGGCTGATTAGAAATAAATTACTGTTCACTATTAGCCTAATAATCCTTCTTTAATCCAGTATAATTCTTGTATAATCCTATATTTTTGTACAATACCGTATAATTTTTCTGTAATTATGATTAATTTTTTTGTTAATTATGAACAGTGTTCCATGTGTAGAAGAAAGAAACATGGATGTCTACACAAATCAAACATCATGTTATGCCTAAATTATGGATGTCTACATATCCTCACTACACATCCACGTGGCATCGGTAAAAATGGTGGGGCCACAGTCAAAAATAAACTTAAAACAAAATGTTCACTGCATCAGAACCCTATTTGGCTATTTCGATTCTAAGTTTTCTTGTTCTAATTCTTCTTGAACTATTCTGATTGCAAGCAATTTGATTTTATTCCTCTGAAACCCTTTTTTTTTTTTCTGTTTGTTCTCCAGTTAGATGAGGATATACTTGGGTTTAAAAGGGTGATAACCAATATCGTCGAGCATGCTGTTCAGTCCCAACTAAAGGTATACATTCAATATTTCACCCAACTCATGATCAAATAACTTAATTTCTTATCTAATTGGTTTATAGGGTTTGAATTTTACTAATTTTTTTTTTCTTCCGGTGATCAAACAGACGTTTGAGGAGAAATATTTTAAATCTCCTACTAAAATGTGTCGGAATTGTGGCAAAATGAAGAAAGCTGGAAGGAAGATGGTTATTGCAGTAGATGCAGCACGAAGGTTTGCATATTTTGGGAAGCATCCTCAACAACCTTCGTCAGTTCGATTGGTTTCTGACTCTGTCAAGGATGCCATTCCGGCAATCAACAGAAGAGTGCAACCACTGTTCCAAGATTTCAATCTGGTCACGAAACAGTGTATGCACTTGAAAGACATTCAAAGTGGGAGGATATTCCATATGCACAGGAGCAAAGATTGAGTCCAAGAATTACAAAGAAAAATGAGACTCAGCAGAGAATATCTTCCCCAAAGAAGAAGAAAGTTAGTCAATACAGTAATTCTTCATACGATGTCATACTGGCTCCAACATTGATGCGATTCGAGCCAGATATAGTAGAATCATATTCAGATTCCTCGAGTGGCTCTGAAAGTCATATAATATGAATGGTAAGAGGTCAGAGGGAAAGAGAACACAAAGATTAGAGTGGTTCGGTCACTTGACCTACGTCCACTATGAAACCCCATAGGGGTGAATTATATTGATCATCAGACTATGCTGAGATAAGATTTACAATTACATATGATCCTATTTATAAGATAGCAAGATAATTAGTAACCCTAAATATAGATAACCAACTATCTTGGTCTTCTACTGACTTAGTCTTCTTAACATATCTTCTGTAACTTCATTCACAACCACTTATACGTGGCATATACTCCAACAGAAAGTAGAAGCCGATCAAGGTCTATTTCACCTGCGAGGTCTGCAACTTCCTCAACTGGTTTGAATTCTCCTAGTAGATATCAAAGAACATCGTCGTGGGAGTCAACATATTCGACATATTCTGCTTCGTCATCTGGTTCCGTTGCTCCAAATACAAGCTACAACGAGTATTCTAGTGGCAACGAGAGGGAACCACATCCACGAGGCAGAACGCTGGATCACCGTCGCCGTTCGCTAGATTATTCATGTAGTTCCAGTAGGTCCACTTCACGTAGTAGATCACCAGATGAGGTCTACTCACATAGGAGGAATCGTGGTTCCAACGTTCATCCATCGAATCATTCCACTGACAAGGTGGGATGGTTTAGACGAATAAGGAACAAGCTTGGGTTCCATCATCAGAATGACCACCACCATCACCCCAGCCGTCATAATACTGGTGTTAAATCATCCAAGGAGGATGAAACTTTCCACACTCATCATCGTTCCGTTGCAAATCCTGTAAGTAACGGTAAACTCCATCGCCAAAGCAATGACCAGATGGTGAGAAAGAACAACCGAAGAACACAGGTCAAGAACGAGCCCAAACAACATGGACATGTCAGAAAGTTCTTTGGAGGTGTTGTTGGTCACTTCCTGGGCTCGAATAAATCTAAGCCGTCAACAGCTGGTAAAAGATGGTTTTAAAGAACAGTAACAGGTAAGGGAAACGTTGTTCGCAAGAAACTGCATTGGTGGCAGAAAATTCATAGACAAGGGTCGTCTAATGTTGGAAAATCACGCGCCAAACTTGTAATGAAGACCAAGTATCCCAAGTCCAAGGGATATAAACATAATACTAAGATGAAGAAACTTCTCTTAGTACACAGGAAATGGTGCAACAGCACCAGTA